>CM059188.1:110638762-111238762 GCA_030323885.1 Branchipolynoe longqiensis
ACAATTGTGCTGATATCTGGAATCTTTGTCACCCGAAGTGGCGAGATGTGGAAGGGACGACAACAGTAACATTGTCAACAATAATAATAACAACGATAATTATAATAACCACAATAACCACAATACTACTACTACTACTAATAATAATAATGATGATGATGATGATAATGATGATGATGATGATGCTGCTGATGTTGCTGCTGCTGCTGATATTAATAATAATAATAATAATGGTGATGATGATGATTATGATGATGCTGATGAGTATGATGATGATGATAATAGTAATAATAATAATAATAACAACAACAGTAATAATAATAACAACAATAATACTAATAACAACAATAACAACAATAATTATAATAACTACAATACTAATAAAGAACCTCTGACAAAAATAGATTATCGGTTCATGCATGCCTGAAGTATCGTCTACTCTACTTTAATTTTGAAGCAATTTTATTTTAAATGGATAAACTTTGAGATATTTCAAGTGCAAACAGGTAACATTAATTTTGGCAAGCATGCACAAACTCTGATACCACAGGTTTCAGCAGTAATCTATCAAATTGACTCAGTATTTCGTCCTAGGTGGAAACAAATGCGTACTAAGTGCAGAAGTATCTAAATAAAATAGCTAGAATCAAATCTAGATAATTGTTTTGGTTTTGAATGTTTGATGCTTCATCGGACTGAGCAACTTTAATTATGGGTTGTATCCCCCTGGTTGGTGAATTGTACACAACGGTTTGTTAGGCTCATATATTATATGCAAATTGTGTTCTGTATTCATCTTGTAAGTAACTGCACAGGGTTTGATTAATTCTAAAGTCTTAAAACACATCGAAGCTCCCTTTTCATAGAAAATAGGACTTATTTGTTTCGCTTTCTTGTATAACGCAATAATGGCGCCTCGCGTCATTATATAGGGTGCAACACACGAGGAATGCATACAGTAGTGAACACATTGGTTGGTTGTTCTTGGAGTTTTGCATCCTGGCAACATCTATGGGCATATCAGAACGGGTACCGACTTGTGACAGTGCACACTCATGTCGAGTTTATAGTGCTGCCCCACTGGGATACCAGGCTGCCAGCAGCATGACTTGATATCCAACTCAGTCACATTATCCTGACACTGAGCCAACCAGTCCTTGCCCTAACCTAATAATGCCAAGCGCCTGGCTAGGATTCGACAAGTATCAATTATTATGTCATCGGTTTGACTCGAGCAGGGTTCGAACCCATGGGTTCGGATCTCACGATCTACTAAAAGGGGGACGGACACTCAACTCATTCGGCCATCCCGTCTGAACACATTGGAATATAGGATCACACGCATAGACAGTTGAACACTATGTACTAAATAGGGTAAAGAGAAATGATTATAAACACAATTGTATACCAACATAAATAAAACAAAAGACACTTGGGGAACTATCAACTGGCGTTATGCTTGCTAAGGGTTGTGTGAAAGAACACTGTGTTATGCCGGATATCCGGAACTTTACACCCGCCCGTGAGCTGGGAAAGAATGTATTGATCTCGGAGAGCCGTCGTGTACTGTTAAAGTTGGAAGCAGGAGGATGTGGAAGTGTCCAAAAATAAGGCCACCAGATGCAGATTATTGACAATGGAAATAGCGGGGGAAAAACCTATCGCGACACCAGCGGTCCGCCACCCCTCTCCCTCCCCCTCCCTCCCCCATCCCTCTCACACCTCCCACCTCCCCCACCACCCTCACTCCCTCTCTCACCATCCAACCTTCCCTCTCACACCCACCTAACCTCCCTCTCCCACCTCCCCCCCACCGTCCCTCCCTTTCTCACCCTCCCACCATCTCCCACATTCCCTCCCTCTCGCACCTCCCCTCCGCCACCCATTCCTCTGCCTCTCCCCTCCCCCCTCCCACTCCAACCTTCACTCCCTCACTCCGTCCCTCCCACCATCCCTCGATCTCCCACCTCCCCTCCCACCCTCCTTCCATCTCCCACCTTCCCTCCCTCCCACCCTCCCTCCCTCCCTTTCCCACCTTCGCTACCACCTTCGACTGCTCTTCCTCCCATCCTCCTTCCCACCCCCAACCTCCCTCCCTCTCCAATTTCTTGTCACACTCCACCCTTCATCCCTCTCCCACCTCCCTCCGATACTTACACACCAAATTCCTCGCTCAATTGGCCATCCTCCCCACCACCGACCCACCCACCCGGCCTGTCTGTTCTCACATCCATCCCCCGCCCTCTCTCCTAGCAGCCCGACCTCACTTATACATCTCGTTTCTCACCATTCACCACCCTTCACCTACCCCGACCCTCCTCCACCCTCCTCCACCCTCTTCCACCCTCCCCCCCCTCCCACCCTCCTCCACCCTCCCCCACCCTCCTCACCCTCCCCACCCTCCCCCACCTCCTCCACCCTCCCTCCACCCTCCTCCACCCTCTTCCACCCTCTTCCACCCTCTTCCACCCTCTTCCACCCTCCTCCACCCTCCTCTACCCTCCTCCACCATCCTCCACCCCTCCCTTCTCCTCCACCCTCCTCCACCCTCCTCCACCCTGCTCCAACCTCCTGCACCCTACTCCACTGTCCACCACCCCCCTCCACCCTCCTCCACCCTATTCCACCCTCCTCCACCCTCCGCCACCCTCCTCCACCTTCCTCCACGACACTCCACCATCTTCCACTACCCTCCACCCTCCTCCACCCTCCGCCACCCTCCCCGACCCTCCTCCACCCTCCTCCACCCCTGCCTCCAACTTCCTCCACTCCTCCACCCTCCCCCACCCTCGTCCACCCTCCTACCACCCTCCTCCACCCTCCTCCCACCCTCCTCCCACCCTGCTCCAACTTCCTCCACCCTCCTCCACCCTCCCCCCACCTCCCCCACCCTCCTCCACCGTCCCCCCCTCCACCCTGCTCCAACCTCCTGCACCCTACTCCACTGTCCACCACCCTCCTCCACCCTCCTCCCCACCCACCCCCTCCACCCTCCTCCACCCTATTCCACCCTCCTCCACCCTCCTCTACCCTCCACCACCCTCCTCCATCCTCCTCCACCCTCCTCCACCCTCCACCTCCTCCACCCTCCTCTACCCTCCTCCACCCTACTCCACCCACCTCCACCCTCCGCCACCCTCCTTCATCCTCCTCCACACTCCTCCACCCTGCTCCAACCTCCTCCACCCTACTCCACTATCCTCCACTCTCCTCCAACCTCCTCCACCCTCTTCCAACCTTCTCCACCTTCTTTGCCTTATCTTGGCCTGCTTCGACCCCCCCCCCCCCCTTCCGCAGCACCATACTCCGCCCTCCTGCACACATCCCCCGCCCTCCGCCGCCCACTCCGCCTCCCTCTACATACCCAGCCCTCCTCAGCGCTCCTCCACACATCCCACTCCCCCGCCACCCCCTCCTCCCTCCCCAGCCTCCCTCCAGCATCCCGTTCAGGTCCTCCCTCCTCCCCCCCTCCTCCATACACCCGGCCCCCGCCCTCCACCCTCCACCCTCCCCAGCCTTCCCCAGCCACCCGCCGCCCAGCTCCCCCCCCCCCCCCACCACTCCGCCCTCTTCCACAGACTCCGCCACCCCCGGCCTCCCCCAGCCACCCCTCGCCCACCCACCCCCACTCTGCCCGCCTGCGCCGCTTCGTTACGTCGACATTAGCGAGATTGATGGCCGCAATGTTTTAATGTTCAACGTATCACGAACCGGCGAGATTCCGCTTTGGATTATCGCGGAGAATGAGGACCCTGTGCGGGTAATTTTCAAGAGATTACCTCCACGTAATCTGTGCGCATGCGTGGCGCCATCTTTCTTTCAGCCAGGCCTACTGGACAGAGTTCCCGTCCCCGGCTCTACATGGAACAATCAACAATTTCAGCCTTTGGTGTATGTTTGTTCTTAAGGGTCGGTCACACATATGTTAGTCAACGTAGTTGAACATAGATAGAATAACGTGCGTGAAACGTGGGTAAAACGTGATGTCACTATGTTCAAACACGTTAATGTATGGCAGGTTTTGGTTGATGACCCACCTAATAGTATGGTTAAATACGTTACGGTATGGATACGGTACATTATGGTATGGATCCCAGTACGTTACAGTATGGATCCCAGTTCGTTACAGTACGAATCCCAGTACATTACGGTATGGATCCCGGTACGTCCAACTACATTCAATTACTTTCAACATTCAATTACATTCAACTACGTTCAACTATGTTCAACTACGTTCAACTATGTTACCCTCCACTATGTTCAACTATGTTCAACTATGTTCAACTTCGTCCACTAATGGATATTTGACCAGGGCAGAATGGGCAAGGATTTGTGTGGGTCAAAGTAAGCTAGGGTATGCTAGAGTACGCTCGAGTAAGCTAGACTATGGTACAGTACGCTAGAGTATGGTATCATTACAGAGGGTATGTCTGCCTCATACGTAGTGCTCTTTTGAACATGTCCAAAGCTTAAAGCGGAACTCACGGCCCACAGACGTTCTTATCATGTTATCATCACGGAGAAGTACGGATACCGGTACGTTGCACTATGTTGCAGTACGTTGAATTACGTTAAACTACGTTAGCCTCCAGTATGTTCAACTGCGTCCACTAACGTATGTGTGACCGGCCCTTGAATTTGTTTGTGCTTTAATTAAGTATTTAGAAACCTTATAAAAATAACAGAGTTTTGATTCAGATGGATCATATTCATGCATCGGTGAAGGTGTTTCTTTCCCATAATAACAAATATTATGATCTTGAAGGTAAATAATTATTAAGAGGAAGAAAAAAAGTCTTACTAAATTTTAATCAAACGCGTTGACTGATGTGTGTAAATTATGTAATGATCTCAAAGTGAAATTAAATTAATTTGAGTTTATACCCAGTTTGATAAGCGGAAATAGGATATCATACAGCACTTTGCGGCAGTCAAGTGTGATTACATGGGAAATGAAATCTACTACTGTGAATGCCAACACGGCGTAAAGCAACCATCAATCAATCAATCACTACTGGGTAAACAATGCCTGCAGGAACAAAACAAAACAGCACATGATCAAATATAATTCTAATTCAGACATGATTTGTTTGTTTGTTTATTAATGTACATGTCATATCAGGACGGGTACCGACATATGACCAGTGTGCGCTCACGGTGACTTTATAGTGTTGCCCCACTGGGTGCCAAGGCTGCCAGCACCATGACCTGATATCCCACATAGTCCTATTATCGTGGCACTATGCTAACCAGTCCTTGTCCTATCCTATTATTGCCAAGCACCAGGCTCGGTAGCGAAAAGTATCAATTTTATATGTCATTGGTTTGACTCGGCTGGAATTAGAACTCCCAACCATCAGACTGCGTCTGGTCAAATTGAAACATGAAGATCCCTTTCCTCATGGGAGCAAGTAGATGGTGGGCTGTAGGATGCGCAATGCACACATCACATAGCCGCAGCAGGGCATCACTATATCAATATAGCAGTGTGGTAGTGCAGAAACACCAACAGATGGATGGGTGTTTAATAGTGGGGCAGAAGCACCAACATATGGATGGGTGTCAAACACTGGGGGGCAGAAACACCAACAGATGGAGGGGTGTCACATAGTGGGCGAGAAAAACCACCAGATGGATGGGTATCAAATAGTGGGGGCAGAAACACCAACAGATGGATGGGTGTCAAATAGTGGGGCAGAAGCACCAACAGATGGACGGGTGTCAAATACTGGGGGGCAGAAACACCAACAGATGGATGGGTGTCAAATACTGTGGGGCAGAAACACCAACAGATGGATGGGTGTCAAATAGTGGGCCAGAAACACCAACATATGGATGGGTGTCAAATACTGGGGGGCAGAAACACCAACAGATGGATGGGTGTCAAATAGTGGGGCAGAAACACCAACAGATGGATGGGTGTCAAATAGTGGGGCAGAAACACCAACAGATGGATGGGTGTCAAATAGTGGGGCAGAAACACCAACAAATGTATGGGTGTCAAATAGTGGGGCAGAAACACCAACATATGTATGGGTGTCAAATAGTGGGGCAGAAACACCAACAGATGAATTGGTGTCAAATAGTGGGGGCGAACTGCCTGAATACTGTTCAACCTGGCCAAAGCTGAGATTCCATATATGCAGTATGTGGTATGCGAATGCGAATGCGAATGTGAATGTGAATGCGAATATGAATGTGAATGCGGCAATAAATGGAAAAGCATGTAAACACACAGTAGTCATGTCATATGTCTGAATGCGAATGCAAATGCAAATGCAAATAAAAATGCAAATGCAAATGCAAATGCAAATGCAAATGAAAATGCAAATGCTGCAATAAATGGAAAAACATGTAAACACACAGTCGTCCTTCCATATGTCTGAGTGCGAATGTGAATGTGAATGCAAACGCAAATGCAAATGCAAATGCAAATGCAAATGCAAATGCATCAAGTGGATCACTCCATGGACGGATCGGTGCAAATGCGAAGGCGAATGCTGCCCCATTTGCCATAGGGAACCAGCAACTTTGACTTTCCTTCACAAATTTGTAAACAAAAGACCGAAAATCGCATCGGCTTCTATGCTGCATGGTGCATTCGCATTCGCATGCCGCATGCCGAATGCCGCATGCCGAATGCCGAATGCCGCATGCCGTATGCCGCATGGCGCATACCGCGTACAGATGGAATCTTAGCTTAACATCTACATTGAACTAACTTATCTATTCCCCTGATTAAAAGGGCCCCAGGTACAACTGCACAAGATTTCATAAACATAATTCATTGGTTGGTTGCTGTTTTACATCCTGGCAACATCTAAGGAAATATCAGTATGGGCACCGACTTTTGACAGCGAGCACTCATGGCAACTTTATAGTGCTGCCCGACTCAAAGACCACGTCATCAGTACCATTACCTGATATCCCACCAAGTTACATTATCCTGACACTGAGCAAAAGCAGTCCCTGATCTATATACCGAGCGCCTGGCTTCGAACAAGCAAGTACCTATTACACTTTCAAAATACCACGGTTGGTGTCCACCCAGCCATTAATCGGTGTCTTTGGTAAAGCACACAGTACACTACCAATGCCGGTCTGCATATTACACAAGGAATCAGTCTATATATTAAAAAAGGCACCAGTATATATATTACACAAGGCATCAGTCTATATATTACACAACACAAGGCATCAGTCTATATATTACATATCTATATATTACACAAGGCACCAGTCTATTTATTACCCAAGGCACCAGTTTGTATATTACACAAAGCACCAGTCTGTATGTTACACAAGGCAGCAGTGTATATATTGCACACGGCACCAGTCTGTGTATTACATAATGTATCAGTCTATATATTACACAAGACACCAGTTTGTATATTACACAAAGCATCAGTCTCTATATGACATAATACACCAGTCTATATAAAACACAATACACCAGTATATATATTACACAATACTTCATTATATATATTACACAACACACCAGTCTATGTATTCCACAAGTTACCACACTATACTGTTACATAAGGCACCAGTCTATCTTTTACACAAGGCACCAGTATATATATTACACAAGACACCAGTCTGTATATTACACAAAGTCCAACTCTATATATTACACAAGACACCAGTATCTAACGCTAGTTCAACGGTAGGCCTACGTCACGGCGAGCCCTGTGAACAAACAGCAGCGCTCAATAGTTCCAAGCGCAGGCACTAGGGGAAGGAAGAATTCGGTCGGCCATCAGCGCCAGTGGCACCCCCTGGTGAGAACCTTAGCAAATACGGCATCGCAACGTTTCCTGTCGCTCGACCCCACTGCTGGGCGAGATATGGCTGCTTCCAGTTCGAAGGGCACTGTGTACCTGGATTAGCATTCGTTAACCCAGAAGGCATTGCCTGTCACAGACAGTCGACATGGGCTCTGTTATGTGGCATACATAGGATCGGATGAACCGCGCATTAGCCCACTTTTTTTTGGAAATGCACAGTAATGAGAACTTGTGCATTCTTGGAAATTGCCACATGACTGACGCGCAGCTGGTGGCAATCATAGGTCTAATGTGAATATTGATAAGACTGAATATGAACCGACTCATCTGTACAGCAACTGTCAGCGCTTGCCATTCTATATGTATATGCCATATCAGTCCCTGTTATATATCACGTCTGACAATGGGAACGCCCGCAGTTCAGGTGGGGGCCGAAGGTGGCGCCACCAGTAGCAGTATGTAGTATAGGAGGTGAATACATGGAGGACAATGGTTGGTAGATAATGAAATAGAAGAATAATAATAATAATTCCCTTCCGCACCTTTATACTCGAATAATGCTTATACATCACATATATACTTACTGTTGCTCTGAATATATATATATATATATATATATATATATATACATATATAAATATATATATTCAGGAGTACAGTAAGTGAGGATGACGGATGCTGAGGTGTGGGTGAGTATGTGGCGCCAGGTCGGGAGGTCATGATGTACCAATAGATGACCTAATGACTAGGTGACAAGCCGATGATTTAATTGCTGGGGAGTAGATGGATCATCCGGCTTATTATACTCGTATAACGGCTTATACAGCATATATATATATATACCTAAAATAGCAAGAGATATACATCCGGACACGGCCTGTCGGTGCCATCAACAACACAACATTGCGGGCCAGATGTGAGGAATTGCACCAACTTATTCATTAAAATTGCATGGTCCGATGGTTTTGTGTCTGTGCAATTTTCCTGAGATAAATACATGAAATCGATTGTTATAATCTACCTTAGTTTAATCTGAAGTAACTTTTATTTTAAATGGCTAAGTTTTGAGATATTTGAAGACCTACCACGTAAAATTAGTTTTGTCAAGCATGTCAAAACTTGGACAGCATAGGTTTTAGCAGTAACTGTTATGTATTGTATATCACATTACAGTAACAGCTTCTATTAAACTGTATCAGTATTCCCTTCTATGTGGCAACAAAGTCTTACTAAGTGCATCAGTATCTAAGTTGGATATGTAGAATCATTTCTAGATAATTATTTTGATTTTGAAAATTGGATCCTTCATCAGACTATGCAGCTTTAAGTAAAAGAAAAAAGATATGTATGATTTTGTCCTATATAGTATCATATTAATATATTCCGATATTATTGCATGGTATTAGAGAGTAGACAATTGGAGTAGCTGAACATGATTTTTACAATCTTTGCTGAAGAAGGACACATTTTAATGGTGGACAATTAGTCTTCTTCGCTCCACTGCTCCTTGCCACTTCTAGTTATGACAAGACCCGGTGTGAAGATTTCAAATTCGCCCCTGATGAGAACAAGTTCAAGTTCCCCCTGGGAACTTGAAAACATTTTCAAATTCATCCCAGGGGAATTTGAAAACGTTTTCAAGTTCCCTCCATCATTTTAACTTCCCCCCCCCCCCCCATTTTTGAGGAATTTTCTTTATTTTTGTTATTTGTTGTTATTTGTTGTTATTTTTCATGACAAATATAATAATACACAGAGAATAGCGTAATTGAAATTAAAAACGTTTTCAGATTCCCCGGGGGAACTTGAAAAGGGGGAAATTGAAATCGTTACACCGGGCTAGGCCGTGACAAGTATCAATTTTAACTCTTTGATTTGACTCAGATGAGGTTCGAATATTGTGAGCTGCCAAGAGGAAAGTGGGCATTCAACTAATACAACACTTGTACAGTGACCATGATTTCGAATATACTGAGTGATATGTTTCCAGTACAGTGCTTCCACTCTGGATTTAAACAAAAAGAAATATAAAATCTGCCAAAAAAAGGTATCAAAATTGTGCACTCACTAGGGAGTCACCATGGAAACACACTGTCAGTTGCATTTAGATAGCCATTATAATATGGTTTCAGATGTGACCAAGACAGAAAACACCACTGAGACATAAACATACAAATAGCAGAACTGGCAAAAAAAAGCCTATTTAAAACCACGCCCCTTCCGGTATCATTCAATATTGCCCACATTGCAGTAACTAGAAAGTGCAGTGAGGTGCACTCACCTCCACAGGTGAAATCCTACGTACACAGAAGGGATGAAAAGGGTATATTGCACCAGGGAACCATGTTGGTACCATGGTGTGCTGGTACCAGTACTGGTGTGTTGGTACCATGGTGTGCTGGTACCAGTACTGGTGTGGTGGTACCTGGTGTGCTGGTACCAGTACTGGTGTGTTGGTACCATGGTATGCTGGTACCAGTGCTGGTACCAGTGCTGGTATGCCCCCCTTAGAGTCTCACCGGTTGCAGAATGCAAACCGATGAACATGAGCTCTACTATCACGCGGTAGCAGCTGAGACTACGACGCCATCTGCGCAGTACCATTACACTGCGCTAGGTGGCGGCACGGGTCACCACCGGTCAGACCCTAGCCGGGCTGACCTCTACTGCGTGTGGTTGACCCACCCCCCCACACACCTATAGAGTCGATGTGGGATCTGGCGAGTCAGGGGGCGGGTCAGACAACTACTGACGCCGCGGAGAGCAGATAGTTCAATAAACCAAAGGTGAAGCGTACACTCAATTGAATCTTGGTGTTCTTCCGTGTGAGAAAGAGAGCCGGAGGGCCGTGGGCCATTACATTGGGCATCGTGGGGTGATGGTACCTGTACTGGTGTGTTGGTGCCATGTGTGCTGGTACCAGTACTGGTGTGTTGGTACCATGTGTGCTGGTACCAGTACTGGTGTGTTGGTACCGTGGTGTGCTGGTTAGGACACTAGATTAATTGCATCAGGGATAATTGATATGGATAGGTTTACCTCAGAGAAGTAACTTGAAGTAGCTTCAAAGTAACATTTTGGTAGGTGCACCAACACTATATGCCATAGACTTCTGCTGTAACAGTTTCTATTTGAGTGCCTCGGTGCTCCTGTCTGTATGGTGAGAGGTAAGTGGGAGGTGCACCCGTGTCTGGGTTAGCAATGTAGGGTAAAATCTAGATAATTGCTTTTGTTTTAAGGATTTTATATTTTCATCGTACTGTGAAGCTTTTAGGGTATTAGTATCTATTGAAATGGAAATCCTGAACCAACAATTAAAACCTTACATGTACATGTAAAATGATGTAATGCACCCCATACCCATTACTTATTACATTGTGTATACTTTAATTTCATAATTTACTTCACACTTCAATTCACTATGTAACCCATGTAATACAATTGTGTAAAGACCTATATGAGACTGTCTCAAAAGGTGCTAAGCAATATGGGACAAAACTTTGTCCATTGTAACAATCAACATATTATCTGATTATGCATTTGCTCAGGATAAACCGATTTGTTTTTTCCATGGTGTTTCATAATCCCAATAGAATACATATTGGTTTGAAGCAAATGTCCTTGTGTTTTAAGTGGAACTGTTTCTGTGCTGCTTTGTGTCAATCATTACAATGGACAAAAAAAAAGAGTTATCACCTTTTGAGACAGGCTCATATACATGACAACCTTACAGTCGGTAGACCAGTGCTACGGTACTGACAAAATTGATGAATAAAATTAATTTACCCAACAACAAAAAAGAATGTCCATCTTGTAACCATTTTACCTCAAAGATGTTGACTATGTTCTTTACACCTGTTAAGATGGAAATGGAAAAGAAATCCCAATCTGAAATCCTCGTTTTACCTGAACGCTGATCCAGTCTGAACTTGGATCTTTGAACTTGACTTACCTTCATAAATAACAGCCTTCTTCAAATTTAAAAGGAAAGCTTTTGTACAGCAATGAAACAATTTTGGAAAGTACCAACATTTCGCCAATTTTGCACTCCTAGGAAAAGAAAGAAATCATATCATATTAATGAATTGGACCACATTAATTGAATCACGCTGCCCCCAGGGTGGATCTCGTGAGAATTAAAGTTGCCAGCTCATCAGAATTTAATAACGGACAAAATCACTTGAAACCTTCTCAAATATCATGACAAAGTGTAATATTTTCCGATATATGAGATATGGGATATGGAGAACTCTGCTATAATAAATTGCAACTTGTCTATAAAATGGTAAATAGTATGTAAAACCAAAGGCATATAAGGTATATGTGGAGTTGGTGCTCTATTACTAATTGAGGATAGAAATTGTGTATTAATATAGTATAGAGCAAGAGGGTCACTTCTTGACCTGAAAGAATGTCACTTCTTAATTGGGACAGTCTTTGGGAAATTGCCTCACATACCCCCTCCCCTCCAAGAGTTATTTATGGATCACTGCACCAGATACAGATCTAACCATGCCTTGGCAATAGGGATATTGAACCCTCATTGGTGGATAGAGGAATGCTTGTTAGGGATTGGAAGACTGGATCATGTGATCACCACCATCTTGTTCTGGAAACTATAAATACAATAAATGAGAGAGTCTCACTCTCCTACCTTTCACTCTTTATCTAGTTTCCTTCCTTGCCTGTAGTGATTTCATATTAGCCTATCTACACCACTCAAACCGCCAGCCGTCGACTTTACAAAAGGACAAGACCAATGGATGAACATTATTTCCGAACTCAGTCTCGCCTTGAACTATGACATAGCGCACTAAGAAAGTAAATTAATTTGGATGAATATATAGCCCACCATGCATTTATGTAACAGATCTGGGGGACTCTAAAGAATGTGCTCAGAGTGCGAGGGGATACTTCTTTGTATCAGGTAAGTGTGAGTACATAATTGAACAACACAAACACGAATCAATACAGTATATATTTGGTATTTGTTAACAAGAATTCCATTTTGCACAATCTGGAGTATGATCAAAACAAGGCCCCGACATCATTAACCCTACATTCTAGTCTGCCTGTTGTTGGGTAGGTGGGATGGCAGGATTTAGTGATCAGTTGCCATCCACCGCCTAGTCGAAATGGGCGAGTTCTCAGCTTTTATATAGTCGCTGGCGATTAATTTGCCAGTTGACATAACTATTTTAGTTCAGAAATATTAGACGTCACAGAATTTCAATAAAGGTGGTACCATCAGCCGATCAGTGGAGGGGGATATGTATTCACCTTGTTCAATTACCCATGTTGGAACCAACATCGACAATTGTGTGCCATTAGCTTCCCCCCTATGGTGTGCTTTTAGTTACATGTAAACAATGTGTGTGTGCCCTGTTGAAAAAAGTAAAGGGTCGTTTCATGGTAAAGTGTGACATGAGGGTCAACAATGGATATTGTGCATTTTCCTAATTTTTCCCCTGAGTAGCCAATTCTTGTCCATATATATGATGGTAATGTGAAGGAAAAGATAGTTGAGGTTACCAATTTGTCAGAAAATGAAGAACTAATTGAGTAGCCAGCCCCAAGTGTGGATGTATTAATCACCAAGTGTGGATTTATTAATGAAATATATTATTTAATCAAATTTATTGCATGAAACAACTCAGTTTTACATTGTGGTCCCCTAAGTATAGAAATGCACTGTAAAGAAATCTGCATAGGATGATTATATTTGTCTCAGTTTTGAGTTGTGGATGTAACACAAGAGAAGGGGACACCAACAATAATATGGAACTTCAACTACAATTCTTTCATAAACCATTGTAGAAAAATAAAATTACTAGCCATGGTATAGTCTTACACATGCAACAATAGCAATTGTTTTTTTTACTGAAACTCTGGTATTCCCAGTATAACATATTTCCTAATTTAAGAAGCATGGGACAAACAGGGGACATGGCAGGAGACAAACAAATATATATGTATGTAAAATGAATATTTATTTCAAGTAAGAGTCTTTTGTTATTGTTTAATTGACTACCAGGTAATATTCTATGCAAAGTATAGGTCTAGTAGGCTGTAGAAAAGTCCAAATCTTCCATGTTACAAATTCATGCCTATAAAACACAATATTTAAAAAATGAAAATGTTGGCTTTTTTCTTTTTACTATGTCACATTAGGCCTCAATGTTTTCATATCTGTCTTTCCAAAGTGTAAGAATACCAGTTCTATAAAGAACATACCTCCTCTACTCTTTCCATAATTGTTTTTGACCATTAGATACTGAAAAGTACATAGACCCCATTTACCATGAAACGACCGTAAAACAAACATTATATGTTGACTACATCATTCATGGCTACCTGTTCCTCTATATATTAACCCCGAAATCCACACAATGTATTAACTATTATATTGGCTCTTATCAAGTCAATATGTTATGGGGTGAGTTTGCCGAATGATAAATTAATAAAATGCCTGAACCAGTTCTAAATTATTCATTACGGGAAAAATAATCCTCATTATGCCTATAATATGAAGAACGCTTTCCTGCAAGAAGATAGCTATGAAAAGGACTTGGGTGTAACCTTCGACTCCGAACTCTCCTTTCAGAAACACATGAGGACTATCATCTCAAATGCTAACCAGAGAGTCGGAATAATTAAAAGAACTTTCCATCACCTCAATAAGAACAATTTTCTCATTCTATTTAAGTCTCTTGTTAGGCCAAATTTGGAATACTGTCCACAAATTTGGAGCCCAATTTTTCGGAAAGATATTCTGGAGATTGAAAAGGTTCAGAGACGTGCAACGAAATTAGCTGCAGTTATAAAGGACCTACCCTATGACAAAGGCTTAGGGAATTGAAACTTCCTACCCTTTTCTACAGAAAGAAAAGAAGTGACATAAATGAAGTATTTAAAATTATGAAGGGTTTTGATAAAATAGATATGAACAAATTTTTCACGATGAATAAAAGAGAAGGCAGTCGGGGCCATACTCTCAAACTAGTAAAACCCAGAGCCATTTCAAAGTTAAGGCAACATAGTTTCTCAAACAGGATTATAAATATATGGAACAGTCTCCCAAAAAATGTTATTGATGCGGAGTCAATTAATTCCTTCAAGAATAGATTAGAAAAAGCATGGGCTTATATGCTATGGACAGTATAAATACAGCCTCAATAAAAAAAAAAAAAAAAAAAAAATGGGCTGATGATCCAGGGAAATTTGACCCCTTATTCACCACATGCTACTAATTACTCCTTGTGTTGCTTATTTACTTGCACTCAAGCAAAAATGAGAGACAAATAAGTGTTCACACTTCCTGTCTACCATTCGCTATATCGCTATATCGCTATATCGCTATATGGCTGACATGGTGCATCTGGCTGTTGAATTTCACTCAGCACTTCCCCTAATGAGCATTAAGGAGATTTTTAGTCTACAGAAATAACAAGAGCACCTTAATGGAGCTGACATTCATGTCCAAGAAAACTCTCGGATGTATTGGCAGGAAGCTGGTCTTAAACTACGAAATACCAACCAAAATGCTGAAAGAGGCACTCCAAGCCATCCCAGCCACTATAGTCGACCTATTCAACATCTCCTTTGAACAGGGGCATTTTATCTCAGCCTGGAAAATGGCAACCATTACCCCTATCCACAAAAGTGGAGACAAACAAAACATGGGAAACTACAGGCCAATATCGATTCTTCAAACCCCAGGCAAGCTCATTGAAAAAGTGCTACATAGACACATAAATGAACACCTGGAAAAAAACAATATACTAAACGAAAGACAAGGAGGTTTCAGGAAACTGCACTCCACATCTAAAACAATAGCTAACCTAACAAATGACATATTGGCGTCAATGAACCAAAAACAATTAGTTGGAGCAGCCTTCATTGACTTCAGCAAAGCATTCGATACAGTAGACCATAACATACTATTGGAAAAACTAGAATCCATGGGCATAAAATCCAACACTATGGACTGGATAAAATGCTACCTGAAAGACAGGCAACAGAGAACAAAAATAAACAATACACTATCAGACAACCAACCTGTCACATGTGGTGTACCCCAAGGGTCAGTGCTAGGGCCACTGCTCTTTATAATCTACATAAACGATCTTGAAAAATGGTTACAAACCGAATGCCTCCAACTATATGCAGATGACACAGTCATATATGCAAACGGCACCACAGAAGAGGAGGTAATAACTAAACTAAACAAGCTCCTACTAAAACTGGATGAGTGGTGTGAGTCCAACAAAATAACCATCAACACAAGCAAGTCAAAAACAGTTCTCTTCTCGCATAAACAAATGCCAGAAAGAAAACTACACTGTAAGCTAGGAAGCCAAACACTAGAAAATGTAGACCATTACAAATACCTAGGCCTTGAGTTGGACAGCCAACTAAACTACAACCTATGTATAAACAAAATTGTCCAAAAGGTAAACCACAAACTGTGGCTATTTGCAAAGCTAAGAGACTACATGACACAAGAAATGTCAATAAAAATCTTCAAGGGCATGGTGCTACCCTATTTTGACTATGGAGATGTAAACTACATGGGTGCAAAGAAAGAACTTCTAAAAAAACTGCAAACACTACAGAACAGAGCCCTGAAAATCTGCCTCAGAGTAGACAAGCTGCACCCCACCTATGACATACACAAAAGAACCAAAGTAAAATTGCTAGAAAATAGGAGAATAATTCATCTGAAAACATTAGCATACAGCTATAGTCAAGACAATAAACTCCTAACAAAACCACAAAGGGCAACTAGAGCAAATAATGCGCCACTACTAAAGCAGACCAGAAGCCAAATAAAAGCTCACGAGAGAAGCACGCTAGAAATGGCTGCCAAGGTGTGGAATGCCCAAACAGTAAAGGAACGACAAATTCCTGACCTAAAAACATACAAAAAATATCTGTGCAAAATAAGGCTAGGAACCCCCAACTAAGCTGCACCGCAAAAGGGCAGGTGATACATGTCACGGCCCACCAGCGAGACGCCCAATGGAAGGTAACCATACCAAAAGCACCCAGATAACACACCTCACAGCTGCGTACAAGCCTATGATATGTAAATAGGAGTAGGCTAGTCTAGAAATAAGAGTAGAAAAAATAAAGCACATATATGCCAAGAAAATCCAAATAAATTAACATAGACTACTATAGTACTAACCAGACCAACCAACTATCTATCTGCTACTGAAATACAGGCAATCAAATACCTTATCAGCAGCTACTGTGTGATAAGACAACACCAACACTACAGCTGGCCAGCATTGAAAACAAGCCTGAATACCCAGGCTTATATGCTATGGACAGTATAAATACAGCCTCAATAAAAAAAAACAAAAAACAAAAACAAAAAAAAAAAACTAATTTAACTATTCATTCCTGCATCATCTTCATGTGTCATACGGTATCAAAATGGCATATTTAGAATCATGTTGGAGCAATCCAAGGTCATGCATGACCTTGGAGTTGGTCATATGAAAGAAATACCCCTACCGCGGAAATCCTACAGGTGTCCAGCTTCCAAGATTAATGTGATGTATAAGGAAGACAAATTCCTGACCTAAAAACATACCAAAAATATCTGTGAAAAATAAGGCTAGGAAACCCCCACTAAGATGCACTGCAAAGGGGCATGTGATATGTCACGGCCCACCAGCGGGACACCCAATGGAAGGTAACCATGTCAAAAGTAGCCAGATAACACACCACACAGATATGTAAATAGGAGTAGGCTAGTCTAGTAATAAGAGTAGAACAAAATCAAATTACTTATCAGCAGCTACTGTGTGGTAAGATAACACCAACACTACAACTGGCCAGCATTGAAAACAAACCTGGGTACCCGGGCTTATATGCTATGGACAGTATAGATACAGCCTCAATAAAAAAAAAAGTTTATAAAAGTATAGTTACTCGGAAGATGTTAATCCTTTATTATCTTAACTCATCCCCTGTACTGTTGGTACTATTACTTGTTCATCGACTATGCAGCTGGGCCGATTGTGGCGCCCCCTGTCTGCAAACGTGGTAACTTGCTAACCATTACACTACCTAGGCTCCCTGGTGCAATCACCCTTTAGTAAAACCAACCTGTCTATGTGGCTCTTTGCTTGTAAGATCAGTGCAGACTGCTACACTTAGCCCCCTGGTATATTGTACGTATTTTAAATGAACTTGTAAGTCGTTAAATTCCTACAGACATACAGGCAATGGACTTACAAATATACATGCATAGGGTAGGTTCAACAACGATGTAGCGTGGACCTTGTATGGGGACAAGGCCACAGCAAGTAGGATTATAGTGAGGGGTGATGAAAATGGGAAATATTATGCCCAGAGCGAGTTTCCCACCCCTACATTTCTTGCTAATTCGGGGCTAGCTGTTGTCCATTAAACTACCAAGGCTCCCTGAAACAATTACCCGATCCACACCTAACTGTATATGTGACTTCTTGCCTGAGAGATTAGTGTACATTATTAGACAAGGAATTACATTATACAATCAGGTGACCAGTTCCTGCCTTCATCTCGCATCTCCTCATTAATTGTGCATGTTGCGCTGACAACATGGGTAATTCAGGGCGCGGGACAGAGACTCACTATCCACCTAGCGGTAGCTATGGACGCTCACTTGTAGCGCCATCTAGCGTATCTCGGCCACACCACGCCTTGACCATTAGATTCGAACCGCCTGCATCACTCTGTCCCCAGCACCCGAACACTGCACGCAGTGTATGGGCTAGTCCTCCTCGCTGGCTGGCTGGATCGAACCCACAGGTTCTCGGCCTGAAACACTACACCATCTCCTGAATCAATGCGTGGTCATACGTCCAGCCATATTTTCGCCACCCCCCTCCTACCCGCAGCTAAGTTACCAACATTCATGTCCGGTAGGGTTGAGCGACCTGGAACCCTCACCAATGACGTTATGTTGCTTCTACTGGGCGGAGCTCGACCCCATTTTGATGCCATTGTGTGAATTAATAAAGTTTCATATATGAGACTGTCTCAAAAGGTGCTAAGCAATATTGGACGAAACTTTGTCCATAGTAACGATCAACAGACTATCTACTTATGCATTTGCTCAGGATAAACTGATTTGTTTTTTACATGGCGTTTCATAATCCCAATAGTGTTTTCAGTGTAACTGTTTCTGTGCTATTTTGTTTCAATCATTACTATGGACAAAAAAATGAAGAGTTAGCACCTTTTGAGGCAGGCTCATATATGAGTCGATCGTCCTGCACTTTGAATTATGAACTCGATCAGCAATAACAGCCGTGTTAGTCCCCTTGATATCCATATTTATGTGAGTATTAATCTAAAGAAATCCCAGCTACTGATGCAATGGAACAAATTGACACCAACCACAAATGTCTCCCATAGGACCACTAGAAGGGGGGAGTTCAATTAGATAAATGGAGATCTCTTCCTGTTAATGAGCTACTGTTCCAACAAAAAGATAAAGAAAGAACAGATTGAGTTATTAATGCATTACTGGAGGCTTTATTTGTGGATATTAAACAAATAAAACATTATCAGAATAATGACTACTTCTCAGACAACGCGTTCTGGTTGAGCTAAGTGTCTAATAACAAACATATTAACTGAATAGTTCCCACAATTTGAGTCATGGCTCACGCTGCTCTTAACTGTGTTTACTTTAATAAATATCCACCAGTAATTAACGCAGTAATCGTGTGAAGCCATTTGTATATGGCTAGTTGTTCCAAATATTCGCTCCATTTTGCGCAAACACTCAAAATTCCAACTTAATATTTCCTAAAAGGTATTCCATGAGTGTTCAATACCAAGTTCAAGGGAAAGGAATTACATTTTGTTTCGGATTTCTTGCTATTTTTCTAAGGCTGTTTAATATATCTTTACTAAGGGAATGAGAATCGCCTTTAGCAAAATAGGAAAGTGAGCATCTTGTAACGTCGTCTGGCAGCTGTCGTTGTGTAGGCAGGCTAATAGGAAATCAATACAGGCAAGGAAAGAAAGAAAGAGTGTAAAGAGTGAAAATAGAGTGAGAGCTTGTTTATTATTATATAGTGGTAAATGGATCTGATATGGCATACCACCTGACCATGCTCTCCAATCAACAACAAGCATTTCTAGGTCCACCAATGAACAGTAAGCGTTGTTGTGTCACCATGGCTACTGTGATCAACCCACCACCACCATGCCTTATGGCTGCTTGGCCTGCACCTGCCTTGCTGTGTGTGTGGTGATCCGTGACTAAGAATTTGGGGAGAAGGGGTAGTGAGTATAGCTCTTGAGCTCCTTCCACACTAACAGTAGTGCCCCTCTCACACTATCTATTTAATACACAATGACTATTGACTACACGTAAAGAGTCACCAGCAACTACATAAATACATTCATGCACCTGGCCCTATACATCATTTACCTTTATATACCATTTGTACTCCTTTATAGACCATTTCACATTCCCCACCAATACGTTTTATCGGAATATTTTACAATCTGACTTGCTGTTGAATGAACATTCCCAAGTGTGCAAGACAAAATTATCTATATGAACACGAAAATATCGGAAGTCCGCTAAAAATAGGAAATATCTTATTGCAGTTATTAGGCGTCATTGCTTCTGTTATATTATGCAATATATGCTGTATAAGAATTATACAAGTATAATAACCCAGAATTCTATAATCGCTCCTTACACCCACCCACCAGTAATCGGGTGGTTGAGCCTCGGACTACTTATCTACTGCTCAGGCCTACTTGCCTCAGCTCCGACGGTGGCGCCACCGCTCGCCTGCTCACTATCCTAATCACTTACCACCATATATAATATAATTATATACAGCTACCATGGCACAGTGTTATTTGTGCACTCCTGCATCATATCTTATCATGAACATTATCTTCATTGATCACTAACCCCACACTAAATGACCCATCAGAATTGGCAAGATATTAACTCAAAGTAAATAATATATCAATACTACACTAAAATATTCATCATCATCATCATCATCATGCTGTCGGTCGCGATGCGACAAAGACTGCTTTCATTACTTGACTGCCACTCTCCATTTAGCTCTCTGCTGTGAGAGTGATGTCCATGAGTTAGTCTTAATGTCTATCAGCTTCAGGTTTCTCTTGATGGTATCCTTGAACCGGAGATGAGGGTGCCCTCTCTCTCTGTAACCAGAAGACAGTTGAGAATAGAGGATCTGCTTTGGTAGCCTGTCTGATGACATCCTCATGAGGTGTCCAGTCCACCGGAGATTCTTTTTGATCAAAAGATCTTCCATAGAGGGCAGCCCTGTCCGTTTGAGTATTTCCTTATTTGTCACTTTGTCCTTCCAGGTTAGCCTCATGATTGAACGCAGATGTCGCATCATGAAGGCATGCAGCTTTTTCACCTCATTTCATGAAAGCTGCCTGCAAAGTGTTGAAGTGCTGCTGGCTTTTGCAAGTTACCAGCGGCACTCTCTCATGGTGCAAATAGAGGTTTCACACCGGCAAGAACATGTCCAGACAGGCGCTAAACTATTTGTTCCTGCAGTGGCTGGTCGGGAGATGTTGGGAGTTCCATACATCAACCACCCTTAATGCTACCACAGTGACATGGTGTTCTGTTTAGGGTTTGCTCCCTTAGCCTTCAGTTCTGTCACTAAAATATTATAACCATGATATTACTTGTTTCCTGACAACTTCTGGGCATGTATTGCCAACTAAGGAACTTTTGATTTCGGCAACATAAGGGATGTGAATAATTCAGTGCCCTTCACCCCTCATCTTCTACCTAACCACATCTAATAGCCCTAGCCTCCCCCCACCCATAAATGACACTAAATAAGCAGTTGCTCAGCAACAATACATATAATTTTACTATTTCGCTTACTATTGCAGTAATTGACAAAGTATGGTTTCGAGACCAAGACAATGAATAGTATGGTCGGTGGGAGGGGGGGGGATAAAAATGGAAAATATTGCACCTAGACCAGGATTCAAGCCCACATCTATTGCATTCATGGCTAGCGTCCGTATGTGTGGTGTTCTCTGTGGCAGAGTGGTTAGAGTGTCGGGCTTTTTTCGAGGTCAAACTCCTAATCTGAAGGTCTGTGGTTCGATTCCCTGTGCCCCCAGCTTTGCCAATTTGTATAACTTACAGCATCATCAAAGGCCAGTTGCTCTCATACCATGTCTATGTGGTGTGGGAGGTTAAAAATCCCTTGGGTCAGTAAAAGTGTAGGCCCTGGCTCTCTATCGACAAACTGTCGAATGGTGAAAACAAGTCTATTCAGACTTATCCATGACAGGCAGTATAAATCTTTGAGAAGTATGTCATCACCCAGCCACACCCACCTGTCTATGTTATGTAGCTCCTTGCTCGTGACGTCAGTGCAGACTAATGCATTTGTCCTGGAATTGTAAGTTTGATATATGATTTACACACATAAGTTGTTTAAATACCACTAATTACATACATACAGGCAATGCACTTACATGTACATATAAATACACAGAGTAGGTTCAACAACTGAATAGCACATATCTTGATATCTTGTACATAATCCTGGTCATGGCCACAGTATCGTGGACGGGGGGTGAGATGGTAAACATGGGAATATTGCAACTAGAGCAGAATTCGAACCCACACCTCTGCCATTCCGGACTAGCGTGCTAACCATTACACCACAATATATTAGTTGGTTGTTGTGAAATTTATTTCCTGGCAACATCGAAGGTCATATCATGTCGGGTACCGACTTGTGACAGTGCACACTCATGGTGACTTTATAGTGCTGCCCCACTGGGAAATCAAGCCCCCGGCACCATGACCAGATATCCCACTCAGTCACAGTATCGTGACACTGAGCTAACCAGTCCCACAATAGGTTCCCTGATACCATCGTCCTATGCACCTTATGCACCCTTAGCTGTCTATGTGGCTCCTTGCCTGAGAAGTCAATGCAGACCAGGTCACTAGCAAAGTTGCGCAATGTCAACGCAGTTTGTTACTGCACGTGTGAGCGGACGGATGCACCAACATGGAGACACACACACTAGACGGGCGGAGGGTTGGTTGGTTGGTTGTTGGAGTTTTACGTCCTGGTAACATCTCAGGTCATATCAGGATGGGGAACTGGTGAACAGGTGCAGTGCTTCCCTTCCTGGCGATCAGGGCTAACACTGTGTCCTTTAACAGGCAGCTGACTTCTTCTAGACATGAAGGTTGGTTGTTGGAGTTGTATGTACTGGCAACATCTAAGGTCATATCCGGATGAGTACTGACTTGTGACAGTGCACACTCATGGTGATTTTATAGTGCTGCCCCACTGGGAGACCAGGCCACCAGCACCACAACCTGATATCCCACTCATTAGTCACATTATCCTGACACCTAGCCAACCAGTCCTTGTCCTATCCTAATAATGCCAAGCACCTGACTAGGAAGTGACACGATTCAATTTTGTAAGTCATTGGTTTGACTCGACCGGGATATTGACTCCTGGTCTTCCGCACTGGAGGCCTGCGCTCTACCGATTCGGCCACCGCATCCGGTCGGGGCTGAGGGTTGAAAGACTTATCTGGTTGACTCAGGGGCTTCCGGCTGTCAGGCAGGGTACATTGGGGTTAATGACTGGGGTCAACACGCAGTGTAGGGAACCATGGCTCTAGATTGAGTCTAAGCCAGGCCGGTGGGTGCACTAGCACCTGGGGGCAGCATCTGTCTATCACGCACACACACGCATACACATGCACACACGCATACGTGCAAGCACGGACACACACACATACGCACCCGCAACAGCACCCGCACACACACAAGCACAAACACACACACATACATGCAAACACGCACAGGCACACACGCGCACATACACGCACACTGACACACATATACGTGCACGCATGCACACACATTATGCACACATACGCACACACATACACGCACACACGCAGACACAAACACACACAGTCACACGCAGATGCACACACGCACACGTGAACACACGCGCACATACACACACACACACATGCGCATACGCACGCACTTGTCATTTCCTAGCCAGGCTCTCCTCATTATTAAGACTGGCTTAGCTCACTGTCAGGATAATGTGACTGAGTGGGATACCAGGTCATGGTGTTGGCAGCCTGGTCTCCCAGTGGGGCAGCACTATAAAGTTGGATGAATGCACACTGTGACAAGTAACCACCCGTCCTGATATGACCTTAGATGTTACCAGGACATAAAACTCCAACAACCAACCAACCTTCATGTGTAGAAGAAGTCAGCCAGCTGTTAAAGGGCACAGTGTTAGCCCTGATCGCCGGTAGGGGAAGTACTGTGCCTGCTCGCCAGGGGGTGCTGTCATCAGCCTGTGGGCGTCTGGCACGCGCCCCATGGGCCGGTGGGCGTCTGGCACCCGCCCCATGCCTGTCACAGATACGCCCAGCTGATGAGGTTGGGCTGCTGATGGATGAATGTCATCACTGTAATACAGAGAGGATTTGCAATGGTGGGTACAGAGCAGCTCTTGTGAGGCTTTCCTTTAGGGATGAGCAGATATTACTTATTTAATCATATATAAAGTGAATACTTATATGTGGGTATTACACAGAACAAGGGGATCTGTTCCAGTCAGGTCAATACTATTTTCAATCCTCTTGAGTGGATGCAAAGTTCCAGGCACTGCTACAGTGCTATGCGTCAATTTATAATCTTGTAATACATTAGTTTAAGTGGATTTTACATGTGGGGGGCCGACACAATAGGAATGGGAATATTACAGATACTAGATAAATGATACTCGAACGGATGGGGCTGCCCTCTATGGAAGATCTGATCAAAAAGAATCTCCGGTGGACTGGACACCTCATGAGGATGTCATCAGACAGGCTACCAAAGCAGATCCTCTATTCTCAACTGTCTTTTGGCTACAGAAGGAGAGGGCGCCCCCGTCTCCGGTTCAAAGATACCATCAAGAGAAACCTGAAGCTGAGAGACATTAAGACCGACTCATGGACACAACTCTCACAGCAGAGAGCTAAATGGAGAGCGGCAGTCAAGTAATGAAAGCAGTCTTTGTCGCATCGCGACCGACAGCATGATGATGGTGATGAGATAAATGATTCACCTCTTTTTTAAATTTATTTTTATTGAGGCTGTATTTATTCTGTCCATAGCATGTAAGCCTGGGTACCCAGGCTTGTTTTCAATCCTGGCCAGCTGTAGGGTTGGTGTTGTCTTACCAAACAGTAGCTGCTGATAAGGTATTTGATTGTCTGCATTTCAATAGCAGATAGATCTGTTGGTAAGTTTATTCTTATTACTATGTTAGTTGTTTTCTTAAGGTTCTATGTTAGTGTTTTGGGGTTTTCTTGGGAAGAGTTTTCCGCTTTTTTTTCTACTTAATTCTATACTAGCCTATTTTATTTTATTTACATGTCCATAGGCTTGTACGTAATAGGTGGTTGAGTTATGTTTGTTTGGATTTGATTTGATTTATATTATTGTTGGATATGTTATCTGGCTTTTTTATTTCCGGTTATCCCGCCCTGGGCTGTCCAGTTGGTGGGCCGTGGACCTCGGACTCTGTTCAGAGGTGAATTACAACCCTGTGTAAAAGTTGGAGAAAATATGTCGCACTGTTGATGGTCTTAGATTGACATTCATACCTGATGATGATTAAAATCCAATAGCTACAATCCGATTGTATTTGCTTTCCCTCAACATGTACTCTCCAGAGTGTTCAAATCACATAATATTAAGGCAAAATGAGACAAAATAAGTTTGAAGTGATAGAATCCATGAAGTGAATCCTCCATGTTTGAATGAACTCGTTATAATACCTGACTACCTCTGGTAATGAATTTAAATTCATTAATCTATTGGATTAATGTACTACTCAGTTGAAAAGTTTAGGCTAAATATATCAAGGTATGTGAAGAATATATTTTGCTTTTTAGATTAAGAATGTATGTGCTCATTTCATTTAACCACATTCTCGCAACTTGTTATATAAGGTTGTTCTTCACCCCAACTCAGGCTACTGTAGTATGGGGTAGACGTTTTTATCTAAACAGATACAAACTACCTAGGATTCTATCTACGGAGTATGTGGCATGCATATGCATATGGGGTATGCAGCAACTTTGCGCAGTTTAGTTTGGACAGGTTGGGGAGCTTACCCCGTTTGGGCTACAAGGGGTTATTGGATGTCAGGTTCAATTACCAAGGTCGAATTTCATATAAGAGTAGGTAGTGAAATGACATACATGCTTGTGGCGCAGTGAGTTTAGGCTAGTTTTCCTATTGGAACATATCACACGAAGGGGTCAAGTTATATTAAGATCCCTGATTAGTGCCTGGATATTTAGTTAGGGAAGTAATTAGTAAAACAACATTAAAATATTAGTCCATGATGGTTATGGACCAGGTTCTGTGTGTTAGTTACTGTGTTGTCATAACCAAACAACCACATCACAATAGGGGTACCTCCAGTCAGCCACGAGTGCATATCTAGGTCAGTGGCAAACACTGTGTGACTTCCCCCCCCTCCAGACACACACCCTTTACACCCCTTCATATGCAGTGGCCAGCTTACTGGAAGTTGGGGGTTAATTCAGAGAGGGAGAACAGTGAAAATGGCTGATTAGGTTTACCAGCTGTGTTCGTATCAATTATCAATTATTTGTATTGTCATTATTGTATTGTCATTATTATTTGTATTTTCATTATTATTTGTATTGTCATTATTATTATCATTATTATTGTTATTATTATAATAATTATATATGTCGTCCTTATTTATGTCAATATTAATATCAATCAGTATCACTATTATTACTGTAGGGGGAGCAGGAAGGCAGGGAGGGCGACCGGACATTATTAATGTCATTATTATCGTCATTATTATCGTCATTATTAATGTCATTATTAATGTCATTATTATTGACATTACTAGGACAACACGACTGACAGAATGATACAGGCGGTCAACGCGGCCGTCAGCTCAGCAGTGGCAGCACAGATGTCAAACATCAGATCGGAGATGGCGGGCAGGATGGAGGCCTTGGAGCGGGGGTCACGGCCCGTGAGGAAACCACAACAAGCCGGCAGTGACAGCAGATCGGAGGACGGTGACAGTGACACCGACAGTGACAGCGCACGTGTCCCCGTACCGGATACACGGCGCGGACGCCGCACTCACCTAGTGAGGGACTTTGCCGTACCCAGTACGGCACCAGTGACAGACAGAAAAACACGGAGGAATAAGACATTACTAAAGAACGGAGTAACGCACGAGGAACAGTACCGGGATATATACAACACGGCCCCAGTACTAGGAGGAAGCCACACACGCTACAATGTGAGGCGCGCCCGCGACCACGTGGAGGAGGACGAACCCCGACAGACATCTCCGAGCTGCTCGCCGCGGCCGGGGCGGCCCTGGGAAAGAAGAAAGGTAAAACTTCCTGGCTTCCACATCTTTATATAATCAGGGGCGATAAGAGGGAAAAGATTGGCCTTAGTGAGGCGACCTGGCCTGAGTACTTTGAGGCGCTATGCGCGATGCTCAGGGCACCCGAGATACCCGACACCTGGACGGACCCGATTATCGACCACATACACCAGCTCGCCACGATGGCGAAGGACTGGCAGTGGGAGACGTGCCGACTCTGGTCTGAGCGCGTATTCTCCATGATCGATGACCGGCGCCTGCCAAATGGTTGGATCGACCAATATGCAGTGAAAGACGTCCAGCGGGACGTCTTCGCCGTGGGAGTACGGGTGGGCAGCACGACACAGTACAAGAACACTAGCCGCCCCGCCCTACAGCGGCGCCCAGACGGCAGCCGGCTCCACCGCCACCACCGAGACACGTCAGGAGTTCAATCGAGACTCGGACGGGAAGCCGTGCCACCCATGGAACTGGGGGAACGACTGTGGCTTCTCGGCGACCCACGGACAAATGCCCGATAGGAAGGCGCATGTCTGCGCCTGGTGCGCTAACAAATACCACCGAGCAAATATGCACAAGGAGAAAGAGTGTATGAACAAGAAGCGATTCCTAGAAAAGAAAGCCACACAGACAACCGCAGCGCCAGCACAACAGACCCAGGGTTTTTGATAGGCGGCTCCCCGCGCAGCAACCCTCAGACAGACGAGGAGCTTGGCGAGGAGCCCCAGGATGGACACAGCAGCGTCACCAGAGCCCACACGGCATGCAGGGATCTGGACTGTGGAACATGCACCGCAAACCGTGAACGCGTGACCGGCTGTCACTCCCCTGCAGAGGTCACTGCACAGGCTCGCCGCATACTAAAACGGAGGAGCGAGCAGGCAGCTGAGTGTGCGGAGAAACGTAGGAGGCGTAGCACGGACATACAACCCCACGCAAACGAACATGTAAACACTGACACTCGTGACCCCACTGAGGACCACGCCCACCCCAACGGTGAGAAAACCACACGTAACGATAATGACTTCCAAAACAACCCCACAGGTGGCGCCACCGGCACGGCCGAAACAAAATGGCCGCTGCGCGAAGCCGCCCCCGGGCCGCCTCGCTCACGCTACACCAGACGGCGCCACTAGCAGTGACAACAAACACGGAGCCAAAGATGGCGGCGCCCATGCCGTCGGCCATGACACCCCCGCAACAACAACACGGGATGGGGCCGCCCACACCGGTAGCCACCTCGGAGCACACCCCCCCAGACTGCGGCGCCCTCACACACAGCACACAACACATACCCAGCAACGCCCCCCCCGGGGTACGGAGACGATGACACACACGACCCAGACACTACCACCGACGTCAACACCCGGCCACCGCCACGCCCACCCATCACCCCGGTGGAGTACAGGCCCATACTCGACAGCATATGGCCACGCCCACACACACACCTATGGGGCGACCACACAGGCTACCTAGCCATCTACCAGAGGGTCAGAGCCACTGCCCTCCCCAACTACATCAGTGCTAGGGTACCAGTCCCCTCCGGACTCAACATCAATGCCTGGAGACACCTACTCGCCAACTACCATGACACCCAGCTCGTGGAGTTCCTCGAGTACGGCTGGCCTGCCGACTACACAGCACCAGACCCACCCAAGAGTTCAACCACAAACCACACACAAGACCCAGTCCAGCTTGACGCCATACGACAATTCGTCGCCACCGAGAGAGGTCATGGAGCCATGCTGGGCCCCTTCACCAGCCACCCCTTCTACCCATGGTCGCAGACGAGCCCCATGATGACGCGGCCCAAGAGGAACTCCACCAGCAGGCGCGTCATCGTGGACCTCAGCTGGCCACATGGTGCCAGCGTCAATGACGGCATCCTCCGGGGATACTACCAGGGTAACCCCAGGGCGTACACCCTCCCTAACGTGATGGACGCGGCGGACGAGGTGGCCCGCCTCGGCCCCGGCTGCTTCCTCTGGTGTGCTGACCTCGCCCGCGCATACCGCCAGCTCCGCACCTGCCCACTCTCCACACCACTCCTGGGCATAACCCTCGACGGCGAACACTACACGGACATAGCACCCCCATTCGGATGCCGCACCTCCTCCATGGCCTGTGCGAGGACCACAAACGCCGTCGTCTATCTCCTCAGAAAAAAGGGCCACCACGTCCACTGTTACCTCGATGACTTTGTCGGTGTGGCCCCCGACCGTAGTGAGGCAGACGCAGCATACAGGGATATCCTCAACCTTGCTCGTACCCTCGGACTCGAACTCTCACCCACCAAGTGCCATCCACCGGCAAAATCAGTCGAGTGGCTCGGCTTTCACATATCCGCGGACGACATGAGGGTTACCATCCCCCGAAGCAAGCTAGACGACACGCTCGCCGAGTGCAAAACCTGGACAAACAAAAAGACTGCCACCAGGAGGGACATCCAGCGCCTGGTCGGCAGGCTACAACACATAGCGAAGTGTGTGGTGCCGGCCCGGCGGTTCATGTCCAGGATATTCGAGTCCCTACGACAGACCCCCAACACCGGACACCACCCCGTCCCCGACGAACTCAGAGCTGACATAACCTGGTTTCTCGAGTTCGCGACCAGGTCGAACGGCCTAGTCCTCCTAAAGACAGACCCTAAGACCCCCTGGACCATCGAATGTGACTCCTCTCTGGTCGCAGGGGGTGCCTTCTCCAACAGCCACTACTACGGGAAGCCATACCCCGACAGCCTCAGGACCAAACACACCAACATCGCCCACTTGGAGGCGATAAACCTAGTCGTCGCCATGAGGGCCCTGGCCCCCCCTCACCCAGATGATCACATGATCATCATAAATACAGACAACTCGGCCAGCCAGCAGGTCCTCGAGTCCGGTACCGGAAGGGACGCCACACTCACAGCCTGCGCGAGAGAGATCTGGCTATTCGCGGCCACCAATGGCTGCGACATAAGAATCTGCCACAAACCCGGCAAGGACCTAGTCCTCGCCGACGCCCTTAGCAGACGAGCCTTCGACGCAAACGCCAGAGCCAGGGCAGGTCGCCTCACTAGTGACATGGGGATTACTGAAATTGAGGTCTCATTTGACAGTGTATTCACCCATGGACTGTAGGATAGCCTGGGAACATCGCACTAAATTGCTCCTCTGTTCCCAGGCTACCCGGACCGAACACACAGAAGAATACTCCGGGTGTACTGCGCCGGCTTGGCGAGCGGGACATGGAAAAACAAGGCCGCTCAGGTGAGGAGGTACATACAGTTCACATCCAGGCACCACGCTGACCCGCTGGCCCCGACGCAGTACGACATCCTCGCCTACATACTCCACTTAAAAGAGACACTCACCTCCCCAGGGGCGACCATGAACTACATCAGCGGAGCCCGGACCTGGGTCCTCATGTTCGGAGGCTCCCCGGCACCGTTTGATACCTACCCGGTCTCACTGATGAAGAGGGGCGTGGCACGTCTGTCGAACCACACCCCCAGACCGGCCCCGCCCCTCACCCCACAGCAGGTCAGGGCACTGGCCCAATACCTGGCCGCGGCCGGGCCCACGGCCGCAGTGCTCCTGGCCGCGCTACTACTGGGGTACGCAACGCTACTACGACAGGGCAACCTCCTCGCAACCACCTCCAGCGACGACCCACGCCACTACCTCAGGCGTGCAGACATCACCACGACATCAAGGGGGCTAACGGTACTGGTCCGAACCACAAAGACAAGGTGGAGAGCGGACCAGGCATACTACATCAACATTCAGAGACTGCCGGGCTCCCCATGCTGCCCTGTCGCGGCATGGGACCACTACCTCGCGCACCGCCAGCCACGCCTCAGTGAACCAGCCTTCCTCGTGGCCCCTGGAACCCCACTCCGGCCTCCGGTCCTGCTGGCCGCCCTCCGCATGGGGCTGGCAGCGATCGGAGTGGGGGCGCCCGAGGACTACACGCTGCACAGCCTACGAAGGGGCGGGGCCCAAGCCTGTGCCGCGGCGGGCAGCACAATCTCGGAGATTATGCAGCTCGGGTCATGGACCTCGGCAGCGGTATACCACTATGTTCCGAGAGGGCTCCTGGCGGTCGGCACCCGACCCCTCCAGTGATTGGTTGAGGGTTCGGGTCCCGCCCACCAGCTGACCTCTGACCCGGGACAATAACACAAACTCATAACATCGAGATTTGACCTAATGACGATCTGGTAACCTCTCTGAAGCACCACCTGATGATGTACCGACCCCCTTTGTCCTTCACTGATTAAAGACTACCACTATCACATAATGACTCCGCCTTCGTAAATTGTGCATGTTATCCGTAACATGTGTAATTTACGGGGCGGAGAACCAGACACCACGACACACTGGTGGCGCCACCTAACCGAGAGCCCCACCCATCCTGCCCTCCCCTGCCACCTAGCGGTTCTCCCCGAGTAACTCCACCACCGCCTCCAGGGGCACCCGGCGTGACCCGACCCTCCCCCACCCACGACAAAGCCACGTGACCACCCCCTCCCGGGTTCAAAATTATTATTATTGACATACACTCACCATAATAATTAATGTTATTATTATCGTCATTATTATCGTCATTAGTAATGTCATTATTAATGTCATTATTGACAGTACTATTATTATTATTGACATACACTCACCATAAAATTATTCCCAACCTATAGCAATAACAATAAAACAAATAATATAAAGTGAAGAAGAACTTACCGATATTCCTAAAGAGTAAGTGTATGGATGACTGCCTCACATGTGCACAGTAATCCTTCATTTGCTAATAACAAGTTGACTCATGGGTAGTATGTGCATTCGGAGGTGTGTGCGCGCAGTGCACTGTGACAGTGGGCCTTATATACCAAATCCAATCCACCCCACACCTATTTGAAGTGGCATAAGCTATGATTTGCATATTTAAACTCTCTCTATCTACCCGACTCGACTTTACCCGACTCGACTTTACCCGACTCGACTTTACCTGACTCGACTTTAGCCAACTCGACTTTACCTGACTCGACTTTACCCGACTCCACTTTAGCCAACTCAACTTTATCTGACTCGACTTTACCCGACTCCACTTTACCCAACTTGCCTTTACCCAACTCAACTTTACCCGACTCGACTTTACCCGACCTCACGGGAAAAGTAGAGTCGGGAAAAGTAGAGTCAGCAATAGTAGAGTCAGGAAAACTAGAGTCAGGAAAAGTAGAGTCAGGAAAAGTAGAGTCGGGAAAAGTAGAGTCAGGAAAGAGTAGAGTCAGGTAGAGTGGGATAAAGTAGAGTCGGCTAAAGTAGAGTCAGGTAAAGTAGAGTTGCATCAAGTAGATTCAGTTAAGTAAAGTTGCAGAGTTGCATAAAGTAGAGTCAGGTATAGTAGAGGCGGGTAAATTAGAGTCGGGTAGCATAGAGTCGGGTAAAGTTGAGTCGGGTAAAGTCAAGTAGGGTAAAGTCGAGTAGGGTAAAGTCGAGTCAGGTAAGGTCGAGGTGGGTAAAATCGAGTCCAGTAAAGTCAAGTCAGGTAAATTGAGGTCGGGTAAAGTGAGGTCGGGTCAAGTGAAGTCGGGTCAAGTGAAGTCGGCTCAATTGAAATCGGTTCAAGTGAAGTCAGGTCTAATCAGGTCGGGTAAAATGAAGTCGGGTAAAGTCTCGTCAGGTAAAGTGAGGTCGGGTAAAGTGAGGTCGGGTAAAGTGAGGTCGGGTCAAGTGAGGTCGGGTGACGTTGGGTATGGTCGAGTCGTGTAAGGTCGAGTCGGGTAAGGTGAGGTAGGGTATGGTGAGTACCACATGCCGCCCGCTTGTACTTTCTGCCCATGTGACATCAGTATCCTGTGTTTTTCTAGATGTATGCCCCACACATCGGGAGGGGGGGGGGGTCCGAATCGTTTGCATTGCATTTGATTCGCCTCAGGGGATGGAGCAGGGGTGGGCTCTGACACTGTCACCTCTGCCTCGTGCGACTCGTGTTATCACGGCCTCGCGGCGCCCCCTACAGCACAAGGGGAGACGGTGTAGGCCACAATGGGGCTCTTTTAATGTGATAAAGAATTTCTCCCTAACCATTTATATACATATGCATGTGAAGTGGGCGAGACTACTCGACCACTGGAAATGTAGGCTGGGCTGATTAGCTCGCATTCTGAAATGCGGGCTACTCACCAGGCTCACATTTGCAACCATTTGCGGGGCCGGGTTCCCTGCTGTAAAGCATTGCTAGGATACGTCAATTGTGACTTTCCTAGCAATGATGGAAGGTCGAGCGCCCGGGCTCCAACCCAGCAGACGTGTTTCTGCAGGCTCCGATGTTTTAGACGAGATTTAGGCTTTTATTGTCGAAATTCCAAACTGATTTAACTTAACAAATATGGGAGGGGATATACTTATTGTACTTAGTCGTTATTCCGTGAAATTGATCTTTGAAAGAACTTTTACATTGTTAGTTACGGTAAGAATAAAGCTGTGAGCTCTTAAGAAGTAATTGGAACGTTCCTTGCATTCTTTACTATTCTCCAGTCTTATATTATTAACCGCTATGGTCAACCTGATATTGGTATTCGATTGTTCTATGATGCGCGAAAAGGAAGAGAGGAAAGCGGGGGTGGGAAGAAAGGCGTTTATTTCCGCCTCAGACAGAGTAAAACATAAAACAGAGTATACAGAGGCATGAGAGAGGCTCATGAGAAGAGTAAATAAGCTCATAAGGAGCAACAGTGTAGGTAAAAGGCAATAAAAGATAAGGATAGAGGCTCATGAGGAGCAAAACAGCAGGAGGGTGCTCATGAGGAGCAGGAGGAGATGTACAGGGATAAACAGGGGCTCATCAGGAGCAATGTCAGAGTTCTGGTGAGGGGGGGCCGAGGAGCCCTCCGCCGCTGGAGGAGAAGAGTGTATAAGGAGAAAGAAGGGTGGGTGGGTGGAGAAAAAGGGTGAGGATCTGGGAAGGCGGCAGGAAGGCGAGTGCCTGAGGGAGGCGGGGGGAGGCCTTATAAGGGAACGGGGACGGGCGACAGCAGGTGAGGTGTGAATGCTTCCGGCCCGGGGGAGGGCGAGAGGAAGCGAGCAGCGGGCGTCGGGTGAGGTGTGAGTGCTGCGCGACACGGGGCCGGGGGGAGGAGGGGGCGCACGGCGGCGTCGGGCGAGGTGGGAAAGCAGCGCGACAGCGCGGGGCGGGGGAGGGTCTCTTCCTCTCCTCGCATCAAGCGTAATGCTACGCATTACGACCAAATGTATTTAATTAAGGGCCTTCCGCCCCACGGAATGTATCGAGTCGAACTTCCCACCTCCGGGGATATAGTAGCCACCTCACTAGCACGGGTCAAGTTAGCGTGAAGGTGGTCAACCGGCGGCGGGACAAGAGGTGACAGCGGCCCGGCGGCAGGCCCAGAAATTCACATGGAAACAATTATATATTAACACGTAGGCTCGCCTTAAGCAGGGGCGGAATAGCCGAACGGTTAAACATGTATATGTATGCATACATATGCACATATGTATATATATATATGTGTATGCCAATGATAAGAATCTAAGTAATATTTCATCTTACAGGTAAGTCTAGTTTGATGCACGGCAAGGAAGGACGAGGAGGCGTGAGTGGATAAAAGGGCACTTTATTCAGAAGTGCCGGAATATTCATGGATAGTACATTAATCAAGCATGAATAATTAGATATGTCAAGGAATATATGCGGCATCAATGTAATGAGGAGTAATCAATCATGAGTAAGAGGTAAGTAAAGTATAATGTATGAGGCATCGTCATGATAACAGTGTCAAATGTCAGTTGGATAATGAGTAATCAATCAGGAGTAAGAGAGATAGAAAGTATAATATATGAGGCATCGTCATGATATATAAAGTGTCAATGTCAGGATAATGTTAGTAGTTGGGCCCGGGAGGTGGGCCCGAGGAGCCCTCAACCAAGACAGAGGAGAGGGCTCGAGGGGCCGCCGAGGGGGCGAGGCGTCGCACGTATGCGTGCACCGCCTCAGAGGTCCAAGTCCCCTGGGCCATGATGTCGGAGATGTCGACACCGGCGGCATGGCAGGCCTGGGCGGAGCCCCGGCATAGGCTGTGGAGGGTAAAAGCCTCGGCCCCAGGGACGCCTCGGGCGCGAAGGGCGCCTCGCAGGAGGGCGGTTAGGGAGCGCGGATCGAGGGGGCGACCTGAGGGCATGATGAAGGCCGGGGCGTCGGGAGGCGCACGGCGCTGCCGGGTGGCGGCATTCCAAGCGGCCAGAGGGCCTCGGGCAAGCAGGGATGAATAGGGCGACGGCGCCCGCAGGGCCGGATATGGTCTTGGAGGTCCTGACCGTGACACGGAGGCCCCCGGGGGCCAGGGCGACATCGCCACGGGTGATGGTGTGGGGGCCGCCCCAACCCTCGGAACTCGGTGACAGCAGGTTTGACTGCCGCAGCATGCCGAAGTACCCGAGGAGGAGGGCGGCCCGAGGGACGAGCGAGGCCGGTCCCACGAGGGCGAGGTGAGATATGACGAGGGCGAGGTGGCGAGGCGTCAGAGGGGGCGCCTGGCGAGGAGCGTGGGTGGAGGCGCGCTCGCCACCTCGGCAGACGTCCTTGGCGAGGGCAGAGTCGAAGGCGGCGGTTGACCCTCCGGCGGCCCCGGCCCAGGTGCGCGCTCCGGAGAGGGCGTTCTTGATGGAGGCCAGGGCAAGGCCGCAGGCGTAGAGGGAGGCCGTGTAGGCAGCGATCTGGAAGTCGGAGGGGTCGAGGGGGGCGAGCCCTCGGGAAACGCAGTAGGCTATGTACTCCCGGGCCTGGCGTCGACGGTTCTTCCATGTCGAAGGGGCCAGGGAGGCGAGGCGCAGGCGGGCGACGTCGTCCACCTCGGCCGGGTAAAACCTGGATCAAAGGCCGGGGTTAAATGGGAAGGCGTCATGTGAGGGGGATATGCGGCGGAGCCCGAGGGGGGCCATGCCGGTGCGGGCCACCTCGGCCCAGGGCCCGTCGAGGTGGGCGCGGCTGAGGGCGTCGGCGAAGACGAGCTCCGCCCCGGGCTTGTGGAGTATGGTGAGGGTGAAGCAGCCCGTCGCCGCGAGGAGCCAGAGCTCCCGAGCGCAGGTCCCGAGGGTGGCATCGCGGGCGCGGCCCGAGGGGAGGGAGGCGGCGGTGGCCATGTTATCGGTATTGATAACGATGGTGGCCCCCGCGCGTCGTCAGGCATGAGGGCGAGGAGGGCGACGACGAGGTTGACCGCCTCCAACTCATGGATGTCGGGGAACCGCGCCCGGAAGTCCGAGGTGTACCCTCGGGCGTAGCAGTGCGTGGCAGAGAAGACGCTCCCGCCCGTGAGGCAGGAGTCGCACTCTATGACGTAGGTGCGCCCCGCTGGGGCGCGGAGGAGGTAGAGCCCGTTGGAGGCGCAGCTGTAGAGGGCGAACCACCTCAGGTCCCGGAGGGCGTCGTCGTCGAGGGTGAGCGAGGCGCAGCCGAAGCAGCCGCGGAGCGCCCCGAGGAGGCGACTCATGAACCTCCGGGCGAGGAGGACGCAACTGCTGACATGGTTCAAGCGCCCGAGGAGGCTCTGGAGCTCACGTCGAGTTATGGCGGGGCAGGTGAGGTGGGCCTCGCAGGAGAGGACGAGGTCGTCGACTTTGTCGGGGGCGATGCGGGCCGTCATCGCCTCGCTGTCGAGGGAGAACCCCAGCCAGGTGAGGCGGACAGCGGGGGGGGTGACATTTCCCGGGCGCCACGTCGAGCCCGAGGGCGGCGGCGAGGGCGAGGAAAGCGTCGAAGGCCTGACAAGCCTTAAGGTAGGACGCCTCGCACCCGACAAAGTCGTCGACGTAGACGAGTATGTGAAAACCGTCGCGCCTCATAATCCAGGCGACGGCTGCCGTCACGCGGACACAGGCCGCGCCCGAGGAGCGGCAGCCAAAGGGGAGGGTGAGGTCAATGTAGATTTATCAAGGGTGATTTTGTACAGGGGGCAGGCGAGGGGGTCGGCGCGGAGTTGCCGGTAGGCCCGCAAGATGTCGGCGGACCATAGGTATGCGCCGGGGCCCTCTCTCGTGAGGCGGCGGCCGAGGTCAGCGACTGAGGGGAGGGTATAGGAGTGGGGTTTCCCGAGGTATTCCCGGCGAGGGATGCCGGCATTGACGCTGGCGCCGGGGGGAAAGGAGAGGTCGACGATGACCCGCCTCTTGCCCGGGTCGGATTTGGGGCGGGTCATCATGGGGGAGACCTGAGTCCAGGGTGTGAAGGGAGGGATGGTGAAGGGGCCCGCGAGGCCGCCGAGGGCGAGCTCCGTCTTGATGAAGCTCTCTATGTGGGGGGCGTGCTCGGGGGGCTTGCGGTGGTTGGTGAAGGTCGGGCGGGGGGGTGAGGAGGCGGAGAAGTTGGCGGGGAACCCAAACTCAATGAGGTCAAGAAGGGCGGGGTCGGGGTAATCGCGGAGGCGGTCGCGCCATGCGGGGATGTGGAGGCCAGAGGGAAGGGGGATGCGGGCGGCCAAAAAGTTAGGGAGGCCCGATTCCCTGAGTGCGGCGTATGCGCGGTTAAAGGTGGGGTAGCGGGTCCATGCTTCGCTAGAGGCGTGGGGCCAGATGGCTAGGAGGGTGGGGCGGTATTGGTGAGGGGAGGGGCCGCAGGAGGGGGCGGCGGGGGAGGGTGTCTTGGATGTGGGGGTCAACAACGTCTGAGATGTGCTCGCTGAGGTCGTCGTGGGGGGGGGGGGGGGGGGCGGGGAGGGCGGGTTGGGGGGAGGAGGCGCGGTGAGGGAGGTTGAGGGGGGCGGCGAAGGAGGTGGGGGAGGGGGGTGGGGTGGGGGGAGGGCTGGGGCGGTCGGCCTCAGGGGGGAGGCCGGGGAGATGTGTGAGGTAGGCCGTGTCACCGGGGGAGGGTGTGGGGGGGCGGCGGCGTCTGTGGGGAGGGGGGGGCGGGGGAGAGTAGGGGGGGTTGTGGTGTTGGTGGTGGCCGCCGGAGGGTGGGGTGTGGTGGGGGCTGGTCGCTTCCGGGGAAACGTGAGTGGCGTGGGTGGCGTGGGTGGCGTCGGGGGCCGCCGGGGCGGCGAGGCCTGTGGTGAGACCGTGGCGTGCGGTGGCCGGGTGGTCGGCGGAGATGAGAGAGGCGGGGCCTGTGGTAAGGCCGAGGCGTGCGGTGGCCGGGTGGTCGGCAGAGATGAGAGGGGGGTGGCGGTTGGGTGCGGTGTGGCGGTCTGAGGGAGGGTCTGTTGGGTCGCGGCGGGCGGCGACCGGGGGGGGGGCCTTTGAAGCCGGGTGTGGTGTGAGCGGTTTGTGGCTCTGCGGTCAGGGCGCGGGCGGGGCCGGGACGGCGGGGAGATGTGAGAGGGCGGCGGGATGTGAGAGGGCGGCGAGATGTGAGGAGGCGGTGAGTCATGAGGCGGTGAGATGTGAGGAGGGTCGGTTGTGGGTATGCGTGGGTCGGCGTGGGGGGTTGGGTGGGGCCGGCTGGGTCCCCCCGGGCCGGGCTGGAGGGGGCGGCGGACTAAAAATCCGCCGAGGGGGGGGGGGCCCCCCGGTCACGGCCTCTCTTGTTGATACAGACGGCCTCCGAGTGCATCGTTAGGAATTTTCTCACGTTTGCGCAGTAGGCACAAGCGTGTCGATACCTCAACGCCCCCTCCCCATGGGTCTCGCCGGCCCCCGCATGGTCGCAGGAGGCTGGGTCATGGTTCGATGAGGGGCAGGGGGCGCCGTGGGATTCTCGGATGTAGGGAATCCGAGTATCTGTCTGGGGGCGTGCCTGGGGTCTGGGGGCGGGGCGGGCGGGGTCGGAGGAGCGGGCGGGCGTGGGCAGGGCAGCGATGGGCGTGGTGAGGGCCTCCATGCGGACCATGTTGATGGCTGCGGGGTCGTGCCAGCCATGTGGGAGCCTTCTGTCCGCGATCCACGTAAATACCGTCTCCGAATAACGGCGGACGGTAGCCCAGGGGTGAACTAGATTGTCCCGGTGGATGGTGAGGGCGTGGTGGCTGAGTCCGGGAAGGGAGTGGGCGGGGAAGGCGGGGTGCGCCTCCAGCATGCGGAGGGTGAGTGTATATTCATCCTTGGTCGCCTCCCCTCGCTTCACCGCCTTCCTCTCCGCCCCCCGTTCTATTAAGTCACAGGGCAAGATATAGTGGGGTGAAATACCTTTGCGTCGGCCGGCGTTGTGAGTGTCGGCCGAGTCGAGGATCTCCCGTACTGCGTCGGCTGCGGAGGTGGATGAGTGGTCAACCGGCGGCAGGACAAGAGGTGACAGCGGCCCGGCGGCAGGCCCGGAAATTCACATGGAAACAATTATATATTAACACGTAGGCTTGCCTTAGGCGGGGGCGGCATAGCCGAACGGTTAAACATGTATATGTATGCATACATATGCACATATGTATATATATATATATGTGTATGCCAATGATAAGAATCTAAGTAATATTTCATCTTACAGGTAAGTCTAGTTTAACTGTAATATGAATGTGGTAATAAGAACGGTAATAATGTCAATTATAATGGACTAATTATAATAACAATACAAATACTGACAATGTAATGACAATAATAATGACAATAACAATAATATTAACGACAATAATAAGGATAATGTTTTCCTTAATACTGACATTAATAAGAATGATATAAATAATTATAATTATAATGCCAATAATTATAATGATGATAATAAGAGTGGAAATAATAATTGATAAAAATATATGTACTTACACAGCTAATAAACCTAACCTCGCATGTTCACTGTTCTCCCTCTCTGAACTAAGCCCAACCCCCAGGAAGTTGGCCACTGCATATGAAGGGGTGTAAAGGGTGGGTGTGGGTGGGTGGGTGTGGGGGGCACCCAGGGTTTGCCACTGACTTATATCTACACCCATGGCTGACTGAAGGTACCCCTATTGTGATGTGGTTGTTTGGTTATACCAACACAGTAACTAACACAGGGAACTTGGTCCATAGCCATTAACTTATGATTAAGCACTAATATTTAAATGTATTTTAACAAATTACTTCCCTAACTAAATATCCTGGCACTAATCAGTGATCTTACAATAATTGTTTCCTTTCCTGTGATATGTTGCAATAGTAAAACTAGCCCAAACTCATTATTCCACGGTCATTTAAATCATTTCACTACATTATCCTATATACAATTCGACCTTGGAAATTGAAGGGGACCTCAAATGATCAGCATCATCCGAACGAGGTAAGCTCTCCATGATGTTGGAAATGGTGCACTCGTTTTGCATTCACACTGCATTGCTACATGAATCGATTGGTGCAAATTCGGACTGAGCATTCAGTTTCCAATATAAACAGCGAAAAGTCATGACATACCTCACACTCATTCGCATACTGAACACTGTGTGTATTGAATCTTAGCCTCACCCCACAAAGATTAGAAAAAGCATGGGCTGATGATCCAGGGAAATTTGACCCCTTATTCACCACATGCTACTAATTACTCCTTGTGTTGCTTATTTACTTGCACTCAAGCAAAAATGAGAGACAAATAAGTGTTCACACTTCCTGTCTACCATTCGCTATATCGCTAAAGGCAGCACTGATGAGCAAATAGGAGTAAGAAACAAAATGCACATATGATACTGCCTTGCTTAGTATCTACCCTAAGCATCAGCCAGCTGGGCATGTTGTATTCACTCCTGCTCTTGTATGCACGAGCATACTGAGTCGAGACGCAACCCTTTAGTTGACAGACCATCCACCAGGGGGCCCGGAGGCTTCCGCGAAGCCTTCATACTATCTCAGTGAGACCGCTTTGTGAACAAGCCACCAACACTTTCAGCAGTATTGTGATCACAGCAGTATTGTCACCCACAGTTAATGCATGCATTTAGGCAGCACTATAAAGCACCGGTGCCGACTTCCATAACTACTCACTTCTTAACAGAAACAGCATTATCTGAATTTAGCGCCCGGAATAATAAACGAGTAACCGTTGGCTGCTTAGTTCTTGATGGAGCCGAACAAGTGTTAGCATAAAAGGGTAGCCCCCTCAGTCCTCTTAAAATAAGTGAATTGTGCTGTTCCCTCTCAAGGTCCTTCAAGGGGCTGCTGGCAGCCTAATGAAGTAGTGTGCTTTGCGATGCCTGAAGTAGGTCAGTCAATGTGTGAGACCTATTTCCATGTACACAAAATAATGCCTGCTTTACTTAACAGCACCTCTAGAGCACATTGATTTTTGTATCATTTACTATTGGACATCAAACATATGGACATTCTTACATATTTTTTTTTAGGAAACCCACAGTTGCCACATAGGCTACTCTTTTTCGATAAGCAGCAAGGGTTCTTTTTATAAATTATATGCACTTTGCCACAAACAGGACAGTACATACTACATCCTTTGCTGAACCAGTTGTGGAATGGAAAATAGCTCAAAGTGCAAATGGGTCAACTGAGAAGGATCGATTCTATTTAGTAACGTCATTGCATAACACCTTGCACCTTGTCGATTATACTGCCATATTTGTTTAATATGTCATGGAGGTGATGATAATGAGAAACATTGCACCTAGCGCAGGAACCACACCCACATGCTCCCTGGTGTGAGACAGAGGTTTTAATGAAGGGAGACACCCTATGGGGCGTTCCTATGGTGACTGCTTCGGCGTGTAGCAGTTCTACCTGTTTGGACTGAAGTTAAATAACTATGACTAGTGGATTCATGAATAAAACATGCATTATATGAAGAGTTAAGGCACAAAACCATGTAAACGCCAATCCAAAACTGATGATACACAGTGGAATCAAACCCTCAAAAACTTAATATTTTTATATTCCTTCTCTTTTGTCCATTCCTCCATAACGATGTAATCATATCACAAGTGGAATTAGTGAGAATTAAAATTATTTTCAGGTAAAAATCTTGTATTTAAACTACATTTGTGGATTGGTGTTTACATGGTTTTGCAGCTGAACTCTTCATTATTACCGTACTTAGCGACCTGTATGTACTGCACATGTAGTAGTATACACTGTTCTTATGAATGTAAACAAGGGCACATGAATTGTTAAATCATGTGAAAAGATGTGATCTGGACAACTGTGTTGTGAAAGCCCCTGGAGAATGTCAGACCCTGGAACTGGGTTTTTAGCTATGTGATTAATGCTAAAACGTTGAGAGATAATTAAAACGCCGCTCTAGGCACACTCGAGGAATCAAACGCTTCTAGAATGAATTATCTAAACCGGGATAACTATTTCTTTTGATATTAAGCGAACCAGCTAAGCCGGCATTCACCATTTATTAAAAACTACACCCACGGGGTGACAGAGAGATACCTCTTGTTGGCTTAAATTTAATCTAAGATAATTGATAGTGTAGTAGTCTGTATATGAGCCCTACTACCACACGGTAGCGGCGGAGACTATGCCGCACACCTAAGCAGTTACACTGAACTGCGCTAGGTAGCGGCAGGCTAGCCACCGGGCAGATCCCGACTGCCCTCTACTGTGTGTGGCTAGCTCACCCCCCCACCCCACCTATAAAGTCGATGTGGGATCTGGCAAGTCAGGGGATGGGTCAGATGACTGTGGATGCCGTGGAGAACAGATTGGTTCAATAAACCAAGTTGAAGCATACTGATATTGGATCTTGGCATTCTTCCGTGTGTGCGTGGCAGGGTGAGAGTCGGAGGGCCATGGGCCATTACAATAGCATTAAGATTAAGATGCTACACTGCACGAACAGGTGACTCTACACTAAGCGTTCTTGAATCAGTCACCATGGTTACTTTAAAGTCCATGGTCTGATGGTTTTGAATTTCTGTCATTTTCTGAGATAACTATATTAAGTTGAGAGTTTTAATGTGCCTTACTTTAGTTTGAAGTAACTTTGATCTAAATGGCTAACTTTTGATATATTAGAATTGCAAACATGCAAAAATAATTTCGGCAAGCAGCCAACATTCTGACACGCCAACATTCTGACAAGCCAAAATTCTGACACCATAGACTTCAGCAATAACAGGTTCTATTAAACTGACTCAGCATTCCCTTCTATGTGGTAATAAATGCATAATAAGTCCATCAGTATATCAGTTAGATATGTAGGATCAAATCTAGATAATTGTTATGGCCTTGAACATTTGATGGTTTAATCCGAATATGCAGCCTTTATTACTGGAAGAGTTCTGTTCACTCATAAGTTCCGGCTGGAAAATCACGGATGCCATCTTGTAGGCAGCAGTATTCACCACCAAGTACCACCTGAAACACACAAGATTCTCACAGAATTCAATAAGTAATTTAAGTTGAAATAAATCTAACCATAAATAGGCTCAAATACTGCTTAAAGTCGCCTGGTATACCTCACCCAGAAACAAACGAATCCAGCATCAAAAGCTTTCCAAACATACCTTTGCTTAGTTTTTCAGTTCATGCAACTGAACATATAGGAGGAGAGTGTTGAGTTCTATGATGTATGAATTACATCATATGTGTGATTCCCTCATCACATGACCTAGAGGGGTTCCCCACACACAGGGGAATCCATGGAAACCACCAAGATGGCAGCCACAGAAAGCTCTCAATTCCACTTTTAAAGTCTATTAATCTACATAATTTAATCAATTATTCACACAAAATGTAGCTGGTTATGAGAAATAAACATTTGAACTTCATATTTAGCATTTTAAATTGCAAATTCTAACATTTGTCCATATGATTGTCTAAAAGCCTTGTCAGTGCCGCTGGACTAACTACAACAGAACAGGAGCAACCAATTTCAGCACTCTCCCCCACGTATACAGTTGCATAAACTGAAAACCTGCAAAGTATGCTTGGGGAGCATTTGTCGGAGTATGGTACGAGTCTCAGCAGCCTATACCAGGTCCGTTTAATTGCAATTATTGTGGTTGCAGAAACAAAAGCGGCTTCACAAGGAATGAAGATCAGTTGACCGAAATTAGAATCGCCGTAATTCAAAAAGGTGGATCAAATCGCCATAATTAAAATAATAACTAAAATCGGCAACAATTAAAAAGATATGGTGATGGCGCTAATGACTTCACTTGATGTTTGACAATTTAGTGATGATCACAAGTTACAGAGAAAGCTATGTAGTTTATATTGCATCTTGTCTCTACTCATTTCACATTATAGGAAAGGATTCCAGGGCAGTTGAGTGATGCCCTCTGGTATTTGAATTAGCTTAGGGGAGACTAACCACAGACACAACAAACAGTACGGTAGGGAAATCAGAGGCAAGTGCATGCAGGTGCACTCTGGTAGATACTAATATAATTAAAACTCCGAGCCGCTCTGTCTAAATTATAGAAAGTGATGGAGAATAATGCCACCGTATATATATACCCAATTGTACGTCCATAAATACCACGCTCAGTGCATAGCGGTGCATGCCATGAGTTTGTATTGGACCCAATTTAATAGTATGCGCTTGTGATTGATTCAGAGAGGGAAGCCGGGTACCCGCCACACCGCCAAGCCTACAAGATGAACATAAAGCAGCTGTCACACATCACCGGATTGAGCAACGGACAGAATTGTCTAGTCTGAGGGCATGATTAGTAAATAAAATGTATTAAAATGTGTCAAAATATTGCGATATTGGGTCAAAGGCCGCTGGACAAACGGCCATGAAACTGACATAAACAGATAATCAACGCACGGTAAGCGGACTAAACGGACTAAACGGGCAAGAACCATAGACTTCAATCCGGCGGCATCCGTTCCAAGTTGTGTGCATGTTCAAAACTTGTACCGGATCAGGCCGGATATCAAAGGATATGCAATGGATATACAACGGACACAAACTGGACTTTGCCAGATATCAACAGACTTTGTTCGGTTTCTTTCCGTTTCCCCAATCAGGTGATGTGTGACAGCCGCTTTAAGCAAACACAGTACCCCCCCTCCCACACTTTCACCATTGGGTCCCCACAAATCACAGCAGAGATTTGCTTTTACCACGCTCACCACCCTCTTTCTAAGGACACTACTTCCGAGGTCCAGGTCATGGGACAGGGAGACTTTGATTAATTGTCCTCTTGTTGATTTAAATAAACCTCCTTTCTCCCGCCCCTGTATTGGCTTCCTTGCTCGGAATCTACATCATAGCTATATAAACTGGTGTCATCTGTAATACAAGGATAGGTAACTTTCACCCAGCAAATGACCTTAGCATCCTATCCTTACCTGGCAGGCTTTTGTAATCTGCCATTGTTGCCGTTGCTGCCGTTGCTGCCGTTGCTGCCGTTTCTGCCGTTGCTGCCGTTGCTGGCGTTGCTGGCGTTGCTGCCGTTGCTGTCGTTGCTGTCGTTGCTGTCGTTGCTGCCGTAACTTTCACCCAGCAAATGACCTTAGCATCCTATCCTTACCGGGCAGGGTTTTGTAATCTGCCATTGCTGCCGTTGCTGCCGTTGCTGCCGTTGCTGCCGTTGAGAAGATTGTAAGTTGAAGTCTTGTCATGTCAACTTATATTTTCGACTACCAACATTCATCACTATTCTTTGTCATCCACAAAGTATGCTTTTGGATTGCGGACCATTCTAGTTGCATATTAGGTCATGGTGGTGGCGGCCTGATATCCCAGTGGGGCAACACTATAAAGTCGCCATGATTGGCGCGCTGTCATAAGTTGGTGCCCATCCTGATATGACCATATATGTTGCTAGGACGCAAAACCCAAACAAAGCAAACAAATCAAGTTTGTGAATGGATGGGTGCACGAGTACTTGACGGTGCCTCCCCTCCCCCTGCCCCTCCACCCACACCCACACTCACCACACACGCACGCAGCACCCACTTGTTTGCTCAGTGGTGCCCTCTGGTGGACTTATCCGACATTTGGGCGTGTGTGCTGTCCAGGGGCCAAATGTAAGAGTCCGGGTTAAGGCTCGTAACCCACGCGTCGTGCGGATTTCCCGGGTTAGCGGCCAAAGTCTCAATGTATCAGGGCGGGTTAGGCTACCGCCTCGAGCGTTAACGACGTCTTCACTAACTCCAACTTGAGCCTGGGATAACGTGCAGGTTAGGGACGGATTCGGGCCAAATCTATTCAAAGCGACCATATTTAACAGAATTACATACTCAAATCGTGATATTTCATTAAATTAACCTTAAATTCGAAGCGTTAATAAGGCTACCGCCGCATTGGCGGCGATAGTAATCGCCGAACGTAATGTAAACAAATCGCCGCTGCATCGACGTCGCGTTCCATACTGGCGGCGGCGGCGTTTTTGTTTACTTTACGTTCGTCGATTCGAAAATATAACTAGTAATATCGCCGCCAATGCGGCGGTAGCCATAAAAACGCTTCGAATTTCGGGTTAATTTAATTAAATTTCACGATTTGAGTATGTAATTCTGTTAAATATGCTCGCATTTAATATATTTGAGCCTAATATATGGCTACAAAGGCAGAGGGATTTCCCAAATCTATAAATAACTGAAACGTTAGCTAACCCGCGCGTGCTTTGGACTGATACATCCCCCGTGACACATTTATTAACGCCGACAATAGATAACCCGCTGGCCGCCCTAAACTCCGCAGCCGATAAATTGTGACTCTTACATTTGGCCCCAGAACACTATCGCTACTCGACAGCTTATGCACTAGACAGGTTATGCTCAAATACTGATTTGCTACAGTGGAGGTCAACATAGCGAATTTACATAAATCACAGCAACGCTCACTTGGCCTCTTCTCATCATCATCATCATCATGTTTTCGGTCGCGATGCGACAAAGACTGCTTTCATTACTTGAGTGCCACTCTCCATCTCTGCTGTGAGAGTGATGTCCATGAGTCGGTCTTAATGTCTCTCAGCTTCAGGTTTAGATTTCATGAAAGCTGCCTGCAAAAGTGTTGACGTACTGCTGGCTTTTGCAAGTTACCAGCGGCACTCTCTCGGGGAGCAAATAGAGGTTTCACACTGGCAAGAACATGTCCAGACAGGCGCAGAACTATTTCTCCCTCCAGTGGCTGGTTAGGAGATGTTGGGAGTTCCATACATCAACCGCCCTTGATGCTGCCACGGTGACATGGTTTTCTGTTCATGGTTTACTCCCTTAGCCTTCGGTTCTGTCAAGAACCTGTACCACAAGGCAGTGGTTTACAACTCTGCAGGGCAGGGGCATCAAACTCCCTGAGGTATTGCATATGCCTGCATACTGGCCTCTTCTACACCCGATACAACGGCTTAGTTGTAGTGGTGACAGGTGATTTAACACCGTATCGGATACTCGATACAACAGAGAGGCCGGGCATTCATTTTTCCCGAATTGATTCAGGCTAGGTAGTAACGACTATCAATTTTATAAGCGAAGTTATTATTTACCCGACCGTTGTGTCTGCAGTGAAGATTTCAAGCACTGGAGACCCAATGGTGACGGCATCGGTTTGCCAGCCACTTATCACTACATATTACAAATTCCATGCAGTCATTCTTCCCTGGTGGTGTAATGGTCATGGTTTGAAGCTCTTTTCGCTGCGGCTGGGGTTTGATCCCATGTCAACGAATTTGACTTTTTCTTTATGTTGTTTATGGGTCATTGTCTGAAACTGGGCACTGAAGTGTGACATTCAAACCAAAATTGAAAACCTTCAAAGTAATAGAAATACACATTTCAGATAATAGCAGAATCCATCTTCCTATGAAGGTTTGCAAGTTGTGCATATATGGTAAAATATTTGGACTTTCTACACATAGTTACATTATAAATATATTCCATTTTAAGTACCCATTTGTTTTATTTAATAGATAGAAGAAAGTGTAACTCATTGCTGAATCCAGACCGATAGGGTGGGAGACAGTCATGTTTGGTATTTAATGTTCAATGTGTATTGGTGATTAGATCTGGATTGAATTTGTATTAGTGCAGCAGATATGATAGAGGTGTTGGGTCAAGTTGCCATGACCTGGTGATAGCTGGGATGTGGGAATGAGAGGTGCAAGTGAGCTACACCCGTCTCTACTGACCTGGAACCTCAAGATGGCCACCATAAAGAGTAAAATAACAATATGCCATTGACCAATGACATCATGCACCTTCAATAATATCATGTCCCTTCAATAATATCATGTGTCTTCAATAACATCATGCACCTTCAATGACATGCCTGTAGGAGTATTTGATATATTAAAAGCCTGGAAGAGCTGGCAGTCACCACTGGGTCTTTCACATGACAAGATGTGTTTTTGTGTTAGTCTTACATTATGTGGTATACCAACTGTAGCCACTTCACTATTACAGACAGGCAACTATAGGACTCAGCTACACCACATCATTTCCTATTCTGCACCCTCTGGTACTTTATGGTTAACTTGCATTTTTATGATAGCTCACTTTCATTTACAAAGATCTGGCGACCACCTTTTAAAAGGGATTATCCCACAGATTACAATATGTTTGAGTTGAAAAAAAAACAATTCCCTTTTTGATTTAGATCTTACACTAATTGCACGTGTGTAACATGGAAATGAAAGACACATCCAGAAATTCATTTTAACATGCATACCAAAGTCAAACAAGCTGTTATTGATTACAATTAAACAAGGTCGTCATACAAGAAGAAACAATAACAAAGTGTGTGTAAATGCATGGAGTCGATGTGTATTTTGATGATATCATCTTCAAAGCCAAATCAAAACAAGCTGTACCCCTTCAATTAAAACATCATTGATACATTTTTTATCAGATATACCTTAGCCTTTTTGTTCACCCTTAAAAGGTGCGAGGTCTTTCTGCCGGACACTGTACAACTTCCAACAAACAAACATGGACGCGCCTCTTCTACTTCATTCAGCCTCCCACTGGCAGTGTTTACACGGTGCTCCCACCCCCCACCCCCCACCCCCACCCCCACCCACATCCCCATCCCCCACATTCACTCAAACACACAGACAACTGCCCACTAAATGTCTAAATGGCCAGCAGAACGGCCGGCGCCTGACGCCCAGTGTTGCCCCCTCACTCCGCGCGCCCGACCTGTAGGCTCGCCTTCAGCACACCAGGGAGCACTACGCCCCGTCACCTTGCCCAGCCGAACGGCCTCACCTTCGGCACACCAGGTGGCGCTACACGCTATCACTCCGCCCGGGCAACATTTCCGGTGCTACGCCCCATCACTCCACCCAGCCTCGCAGCCTCACCTTCAGCACACCAGGTGGCGCTACACCCCGGCACCCCACCTGGCCAAGCAGCCTCACCTTCAGCACACCAGGTGGCGCTACGGCCCATCAGGTGGCGGTACGGCCCGTCACTCCACCCGGCCGAGCAGCCCCACCTTCAGCACACCAGGTGGCGCTACGCCCTGTCACTCTGCCCAGCCTCGCAGCATCTTCTTCAGCACACCAGATGGCGCTACGCCCCATCACCTCGCCCAGCCTCGCAGCCTCGCCTTCAGTATACTAGATGGCGCTACGCCCCATCACCTCGCCCAGCTGAGCAAACTCGCCTTCAGTACACCAGGGGGTGCTACGGACCGTCACTCCACCCCGACGAGGAGTCTCGCCTTCAGCACACCAGGGGGCGCTACGCCCCGTCACCTCGCCCAGCTTCGCCTTCAGCACACCAGGGGGCGCTTCGTTCAATTCACAGGCATGCGCCGCGACGCCCGCGTCGCCCGCGCCACCCTGCGCCAGTCGCATGCATCACGCGCCATAAGGGATGAGGCTGAGGCTGGTGGAGGGACCTTAACATGATATGTTAGTCCTTACATTTTCAGGCGGAACTCTGCACCAAACAAAAATAGAAGTGTTATTTAGTGACATGTGTACCATGCATATATGTTTATATATATCATCATCATCATCATGCTGTCGGTCGCGATGCAACACAGACTGCTTTCATTACTTGACTGCTGCTCTCCACTTAGCTCTCTGCTGTGAGAGTGATGTCCATGAGTTGGTCTTAATGTCTCTCAGCTTCAGGTTTCTCTTGATGGTATCCTTGAACCGGAGACGAGGGCACCCTCTCTTTCTGTAACCAGAAGACAGTTGAGAATAGAGGATCTGCTTTGGTAGCCTCTCTGATGACATCCTCATGAGGTGTCCAGTCCATCAGAGATTCTTTTTGATCAGAAGATCTTCGATAGAGGGCAACCCCATCCGTTTGAGTATTTCCTTATTTGTCACTTTGTCCTTCCAGGTTAGCCTCATGATTGAATGCAGATGTCGCATCATGAAGGTATGCAGCTTTTTCATCTGTCGTCTGTACACTCTCCAGGCCTCAGCTCCATATAGTAGGGTATATAGCACGATTGCATGGTAGATCTTGCCTTTGACCCGCATGGACACATCGTGGTTGTTCCAGAGTCTCTGGCGTAGTCGGCCGAAAGATGCGCTACACATGTTTATATAAACCTTGGATATAGTGACAGCTATATGCTGATGTAAAGTGAGCACGGTGCTTCCGCTCGGTGAATTCCGGGCTAACCATTGTAGGGTGCGGGTTCGCGCCATTAGATGGCGACCTAGCGCTCCCGACAACAAAGTATAGGTGTTTGTGACAGCTGGGGAGCTTACACGATATATATTCTTAAATGTTAATGTACACACATTTCTATCTCGCCTGGTGCTGCCACCTGGCTTCTACCTCCTCGCCTCGTATTCATGTTGCAAACTGCTTCAGCAATTCATCGTCTCATCAAGTGTTAAACCAATCTGCTTTAAAAAAAAAAAAACTTTGCTCTCGTTACAGGATGTTATGTTCTATGTCTGCTAATTAAGGGATTTCAGTAATTTGTGCATTTTGAGAAAACTCACCTATTTAGTGTATTTAAGGTGGAAGTAATATACCGCAAATATATTTCTGGTAATATCTTTTTTGAGAACTACGATCATAAGTAATCCTGATTGTACAGGAACTTTATTTCCGTCCACCTGTTCATAAACTATTGATAACAATAGCAGGAGAGAACTGCCTCTTGTTGGTTTATTGGAGTGTTATATCCTGGCCACATCTAAGGTCATATCAGAATGGGTACTGACCTGTGACAGTGCACATTCATGGCAATGTTATAGTGCTACTCCACTGGGAGACCAGGCTGCCAGGACCAGGACCTAATATCCCACTCAGTCACATTATCCTGACACCGAGCCAACCACCATATCCTATTAATGTTGAGTACAAGGCTAGGAAGCAACAAATATAAATTGTCATGTCATTGGTTTCACTCGACAAGGGTTCGAACCGGTGGGTCCAAATCCCACAATCTACCAACACGGGAAGCGGATGCTCAACTCATAGAAGCCTGTAATGTATCCACAAGACATGGGGACTGAGGAGAGTGGTGTAATGTAGGAGAGGGCGTGTCACCATGTCAGTCCAGTCGTGTAAATCAGTGCAAGATATGTGACGTCTTAAACCTCGTGAATAAGAGACATGGCAGTGTTCCTGTTCGCTAAATTCCTGTGAGGTTCTGCCATTTTCTGACATGAATATATTAGGTTGATGATTATAATCTATCTTACTTTAGCTAGCCTAGGTGGTGTAATGGTTAGCACACATTGCCCAGAATGCAGAGAGATGTGGGTTCGGATCCCGCTCTACGCGCAACATTTCCTATTTTCATCACCCCCCCCCCCCCAACGACAAAACTAAAGTCAGGTAGATTATAGCAATCAACTTAATATATTCATCTCAGCAAAATGACAGAAACTCACAAATCAAAGCTTAATTTGATTTAACAACGCCTCTAGAGAACATTGATGTTCATATCAACGGCTATTGGACCTCAAAGAAATTCAAAACCATCGGATTATGCAACTTTAACAAACCGTTTGCCCCCCGACCGGCAGGGGGCAGGGTGAGTTCTGGGAGACAGGTGATCAGTAAAGCTGACGGATGTTCTGTTAAGGGTTCTAAGCTATGGCCCAACAAGGACCGACGAGACAACCTATGACACTTGCCATACGAGGGGGCACATAAACATAGCCGGCTCGACCCGCAGGGCGGCCGGCCAACTCGACGCTCACATAAACACACGCCGCAGCCCTGCATCGTTTGGAGTACACAGCACACACTTGAGCACGTGACAAGTGTACGGCAACGAGAAACACTGCTTGTCGGATGGATAGGGCGATGTGCGTGAGCGCTGCATGTCGTGGGTTCGAATCCCAGCGGAGTGAACATACAATCGAAGTACTTTTAAGATTGTCGCACTGATCTTAGGATAGAGCAAGGTGTTGTGCGCGTTACAGGTCGTAGGTTCGAGTCCCAGGGGAGTGAAGATAAACAAAATTGATGCGTGTTAGCAAGTTGTACTGATTGCTAGGACAGAGCAAAGACGGGCTGGTTAAGTGTCAGGATAACGCGGCCGAATATGGTGCTATTAACATTTTGGGGTAAGTTATCCTGAATTCAACAGAAATTACTGGAAGACCAGTGCTTCAGTGCTCATATTTGAACTTCATCAGCAGAATAAACATATTTACAAATAAAAGCCAACCAAACACGATGCACTTGTGAGAGAGCACTACAATTCTGCCATGGGTGTTGGGTGTTGGTCCATTCAGTTGGTCCATCCAGTTGGTCCATTTAGTTGGTCCAACGTGTTAAATCAGAAAACCATCCTGGTCACTTCTAGTTCTACAACCAGACCAGAGGGGATGGCCGAATGAGTTTCAGCGTCCATCTCCCGTGTTGGTAGATCGTGGGTTAGAATCCTGGTCGAGTCAAACCAATGACTTAAAAATTGATACTTGTTGCTTCCTAGCCTGGCACTCGCCATTATTAGGATAGGGCAAGGACTGGTTGGCTCAGTGTCAGGATACTGTGACTGAGTTGGATATCAGGTCATGGTGCTGGCGGCCTGGTCTTCCAGTGGGGCAGCACTATAAAGTTGCCATGAGTGCAAACTGTCACAAGTCGGTACCCGTTCTGATATGACCTTAGATGTTGCTAGGCTGTAAAACAACAACAAACAAACAAACAAAAGTTCTACCAAAAAGCCTGTGTCCGCAGTCACACTCATTGAATGACAACTACACTGCGACATATGATATCTGTTGTGAAACTAGGACAGCGATTGTTGCCGATGCTGACAAAGACTACGCTGGGGGGGGGGGACCTCATGAGCCGACTGTGAACCGTCCATGAGCAGACTGTGAGCGGACCATGATCTGACCATGAGTGGATAGTGAGCAGATAATGAGTGGACCATGAGCAAATGATGAGCAGACCATGAACTGGTCGTTAGCAGACCATGAGCAGACCATGAGCGGAACGTGAGTGGACCATGTGTCGAGCAGTCAGTGAGTGGACCATGATTGGACTGTGAACCGACCATAAACAGACCATGAGCGCCCCATGAGCAGAGTGTTAAGAGACCATATGTCGATCGTGAGCGGACCATGAGCGAACCGTGTGTGGAGCAGTCAGTGAGTGGACCATGATCAGACCGTGAGTGAACCATGAACAGACCATGAGCAGACCGTGAGCGGGCCATGAACAGACTGTGAGCGGACCATGAGCAGAATGTGAGTGGAACGTGAGTGCACCATGAGAAGACCATGAGCAGAGCATAAGCAGACTGCAAGCTAACCATGAGCGGACAATGACTGGACCATGAACGGACCATGACCGAACCATGACTGGACAATGAGCAGACCATACCCGGACCATGAGCAGACCATGAGCCGACCATGACTGAATCATGAATGGACCATGAGCGGACCATGATCGGACCATGAGTGGACCATGATCGGATTGTGAGCGAACCATGAACATACCGTGAGAGGACATTGAGTGGACTGTCAGTGGAACGTGAGTGGACCATGAGAAGACCATGAGCAGAACATGAGCAGGCTGCAAGCAGACCATGAGTGGATCATGATCGGACCATGAGCAGACCATGAGCGGACCATGAGCGGACCATGAGCGGACCATGAGCGGACCATGAGCGGACCATGAGCGGACCATGAGCGGACCATGAGCGGACCATGAGCGGACCATGAGCGGACCATGAGCGGACCATGGATGGATCATGAGCGGACCATGAACGGACAATGAGCCGACCATGAGCCGACCATGAATGGACCATGAGGGGACGATGATCGGGCCATGAGCGGACATGGACAGACCATGAGCAGACCAGGTCCGGCAGCGACTTGCCCGGGTCGGCGCTGACAGCTCTCTGATTGCTCGAAGCTGGTGCCATCCAATGGTTAGTTGGTGCTAAATCAGCACTTGGCGACATGGTAACGAGGCTTCTTTACTGCCGCTGTGAGACACCGCCTCAAATATTAATATGGCGGGAAGAAACATTTAAATAATCCACCCCAAGCTGCAGCGGTGGTTTGTAAACGCAATTATCCCCCCCACCCACACCCACCCACCCAAAGCGCATGCTGCCGGTGTCGGCAGGCGAGGGGGGGGGGGGGAGCAAGGGGAGGTGGTGCACCAGGAACCCTGAATCCCGAGGTACTTCCGACTGGCGATAAAGGAGGGAGGAGCATACTTCCGGTGGACATTAGCGTCAGTTCAAATAGATTCAGTGTCGCTGAAATGCACCAGGCGGCGTGATATGTCCACATCGGAATGACAATTACCGAGGCATGCGCTCTATGGGCATGTGGTTTACTGCGCAGCCTCCACGGCGCATCGCGGCCAATCGCCAATCACAGGCCTGGCAGAGTCCTGCGCGGGTCAAAAAGAGCACATTGTTGTATATTTTGGCAGAGTAATTTATTCTTCTGAGTAATTCTGTTAGGTTAAAGTACTTGAGTTAAAAATAATACTTTTGCGACCGTATAGGTTTTTACAGGCAGTTTATTTGTTTGTGTCTAAATTGAAGAGTATGTGATATTAGTTCAGGGGGAGTCAGTAGAACAGTGTGATATATATACAAGATATTCAACTTATTTCTATTTGTTTCAAGTTTCATAGTCCGATGGTTTTGAATTTCTGTATTTTTTCTGAGATAAATACATTAGATCGATCACTAGTATCTACTTTACATTAGTTCAAAGTTACTTTTATTTTAAATAGTAAACTTTTGAGATATTTTGAGTGTAAACATGGAAAATTAGTTTTGGCAGCAGTGGCAAAACTCTGACACCATAGACTTCTGCCGTAACAGGTTCTGTTAAATTGACTCGGTATTGCCTTCTATGCAGAATTAAATGCCTAATAAGTGCATCAGTATCTAAGTTAGATATATAAAATTTGTACTGATTTTGAAAATTTGATATTTCGTCGGACTATGCAGCTTTAATGTCTGCTCTGTTTTTGGTTCGATGTACATGTTCGCTTTTGCAGATAGGTTCAAATCTGCTTACTTATTGGAATTGCGTAATATCTTGGGCGTAATGCTATTTTGAAAATATTAATCTACTTGGGAGAGGATGGTGAAGGAGTTATTACGGAGGTGAGACAATTATGCCCAAAATCAGAATTTGCTGCCCAGATTAAGTCCCGGTTTTAAACTATAATGGCATTCTCTTTAAAACGTGAGGATTTTAGATGTAAATTCGCGACAAGATAAATACCAGTTGGACTGGTTCATTAACGCCAATAGGCGATTTTTACTCATTTTGTGCTGAGATCATTAAACAAACAACCAAAAAGGTTAATTTGCACATTGGCTATATTCGCCACTTTCTCCACGCTTGAGCCACACAATTGTTTAGTATCACTTCCTCGACCTCGTCAATGACAAATGTCACCGTGCGCTTGTATCGCAGGCATTGTAGTGGTGTGCAGGTCGCCAAATGCGGAAAGCTGGAAAGAGGCGGCCCGGCTTGATGTAGATTCTACATGGTGCTGGTGTCATGGGGAGGGTGCATTTTGTAGTACATTCTAAAGATTGCTACTGGCAAAGATATTGTGCATTGTTGTAGTACATTCTAAGCATTATAGCGATATATCGAATGGTAGACAGGAAGTGTGAACACTTATTTGTCTCTCATTTTCTTTTTTGTTTTGGTACATTAGTTGTCCCAAGCAGGGGAAATCCCAGTCACAGACGACTGGTCTTCCCCACTCCACTGCTGGTCGATAGAAAGCCTGAGCCTACACTTTTACTGACCCAAGGGATTTTTAACCTCCCACACCACATAGACATGGTGTGAGAGAAACCGGCCTTTGATGACGCTGTAAGTTATACACAGCAGTGGAAATCCAAATTGCCAGAGCTGGGGGCATGGGGAATCGAACCACTGACCCTCAGATTAGGAGTCTGACCTAGAAAAAAGTCAGACACTCTAACCACTCCGCCACAGAGAACGCCAAGGTTAGGGTGCATTATGTGGTGTGTTCTAAATACTGCAATAGTCAATGGGAGGGTGGATTTTGTAGTACACTCTAAATATTGGTAGGTTCAAAGGAAGGGTGCATTGTTTGGTCTGTTCTAAATACTGCTAGAATGAAGGGGAGAGTGCATTTTGTAGTACATTCTAAATAGTGGTATGGTCAAGGGGAGGGTGCATTTTGTGGTCTGTTCTAAATACTGCTAGAATGAATGGGAGAGTGCATTTTGTAGTACATTCTAAATATCGGTAGGGTCAAGGGGAGGGCGCAATTTGAGGTATCCTCTACAAACTGCTAGAGTCAAGGGAAGTAGTCCATTGTATGGTGTGTTCTAAATATTGTTAGAGTCAAATAGGGTGCAATGTGTGGTGTGTTCTAAATACTGCTAGAGTCAAGGGGAGGCTGCATTGTGTGGTCTGTTCTAAATAATGCTAGAGTCAAGGGGAGGCTGCATTGTGTGGTATGTTCTAAATACTGCTATAGTAAAGGGGAGGGTGCGTTGTATGATGTGTTCTATATAATACTAGAGTCAAAGACTGTGCATTGGGTGGTGTGTTTTAAATACTGCTAGAGTCAAAGAGTGTGCATTGCTGTGTCTTGTTTGGTAGTTCTGCTTACATATATTCAGATAGTTCACTTATTATACATAATTTAGGCTAATCAATGAAACATTCCTGAACCTTTCCTGCCACGACCCACATAGTTGCCAATGCGATATACCATTCAACCCTTAATTACTACAAGTTTGGCTCGGTGTCTAACAATTCCCTCTATTTACTGCCAATTTCGCAACCCTTGGCGCCATAACTATTTGAATAGATTAGTCTGTCTTGTGTGGTACTTCTGCTTACAAATATTCAGATAGTGCACTTAATATACATAATTTAGGCTAGCCAATGAAACATTCCTCGGCCTTTCCTGCCACATAGTGGCTAATGCGATATAGCATTCAATCTTTAATTACTACCATGTTGGCTCGGTGTCAAACAGTTCCATCTATTTACTGCCAATATCGTGACCCTGCCATTAATTGCAGCGAGCCAAAGCTGGCTGAATAAAGGAGGCTGTCCAACACAGCTTCGTTAGCAGTGCAGCGTTGTGTTTTTGTTGGGGTTTTTCATCTTAGCAACATCTAAGGTCATATCATGATGTGCACTCATGGTGACTTTGTAGTGTTGCTCCATTGTGAAACCAGACCACTGGCACCATGACCCGATATCCCACACAGTCACATTATCCTAACACTGTGCTAACCAGTCCTTGCCCTATCCTATTATTGTCGAGCGCTAGAGTAGGTTTGTTTGTTTGAGTTTTATATCCTGGCAACATTTAAGGTCATATCAAAACGGGCTCAGGCTAGGTGGTGACAAGTATCAATATTATAAGTCATTGGTTTGACTCGGCCAGGACTCAAGCTCCTGTCATTCTGCAGGGGAAGTCTGCGCTCTATCGATGTGGCCACCATATCCAGTGAAAAGGTGATGCTTTAGATGGCGGACTATGGAGCTTTGTTGATTGGGCGAGAAACCAATGTTTCCAACATCACGACACTGACGAACCAGTGGTCCACAACTGTTTCATCAAAGGCTGTGGTATGTGCTGTCCTATCTGTGGGATCGTGCATATAAAAGAGCCCTTGATAATTATCGGAAAGAGTAGCCTTTGTGGCGTCAGCGGGTTTCCTCCAAAGAAATATGTCAGAATGACCATAATATGTTTGACGTCCAATGACCGATGATAACAATGAATGTGCTCTAGAGGCGTAGTTAAATAAAAGAAACTTTCATGACACCAGCTGTACCGATCGCCGTCCCTCACCTGATCTGCCAGTGGGGCTCTTTCTTACCAACACATCAGCACACATCAATCACTTATTGATACCACCGTCTCACTCAACACCTACCCGCCCCCTTGACGTGCGCATAAAATATAGCTCTCCTCCCCGAGTCGAGCTCCGTGTTCACAGGCGGGCAACCCGTGTGATTAGTTCCGACACGAGTCGTGCGGGGGCGCCACTGAGAGCCCGCCTAATCACACGTGTGTTCCAGGGGCCATGCCCACCAAGCACCAGAGGGCGTGGTCGGGAGACGTCGAGCCATGCTCGCTAATGGGACCGCTGTCTAGCACCATTTTGGACTGCATTAACTGACCTCCGCTATGGGCAAACTTGACCCAATTTCCCTGGGCATTCAGGTCCTTAAGAATATAAGGGTTCTCGGGAAATGTTGGCAATGGTGGGGTGTGAGTAAGTGCTTATTTATGTCATCGGTTCCCGCTGTTGCAACTTGCATGCCGACAACGTCATCATGTAAAGTTGAGTCCGCTACTCAACTAATAGATTTACCACTCGTTGTGGTCACCAATTATGTGAAGATTAGGACTCGAATCTGTGGTTGTGTAGGCAGGCTATAGTGAAATCAATACCAACAAAGAGAAAGAAAGAGTATAACGTGTAAAGGAAGCGAGTCAAGCCCTCTGGTTTATTATTTATATGGTACATGGGTTCATTGTAGGATATCACCCCACCCTTTTACCCCAATGGAAAACAAGCATTCTTGGCCCTAGCAATAGGAATCCAGCATTCCTGGTCCCCATGGCTACCAGTGGTCTGCCCACCACCACCAAGCTGTGTGGCCCCCCCGGCCACCACCAACCTTGACCCTGAGTGTGGTGATCCTACCCAGCAGAGGGGGAGGGGCTCGGCCCTGAGTGTGGTTACACCCAGCCCTGCAAGCAGCACTATGTCTATTTACATCCCACTTAGGCACCACCAGCACTTACATATATATACATGCGCTTGGTCATGTACACCTGTTTAGTAATAGAACATTTGCATTCCCCCCGATGCCGTTAATCAGAATATTTTACAATCAGTTGCATGTAGGTCATTCTCTGAAACTGGGCACTAAAGTGTGACATTTAAACCAAAAGTGAAAAACCTTACAAGTAATAGCAAAAAACATAAGCATTCAGGACCTTAAGAGTATAAGGGTTCTCGGGAAATGTTGGCAATGGCGGTGGTTGTGTAGGCAGGCTATAGTGAAATCAATACCAACAAAGAGAAAGGAAGAGTATGACATGTAAAGGAAGCGAGTCAAGCCCTCTGGTTTATTATTTATATGGTGCATGGGTTCATTGTAGAGTATCGGCCCACCCTTTTACCCCAATGGAAAACAAGCATTCTTGGCCCTACCAATAGGAATCCAGCATTCCTGGTCCCCATGGCTACCAGTGGTCTGCCCACCACCACCAAGCTGTGTGGCCCCCTGGCCACCACCAACCTTGACCTTGAGTGTGGTGATCCTACCCAGCAGAGGGGGAGGGGCTCGGCCTTGAGTGTGGTTACACCCAGCCCTGCCAGCAGCACTATGTCTATTTACATCCCACTTAGGCACCACCAGCACTTACATATATATATACACATACATGCACTTGGTCACCTACACCTGTTTAGTAATAGAACATTGTCATTCCCCCCTATGCCGTAAATCAGAATATTTTACAATCAGTTTCATGTGTAGTCCATCTGTGGGTCATTCTCTGAAACTGGGCACTAAAGTGTGACATTGAAACCAAAAGTGAAAACCTTACTAGTAATAGCAAAAAACATTCCAAATAATAGCAGGATGTTTTTTGGGAAGTTTCTTTGCGGTTATCCAAATAATAGGAGAATGAAAGTTTGCATGTTGTTGTTATGCCACACCTAATAGCCAATGTTTACCTTTTGTGCTGGGGGGGGGGGTCGTTAAACAAACAAAGTTGTGCATATTGCGGAGTTGAAACAAATATATTTCACCTTTTGAATTAGATCTTATGCAAATTGAGCAAGACATTAACATCACTTGTGTAACATGAAAATCAAAGAGAAATGCAGACCATTATTTTAACATACATAATAAAGTCAAACAAGATTGATTACAGTTAGCCAACAAAGGTTATGTCTTACAAGAAAAAGGTTTTAAAAAGTTAGGCTAATTGTATGGCATCGATGTGTAAATTTTCATATTTTCACTTTAGCACAAAATCATGCAAGTATACTTTTGATATATTTTGGGGAATAGGTTAAATATATATATATATGATTGCTAACATACTTAATACACACAGGCTACAATAATTATTTGACTTGCTATCAATAGAAGAAAGAATTAGTTATCAGCATCGTGACGTAGAAACCAAACATGTGGTGCCTCGTTTTAGAGAATAACCCAGGACCTTCAGGACTCACCATCGTGATACATGTATATTACACTTGCCCATGACTAATCTGCAATTGCTTGGCTGTGGATATGACAACGGAAATCTCTCAGGGTATATTCCTGATGAACTACTGATAAAGAGTGTAATGAGATGTATCGGGGGCTGAACAGTGTGAGCTGCTGCTACCTGGTGGTTCATGTTCACACTGGACCTATTCTACTGACAGGGATGCCACCTAGTGGTTCAAGTTTACCCTCGTCACCCACCTTAGCGACCGGGCATGGTGACCGAATCGGTAGAGCGCAGGCTTCCCGTGCAGAAAGTCGGGAGTTCGAATGCCAGCCGAGTCAAACCAATGACCTATAAAATTGATACTTGTTGTTACCTAATCTAGCACTGAGCATTAATAGGATAGGACAAGGACTGGCTTGCACAGTTTCAGGGTAATGTGACTGTGTGGGATATTGGGTCATGGTGCCAGTGGCCTGGTCTCCCAGTGGGACAGCACTATAATTGTTGCCATAAGTACACACTGTCAAAAGTCGGTACCCATCCTGATATGACCTTAGATGTTGCCAGGACACATATCTCCAGCGAACAAAATAACACAATTACTTTAGCAGCGTTTAGCGAGGTGGCGTATGTCGTTCCTTCGTTGTTAGCCTACTGCTGGTAAACTACAGCGGGTAATCTTAGGACAGGTTCTACTACTTTTAAGTAATCGATTACTAGTCTATAATGATGCAGCATCCAGTTTTAATAGCAAGCGCTGATGTTTCAATCAGAATTAAACAGCAGGCAGCTAATGTGAAATATAGAGCAATGATCGCAGCACAACTACCCTGGCAGTGCATTGCCTGCTAGACACGCGACTCTTGGGTGGTTTGTAACCTCGACAGTTACAGGCTGCAGCACTGCAGCAATATAGAACAGCACCGATAAATCAGTCTGTTCTTCGGTATGAAGATTTAACTTCAGGTGGGGCGGTTGTAGAAGTGGAGGTTACTTTACAACGATAACAACAAGTCATTGGAGCAGTACCAGATCACTATGGATCTGGTCCGATTGTAGCTGTGCACTTGCATCCACTAGCCAATGGTTCAGGAGGAAGGGACAGGAAAAGGTGGGATCTGCAGGCAAGAACAAAGTGAAACAGTGAAAAAGGAACAGGGCAGCACCCAAGCAAACAACTCCATGGATCAAGGGGAGAAGTAAGCCCGGGAGAAAAAAAGAAAAGAGGGTAGTATTGAGGAAAGAGAAATGAGGAGAGTTGAGTCAAAGGGCCGCATCTCCTTGCTGTATGGAGACACGGACAGAGTAAGAGGTAAAAAGTGAAATGCTGGCCGGCTCCACCTTCTGGAAGTCTTTTCAGACATTATGAAGGAGGAGTGGGGCCAGCGGATGGGAGATAAAAGAGGTGTGGATGAACTGCGGTCCGAACAGCAAATGCCAGACTCGTTGTACTGAATAATTAGTGGACTACTCTGCAGGGACAAATAGTTTTGCGCCTGTCTTGACATGTTCTTGCCGGTGTGAAACCTCTATTTGCTCCCCGAGAGAGTGCTGCTGGTAACTTGCAAAAGCCAGCAGCACTTCAACACTCTTGCAGGCAGCTTTCATGAAATGTACAATCGCACAAAACACCATACCGGCTCGGTCATCGCCCGGGTTACCAAGGACCGCGCTGCTCGAGCTCATCTTCCGTCGACAGCGGAAAATCTTTTTTCATGGACGCAACTGTCAGCAGAGAGCTAAATGGAGAGCGGCAGTCAAGTAATGAAAGCAGTCTTTGTCGCATCGCGACCGACAGCATGATGATGATGATGATGATGATGACTCTGCCAAGTACTATGTAGCCCAATCCTTCACATGTCTTGTTACTGCATTGGTAATCGGGTTACTTTCAGCAAGTCTTCCTTCCTGATTTCCAATGTTACTTTAGGTGACTCATGTATGACTGGTGTATCTGTTACATTATGAATAATATGTCATGAAGATTACCGAATCATCATATATATATTTGATCCCGTTAAAATTTGACCATCCAAATGGATCTATAGGAGATAACGGCCAGACGCAGCAGGCATACAGTGCTTAGAGCCCCTCACAGGTAGCGCCACTCTGGTCAATACTGAAACTACACAGGGCCAGTAGATAGAACAGAGGGAGTAGAGTAGAATATAGGGAACTAAATATAGATAGTGTCCTTGTTTATATTCCCGTCATAGATTTTAGAGCATATAATTATATATATATGACTTCATATTGTTGCAAAAACACTTTGAGCTTTGATACTGAAGTTCATTGACTGACGTTCTCTGTGGCGGAGTGGCGTTCTCTGTGGCGGAGTGGTTAGAGTGTCTGACTTTTTTCTAGGTCAGACTCCTAATCTGATGGTCGGCGGTTCGATTCCCCGTGCCCCCAGCTCTGCCAATTTGGATTTCCACCGCTGTGTATAACTTACAGCATCATCAAAGGCCGGTTGCTCTCATACCATGTCTATGTGGTGTGGGAGGTTAAAAATCCCTTGGGTCCGTAAAAGTGTAGGCTCAGGCTTTCTATCGACCAGCAGTGGAATGAGGAAGACCAGTCGTCTATGACTGAAATCTCCCCTGCTTAAACAACTAATGGACCAAAAAAAAAGAAGAAAAAAAAGATGGAATTAATTTTCGATTCATGAGATTACTGTAAGCAACCTAGAGGAAATAGAATAAGCCAGACCAAGAAGCATAGACTTGTGTGGAGAGGAAGTGAGAGAGATTCAGGTGGCATACAGGAAGTCAGCAAGGGGGAGTTGGTATGTTCAACCAGGTTTTCAATGAGAGGAGGGAGCGCATCGTGACTAAGCGCAGTCAGACATTATGTGAGCAGCCAGCGCCGGAAGTCCGGTAACAGGGTCAAGTTGTACCTGTTTACAATTCACGTCAGAACCAGTGGTCCACAACTGGTTCATCAAAGGCTATGGTATGTGTGGTCCTGTCTGTGGGAAATAGCATATAAACGGACCCTTGCTGCTTATTGGAAAGAGTAGCCTATGTGGCGGCAGCTGGTTTCCTCCTAACAAATATGTCAGAATGATCACATGTTTGATGTCCAATAGCCAATGGTAAAAATCAATGTTCTCTAGAGGCATCGTAAAATAAAACAAACTTTCCTTTACAATTCAGGTCTGACCAGTCTCAGGTGGAATCTCGATGGACAATTCCTACACAACCTGCCGAATTGGAATGGGACCAAATCTGATGTAATCGATTTCAGTTAAAGTTGGTAGTTTGTTGGAGTTTTACATCCTGGCAACATCTAAGGTCATATCAGGATGGGTACCGATTGTGACAGTGTGCACTCATCACAACTTTATAGTGCTGCCCCACTGGGAGGCCAGGCCACCACCACCATGACCTGATATCCAACTCAGTCACATTATCCAGTCCATTGAGCTAACCTATCCTACCTGGCTACGGAGCGACAAGTATCAGTTTTAAAGTCATTTCAGTTAAAGTTGCATGGTCAGATGATTTTGAGTTTTCGGCATTTTATGTTGATCCATATAATATATCTTACTGTAGTTTGAAGTAACATTTATCTGAAATGGCTCAACATTGAGATATATAAAGCGCAAACATCCCAAATTCATTTTGGCAAGCGCGCCAAAACTCTGACAAAGTCTCTATTAAATGTCTCCAGTATTCCATTCTATACAGCAACGAATGCTTAATAAGTGCATCAGTATCTAAGTTATATATGTCAAATCAAATTAGGTCGGTGTTTTGGGCTTGAAAAATTGATGATTTCATTGGACGATGCAGCTGTAAACTTAAAGGCATGCATTAAAGAAGGAGTGAGAGCAATTGGTCTGACTACATTCCTCTTGCAAAGAGGTCAAACCTAATGTGTGGCTTCTTGCTCTTGTGGAGAGTGGGGTGATGGTTGCGGCTGGCACGAGGGTGTGGTTGGGCGCGTTCTGGACTCCCCCAGTGTGCGCTTCGTGGATAGGAGAGCGGCCTAGATGGTGTGGGAGTGGGAGTGATGGAGCGAAGTCCCTCCTAACTCAGGCTCCATGGGATGGTTGAAGTAGGCGCACACATTACTGAGGATGGAGTGTGACAGTGAACATTAATAATAGGTGGACATCTGCCTCTTAAATCTCATATAGTGGACAAATTGCATTGTACATTGACACAGCGCACATCCAAGCACTGACCAATGAGAACCGCCACCTTTATTTGCCGGCATATCTAAATAAATCAACTTCCGGATGTAGACTCTCATGACCTTCACCTGCATCATGTATGGATGCCGACCGGATGCACTGGCCGAAGTTTTATAGCGGGGCTTCCTGTGTGGAAGGTTGGGAATATGAAACATGGCCGAGTCAAACCAATGACTTACCAAATTTATACTTGTCGCTACTTAGCCTAGCACTCAGCAATACTACGATAGGGAAAGGACTGGTTAGCTCAGTATCAAGATAATGTGACTCCTGAGTAGGAATTTAGATCATTGTAGCAGTGGCCTTGTCTCCCAGTGGGCCAGCACTATACAAGTTGCCATGAGTGTGCACTGTCACAAGTCGGTGCTCATCCTGATATGACTGTAGATATTGCCAGGATGTATAAATGCCAACAAATAAAACAAACAAATCTCTAGAAAATGTGATGGATGTGCGTTTCCTTGTGCAGGCTTCCAACTGTTATGTATGTACCAAGGCACGGCGAGCCGGGAACCAGCCCAGCAGGACCCACATCACAGCCGACCAGCGTAGAATGACGGGCACTGGCATAAAGCATTGAGTAACTAGACGTCACCATGTGCAGTCGTTCCTGAGTTCCAACTTTACATGGTGTCAGAGGCGGAACCTTGGACGGAAATGTTTCTCTCCAGGTTGAAGCCACCCAGGCCATTAAACTTGGAGGAAAATCTAGCAGCCAACTGGAAGGCATGGATATACTCTTTCAACATTTATGGCATGGCAGCGGGCGTGCTGAGCTGAAGCGAAATGGTTCAGTGCTGTGTGTTCCTACATGAGGTGCAGAAGCTGCATCAGTCTATGAGGTTCACCACAGCAGAGACAGACAAAGTCAGGCCACTGAAGGAGGCTTTCCGTGTATATTGTGAATGCAAGACAAATATCTCAGTGACTAGATACAAGTTTAGCACGTATAATCAAGGGCAAGAAAACATGGATACCTACATATGGGAATTGTGGCACCGTATCGGTCATTGTGAATCGAAGATTTGCTTATGTGGGATAGATTGGTGAGTGGTATTAAATGTAATACCCTCAGGGACCGTCTGTTGCAGAAGCCCAAATTAACATTGGACCTCTGTGAGGAAATGTGTAGGATGAGTGATCATCGGGCGAAACAGCTCACTGATGACAGCAGTTCTGAATTTGCATTGGATGCCATCCAACGCTATGAGTCAGCACGACAAGCACTGCGGGCAGCAGGAATGCAACAGCAACAACAGCAGTTTCAGTAAGCTCCAGCCAATTTTTCTCAATATCAGCAGAACAAAACCACCGGCACATGGACAGAGTGTGGCTGGTGCGGGTATTCTCATCGCCTGGACCATGATGCCTGTCCTGCCAAAGGCAAGGCATGAGTTGTGTGTAAAAAATCGGACACTTTGCTAATGTGGGTAGTGGAAAGATGACAACTGTGAACGAAATAACAGTTGATGACAACAATGAGGCAGAGGAGTGGCAGGCCAAACAGAAGGAGGAGGACCTGTTCATTGGAGCGATTTCAGCCGATGATGGTGGAGATAAGGATTTGTGGTTCGCAAACATTCCGATTGGAACAGTCAATGTTAATTTCAAATTGGACACAGGTTCAGAGACGAATATCATTCCCATGGATGTGTTCAACAAACTACACAGTGCTAAATTGACTAAGCCCAGATGTCATTTATTCACATACTCAGGGCAGAGGATCAACCCTAGAGATTAGACTATGCTGAAGGTTCAGGTTCAACATCAATGGGATGGGATGCCCTATCCTCGGGAAGGATGCGTGTGTGTATCTGCTCATCTTGTCATGCATCGACAGCATCCTATTGGAAGGCGACAATGACAGCCGTGAAACAGACCAAATGATAAAGACATGTAACGATGTGTTCATGGGGCTAGCTAGAAGCTAAGATCCATGTAGACAATTTTATTCAGCCTGTAATTGATCCTCCTAGGAGAATTCCCCATGCCATCGAGAGTAAAGTATGTGAAGAATTAGATAGGATGAATGAGCTGGGAGTTATAGTAGAGGAAACGTTTAAAAGTGTTAAACTAGAATGGCAATTGTACATGCTTCAGTATAATAAGAGAAGGCCCTGAGATGCTTTAAGACTATAGTTCTAGTCTCTTATTGTGGGGTGGGCGGGATGGCAGAGTAGAATGTCCGTCGCCGTCCGCCGCCAAGTCGTAGTGGCCGAGTTTGGGTTTTACTCACTTTATATAGCAGCTTAGCATGCCCAAAACGTCACGACTGCGTCAAGTTTGAGTAACTTTATAACAGATTTTGGCTGCTGACGTCATATCTAATTTACAAACGCGCATCCCCCAGCTCTGCATGGTGACTCGGCGTAGTTCAAAAAGACCTGCTAGGCATGGTAGACGTTGATGTACATATTAATGTTAAGGTTCGAGTATAGGTGGCACCAGCGGCCGTTTGAATAGGTATCCGACTCCGCCTTGTTCAATTACCCATGTTGCAAGCAACATCGACAATGAAAATCTCAGGGCCGTCCTTGAACGAGCCAGACAAGTAAATCTAAGACTAAATCCTGCCAAGTCCAGTATATATAAAACCAAGGTAGAGTATGTTGGCCATAAAGTCGTTCCTAAGTTCTAACTTTACACCAACCACATATTCTCAGTATTCCTTTATAGGTTGTGGAAGCGCGGGTGTTTACGGCCGACTCAATGCCCTGGGAATGATGATTAATAAATGGTCACATGCAATAGATAGGGGCAGATGTTGTTAATATTGCACAGTATAATGATATGGTAGTGTAGACATGGTGTTACCATTAGGGCAAATAAAGAAAAGATTGGTGATCGTCCTTTTGAAATAAAAATCAGAACGGGCGGTTGTGGTTTTTATTTTTTATTTTTTACATGTCAGTTATTAACTTTGGAAGAAACTTACTTATTTTGGCCACATCATTCATCAGAGTTAAATATACCATACATTGTTGGAAGAGAAGGTGAATGGCAGCAGAGGGAGAGGGAGACCAAGAACATTATGGTTTACAAATATTTCACAGTGGACAGGCTTGAACTATTCACAGTCTATCAGAACAGCACCACCATTGGGACAAGTGGAAAACCATTGCATCCAACCCTCGACTAGAGGACGGAACTATTGATTGATTGATTAACTTTGGTCGGGTAGGTAACTTAATTTTTGTCTGGGCCCAATTATATACACTGACAAATTTACATGTCAGTTATTAACTTTGGTGGGGTAGGTAACTTCAATTTTTGTCTGGGCCCATTTATGTACACTGACCAATTTACATGTCAGTTATTACTTTGGGTGGAGTAGGTATCTTTAATCTTTTCTGGGCCCAATTATATACACTGACAAATTTACATGTCAGTTATTAATTTGGGTGGGGTAGGTATCTTAAATTTGTTATGGGCCCAATTATATACACTGACATGTCAGTTATTAACTTGGGTGGGGAAGATTACTTTTACACTGACAAATTTACATGTCACTTATTAATTTGAGTGGGGAAGGTTACTTTATTGGGAAGATTACTTACTTTTTGAGGGCCAAATTTAACATGTCACTTATTTTAAGGGGGGGGGAAGGTTCTTATTTACAGTTACATGTCAGATTAGTTTTTGAAACGTAGGCTAACTGAGCAAAGGCCTACATTATTTTTAAGTTCCATTTAATGAATTTTTACCACATTGCATTTGGGAGATTTGTATAATAAGGATAAATAATGTTTACAAAGAAATAGACACAGAGACCAAAAGCTGGATTAAAATACATATAGTTTTATTTACACAAACATTTTATAAATAGTGTATTGAGGCACATAATAATTACATTATAACAAATATACATATATACATGGCTACAATATTTACATACTACAAAGAATAAATATATACATATATATAGCACCAAAATTACAGTCATTTTGCCTCCGGGGCCTTTGGAGGGGGGTCCATGTCCCCAGCAGGAGCAAACAGCTCCCGCACCTCAATGTTCAAGTTGGAAACATTGGAAATCCCCGACAGCCCGGACAGATTCAGCAAACTGTCCGCGGCTGTCAGAGTACTGGTGGACTGGTTCAGCACCGCTTGGGCTAAAACCCATGCCCCGATGACGGAGCTGCCAGTCGGTTGTGGCATTGCTGACGGTGCTGCCAGTGCTGCCGGAGGTGATGCTGCTGAAGGTGCTGGACATGGTGCAGGCATCCCCACTGGTGGAGGCGGACCCATGGGCTGCTGGCCAAACATAGCCTGGGGCAGCAGTACCTGCACCGTCGGCTGGTGCTGCATCGGTCCCATCAGCTAGTGCATCACCACCGCCGGCGCAGTCAGCACCTGCTGCATCATGTACTGCTGCGTATATTCCTGGCTCTGTGATGCCCATGGGGATCCTGGTGGTGGTTGGTGTCTCCACTCTCCTTCTTTTCTTGGGCCTTGGACATAGTCTCCATCGCGTCCCTGACAAAATTACCAAAGGCCGTCCCCACCGTCATAGCCTGTGATGCAACCGGCTTCAGGGTCTTCAGCGGCTCCCCCAACTCATCGACACGCTGCTGAAGAGTTGTCAGCAGACTGCTGTCCTCCTTTGCTGTGCCACGGCTGGGGGTCTGGGTCTGCCGGCTGCTCATCCAGCCCGATCTGCAGCTCAGTGCAGGCTGACTCTGCAGCCCCCAGATCGCACTGAGCTGCATCTATGGTGACAAGTACCTGCAAGACACAATAATAAAGCACCATAAGTAACATGAATACAAATTGATTGCCCAAAATGAGGAAAATAATACAAAAAAGCGCATCATTGCAAATTATAATCCCATTAAAATATACACATAGATTTATCCAAAATAAATATTTATAATGAATAAAATCCACATCATTGCAAGTTACAATGTCAATAAAATATACAGTACTTACAGTTCTGCAGGTCTCAGGCCAGTGCCTGATGACTGAACTCAGGAAGCCAAACTTGTCCATGATCCACTGCTCCCTCTCGGTGCTCAGGGGAGGCCCGTCACCACTCTCCTTCTTGTGCAGCTTTGTGGTGCAGTCGCACAGGGACTTGAACCAGCCCTGCAGATGCCCTGCAGTTTTGCCGATCCTTTAGCCCTGGTCCTCCCAAAGCTTCCCCCTTTTTGTCCGTCCACCGGTAGTCACTCATCCTGATGTTCCATATGATGGGGTTATCCTGCAGGAACTCCAGTATCCGCTCCTCATCTGCTGCGGTCAGAGTCCAGTCACACTTCCTCACCTCTTGTTTGTCCCCTGCTGTATGTTTGATGAGGTGGAGGTGATGGACGAGGGGCAGGACCAAGGATGCGACGGAGATGTGGACTGCATCTCCATCATCTCCTTGGGCTGGCTAGCTGGCGATGTCCACTGAGGAGATCCCACAGGAGGAGATGGCAGAGATTGTGGTGGAGATAGTGATACCTCCCCCATCATCCTCTTCCTGCCTTTCCCTTTCCATTTCCCTTTGCTGTGTCCCTGGCCAAACTGGCTTGGTTTTGATGAGGTCTTCTTTCCTGGCAAGCTGGAGGTGTTGTGAGGAGAGAGCCAGACAGCAGCATTATTTATACCCAAGGCGTGCATGGGCTGGGTGCACCTATCAGGTTGGCATGCATTACTCATACATGACGTCAACGTCAGGCATGCTGGGTGCATGCTGGTGCAATGCAGAAATGCGCTGGATTGTCATTGGACATGCCTCGCTCATGCGCTGGCACTACACTCTCATACATTGTGCAACACGTTTAATCGTCCCTAGCGGAACGTTGGGAGTTTGTTATGCCAACGCTAGGTAAATGCAACACGCATGAGAGGCATGATAGTCACACGTTGTGCCAAACCTTTTTCTTTTTATTCCTCATGCGTTGACATACTTTACCACTAAGTCGGACTGATGCTACACTTACGTCCACTATGTTGCACTGACGTCCAACTTTTCCCCCAGTGCCGAAAAGTTTGACCCATCTCGACGTAAAATGTAATTTTACGCATTGGCGGTGCGCTTGCGAGATGCATCGTAATGTGATAGGACCTTTAAGGGGTCGCGAAAGTTTTGTGCATGCACAAAACTTTTAATGTTTGATAACGTGTGGCTTTTACATCGGCCGTACATTATGTATGCGTTAGGCATACATTGATGTATGTTAGACTTATGTTAGACAAACTTTGTTCACTACATTGCACTACATTGACCTATGTCAGTCGGACAGAGAACCAGTAGAAATGTAAGTCCATATATTGAAAATGTATTGACAATGTATGGATAACGTATGTCTAATGTAGACTAACGTACATCTAACATACATCTAATATATGTCTAACATAGTCTAATGTATGTTTTGCATTTCTCCACTGTGTATTGACATATGCAACATATAACGCATAGTTCTGGCGATCGAATTATGTATATAACATTCACCAGCGTTCTGCGAGCGTACTGTGAGTGTAATGAAAGCATTTTCTGCCTGTAGGCATGTTAGCGATACCTTGGCCATCCCTTGGCCATATGCTCAGCTACGTTGCGTATTTGGCATGTATACGTCCAACTTTGCCCCTTGTGATGAAAAGTTTGATGCATCTCGACATTTGAAATTGATTTTAGCCCTTGGCCACAGGCTTCCGCGATGCGTTGTAATGTGACAGGGCCATAAGTTTCCTGTCATCAAAGGGGAATCAAATCAAACAGCGACAGGTTATACATTGCAAAATTGTCCGCAGATAACAGGGGTCTCTAAGGTCAAGTACCACTATACATTGCCTGTGAATGAAATGGCTCCACGTCAATTATTTCCTAAATAATACGACTCAGTGTGATATCAAGTGTCCATGGGGTGCCATCAGAGTGGAGCTGCATTATTGATATTGTCCTGATGTTGTCTATGATGCAAATCCCCAATACTCCCAGCACCAGGAGGACCAGACGGGATGGCTGCATGAGTTGAGCGTCCGTCTTCCGTTTTGATAGATCGTGGGATTGAAACCCATTGGTTTGAACCCTGGTCTAGTCAAACCAATGATTTAAAAATAATACTTGTCGCTTCCTAGGCAGACGCTCGCCTTTATTAGGATAGGGCAAGGACTTGTTGGCTCAGTCTCAGGATAATGTGATTCAGTGAGATATCAGGTCATGGTACTGGTGATCGGGTCTCCCAGTGGGGCAGCACTATAAAGTCACCATGAGTGCACAGTGTCACAAGTCAGTACCGATCCTTATATGACCGCAAGACATAAACCTTCAACAACCATCGAATCCTCGTATTATATAATGGTAATTTATTTCTTATCGCAAAGGGCTCATGTATGATACAGCAGGTCAATATGATATCAGAGATGCAGAACAGTGGTCAGGTATGGTACAAGATTGGTAACTGGCAGATCAGAGCATTCCAGGCTTCCCCATCCCGTGTGAGTCAAATGGTTAAGGACCAGGACTGAAACTCTTGACCCTATCGTTACTCCTTAATTAACGGTGTGGGTGGGTGGGTGATGAAAAACGAGAGGGGTGCTGGGATGATGGCAACTGCAGCAGTTATGTTCGAATTTCGAACAATTGGCGGTCAGGCGGCCGTAAGGGCGGGTAACTGCCCATGGCGCCACCTTGAGGAATTCCGGGAACTACGTTATGCTTGTAGTATGTCTTGGGGTTTCTGCTAGGTGGCGCCACCGTACCGGGAGAACTGCTGGTCGATGCAGGAGATCCCAGCCGTCGGTCCTGGGCCTATATATATGCTGGTGTAAGTCAGTTTGTGTGGTTCCTGTCTCCGCCATAAATTGTCCATGATGTGCGCAACATGGGTAATTGCGAGCGCGAGACTGTATATTCACAGTAGATTTCAAAGCGACTATTGGCGCCGTCTATATATTGTAATTCTGAACTAACAAATGGCTGCCGATCGATGCACCACCTACTGTAAATTCCTTGAAACCGGTATTACGCAGTTAACGAAATTGCGCTGTAGATTTTAATGTGACTATTGGTGCCATCTACATTGTTCTTGTGAACTAACGAATGGCTGCTGACCGACGCACCTCCTACTGTAAATTCCAAGCAACGGCTATGACGCAGTTAGCGAATCTAAACACTTCGACCAGAGCCTTTCAACTGATCAGACGTGTTTCCTTAGCACAGATTTGCCATCCCACCCACCCAACTAATAACATAGATCGTTAGAGTTAAGTGCCTGAAATCCTCGAACTAAATAAACCATCAACATCTTGAATCAAACTGTAACAAGATAAAAAGAAAGAATAATGCCACTATATAGTACTGTCTCGCGTTTTGTTCAATTACCAATGTTACGCATAACATCTACAATGTGCATATCTTGAAAAGTACACAAGATACAACTTGTCTGTTTGTTGTCCTCTGCATTTAACTAGCACTGTGTGATTAATGTTAATTAACTACCCAGTTCAAAGATCTAAAAGATGACTGACGGTACCGACTGGTAGCATGACTTGCAAGTTCCACTAGGCTGACACACACATTTCTCTCAAAGTACATAATGAGATTACCGATTATGGGCAACGCTGCCATGTCCTATTACATTTCACGCTTACTAAATGGATGTTTAATCCTAGAATATTGAGTTTCTTATAAATCGATCCATATCAATAAAGCAGTCCCTCGAGCCCATTCCGGCCTTCATTACCCTAAGACAAGGGGATAATCACGCCTCAATTTACTAATTATTCGACGACAGCTTACACAAATTGCCGCATAATTTGCGAATTGTGGTTGATTCAATGAGGGGAGCTGGGTACCCACCACGCCCCAAGCGGGCAGGACGAACCTCACCGTAACCGAAACCTCCAGCCATTTATATATTTTTGTTGGTCCCATTAGTTGTTTAAGCAGGGGAAATTTCAATCGTGGACGATTGGTCTTCCTCATTCCACTGCTCCTTGCCCTATCCTAATAATGCCAAGCGTCTGGCTGGGAAGCGACAAGTATCAATTTTTAAGTCATTGGTTTGACTCGACCAGGGTTCTAACCCACGACCCCACGATCTTCCAAACACGGGAGACGGATGCTCTAACTCATTCGGCCATCCCATCTGGTCACTCATTCGGCCATTCCAGCCATTCGGGTTTCGCTTGGCCGTTGGACTTTCAACTTTCCCGCTTTCATTACCGTAAGACAATGGGATAATCATGCCTCAATTTACTAATTATTCAACGACAGCTTACCCAAATTATGACTTAACAGGGACGTGAACGAATACAGGACATCCGATGATGTAGCACTAAAGTAACTGACATTGGGGGATTGATTAGCAATTACGTCAGATAATTGACGAAAATAGGTTGTTGGTATAATATTAATATTAATTTGGTTCAGAGTTTAAATTGTCTCAAATGTATGCACAGTCGGTTAGTTGGATCACCGGATGCCATTGGCAAAATCACCGGGCATGGTGGATGAATCAGTGTGATATGACCGTGTCTGTTACTCGGATGTAAAACCCCAATTATCAAACTAATCACTCACCCACAAACTAGACCGAGCACTGTGGCCTAATCGGGAGAGCGCGGGCTTTTAGTGCGGGAGATCGGGAGTTCGGTTCCTGGTTGAGTCAAGCTGCTGTCTTATAAAATTGAGACTGCTTTGTCGCTTCCTAGCCTGGAGCTCGGCATTATTAGGATAGGGCAAGGACTGGTTGGCTCAGTGTCAGGATAATCTGACTGAGTATGATATCAGGTCATGTTGCTGGTGGCCTGGTTTCCCAGTGGGGCAGCACTATAAAATCGCCATGAGTGCGCACTGTCACAAGTCGAAACCCGTCCTGATATGACCTTAGGTGTTGCTAGGATGTAAAACAACAACAAACAAACAAAAACCCTAAAACACATGGGCCATATGCAGGAGTCAGTGTTAGCGAGCCAAAACGCGTTTTGAGCGGATTTCTGGTTTAGCGCCGAAAAGTCGGGATGCACGAGTCAGTGATAGGCCTAACACCGCACGTTTAAGGTCCGCGACAGTAACCCCATTTCATATGACGTTTAAGGGTGGTGTTAGTATAAGGTTGTGTCCAAATCTATTCAATGCTCTCATATTTAACAGAATTAAATACGCAATAAGTGAAATTTCATGAAATTAACCCTAAAGTCGAAGCAATATTAACACTGCCGCCGTAACGGCGGCGATATTAATACTTATATTTTCGAATCGATGAACGTAAAGTAAACAAATGGTCGCTGCTGCCAGTATGGAAAGCGACGTCGATGCGGCGGCTGCGGCGATTTGTTTACATTACATTCGTCGATTCGAAAATATAACTATTAATAGCGCCGCCGTTACGGCGGCAGCGTTAATATTGCTTCGAATTTAGGGTTAAATTGATCAAATTTCACTTATTGCGTATGTAATTCTGTTAAATATGACAGCATTTAATATATTTAAGCCTTCAGGTTTAGCTACAATGTATGTGTTATGCGCTCCTGCATACGACTTGACACACCTCCCGCCGTCGGTGATAGCTAAACGGTAACAGTCTCTAACACCAAACCCCGCTAACACTGACTCCTGCATATGGCCCTGGCTGGCTTTCCATTGTTTGCATTTAATAACCACAGGGTTTAGCCCTGTGAGTAAATGCTCAGGCAAGGGATTATATATTTCTGGGTTCATAGTTTCGCGTATTTCACTGCAAAATACCATCAACCGTGAAACCTTGATAACTGGTTTACCAGAAATACGAGCCAGGATTGGCCGATCTGTCCTGAAACAAGGCATGAATCGCGTCATGGAGTTCGTTACAGATTCCCCACTCTGTGCGTCATGTTGCGTACATTCTTTAACCGTGCTCCTCACACTGAAGATCGATGGTGTGATCCTGTCGCATGCGGGCCGCGCTTTGAGAAATTCAGAGGCTGGTTTAAAAGAAAATCAACTCCCATATGAATGTATTTACTGATCACGCTATGCATAATTCGGCGTGTTGTGTGTGTGTGTCTGTTGCGGCAGAAGGATGGAAGGTCGGAGTGGTGGTAGGGATGGGAGGGGGTGAGGGGTGGAAGGGAGGAGAGGGGGAGGGATGGGAGTGGGGGTGAGGGTGGGGGGGCATGGGAGGGCGAGTGGAGCAGAGGGAGGGGAGGGGAGGGAAGGGGGCGGGAGGGAAGGGAGGGGGGAGGAGAAGGGAGGGGCGGAAGGGGATGGGCGGGGCGTGAAGGGCGTGAGGGACGTGAGGGGTGGAGGGGCTTCAGGTGCGTGAGGGGCGTGAGAGGTGTGAGTGGTGTGAGGGGTGTGAGGGGTGTGAGGGGTGTGGGGGCTGTGAGGGGTGTGAGGGGTGTGAAGTGTGTGAGGGCGTGAGGAGGAGGCGGGAGGAGGCGGGAGGAGGCGGGAGGGGCGTGAGGAGCGTGAGGTACGTGAGGGACGGGGCGCGTGAGTAGCAATAGGAGCGTGAGTGGCAATAGGAGAGTGAGGGGCGTGAGGGCCGTGAAGAGCGGTCGGGGCGGTCGGGGCGTGGGGGCGTGAGGGGCGCGTGACGGGCGTGCGGGGCGTGACGGGCGTGAGGGGCGTGCGGGGCGTGAGGGGCGTGAGGGCGTGAGGGGAGTGAGGGTCAGGGGAAGGGAAGGGACGGAAGTGGCGGGAGGGACGGGAGGTGCAGGAGGGGACGGGAGGGCGGGAGGGACGGAGGGACGAGAGGGGACGGGAGGGGCGGGAGGGACGGGAGAGGCGGGAGGGGCGGGAGGGAGGGGAACGGAGGGAGGGGAGGGAGGGGAGGGGAGGGAGGGGACGGGAGTGGCGGGAGGGGACAGGAGGGGACGGGAGGGGACGGGAGGGGATGGGAGGGGACGGGAGGGGACGGGAGTGGCCGGGAGTGGCGGGAGGGGACAGGAGGGGACAGGAGGGGACGGGAGGAGACGGGAGGGGAGGGGAGGGGACGGGAAGGGTGGGACGACGGAAGGGGTAGCGTCCCAATGGCGGCACTACTAATGAATTCCGGGCTCACAATTGAAATTAATTAGTCCAGGCTTGTATTAAACTAGGGACGGTTTTCTGCGTTACGTGACTATTGTGCAACCCGAATGGAACAAGAACTGAAGAAGACTGCAACACTACCACCATCCTTAGATGACTGCAGTAATTACCAGTCACTTAAAGTCACATCAATATGAATAATTATAACTTAACCTGTTAGATATCCGGATATCTGTATATGTCGAGGGTAATTAGATATGGACAGAACATAATGATAATCTTACTGGGAATTTGTCGCGTAAAATGCAAGCATTGATTTCATTTAATAATATCTCATTTCCTCATTACATTAACACTTTGTAAAGTCGACGGCTGGCATCTGTGGGTTGTGTAGGCAGGTTTGTAGGAAATACAGGCAAGAAGAGAAAGGAAGAGTATAAAGAGTGAAAGTAGAGTGAGAGGTTGCACCCTCAGGTTTATTATTATATAGTGGTACATGGATCTGATATGGCATACCACCTGACCATTATCTCCAATCAGCATCAAGCATGTCTAGTTCCACCAATGAACAGGAGGCATTCTGGGGTCACCATGGCTACTGTGATCTACCCACCACCATGCGGTGTGGCTGCTCGGCCTGCACCTCCCTGCTGTGTGTGTGGTGATCCGTGACTAACAGTTGGGGGGGGGGGGGGGGGGGGGGGGGAAGGAGTAGTGAGTAGAGCTCTTGGGGCTCCTTACACACTAACACTAGTGCCTCATTCACACTATCTACCTAATACACAATGACTATTGACCACAGGTAAAGAGTCACCAGCAACTACATAAATGCATTCATGCACCTGGCCCTATATACCATTTACCTTAATACTAATACACCATTTGTACTCCTTTATAGACCATTTCGCATTCCCCACCAATGCGTTTTATCAGAATATTTTACAATAGGAATGGATTGAAGAGATATTATATCGCACATTCATTTTCTGTCTATGATTATCTAGTATTTACGGGGTGGCCGAATGAGTTGGGCGTCCGCTTCGCGTTTGCGTGGGTCGTGAGATTCAACGTCCGTTTTCAAACCCTGGCCGAGTCAAACTAATAACTTTAAAAAATGTATATGTGTCGCTATCGAGCATGGCGGCGGGCATTACCAGTAGCATCGCGCAAAGAAAAGTGGAATGAGGAAGACCAATCACGTGTGATTGAAATGTCCAATGGTTAATCAACTAATATACCCACAAACGAATATCTGAGCAAAGATAGTTGGTTGGTTGTTGGAGTTTGATGTCCTGCCAATGCCTAAGGTAATATAAGGATGGGTACCGACTTGTGACAGTGCGCACTCATCGCGACTTTATAGTCCTGCCCCACTGGGACTCCAGATCGCCAGCACAATGACCTGATATCCCACTCAGTCACATTATCCTGACAATGAGCCAACCAGTCCGTGCCCTGTCCTAATAATGCCGAGCGCCTGGCTAGGAAGCGACGAGTATCAATTATTAAGTCATTGGTTTGAGTCGACGAGTGTTCGACCCCGTGGGTTCGAATCCCACGATCTACCAAAACGGGAGATGGACCCTCAAAGGCTCCCCTATATTATTAGGTGGGGAGAGGAGAGGTTGGCTGAGGGAAGCATCTGGCAAAGAAGCGGGCAGTGATTGATTGGGGGTTTAGTCTCCTAGCAACACATGCGGCCATATCAGAACAGACACTTGCCTGTGATAAGGCACACGGACGACGGCTTTATAGTGCTGCGCACTGACGCGCTCTACCCATATTATATCCTGACACTGAGCTAAACACCTATGGTCTATCCTGGCAATACCAATGTGACGACGGGAATAAATCCAGTAAGTCGGGTTTGACTCAGGTGGGGATCGCCCCCATGACTTGGCGCATAATACCGAACGCTCTAGTCACTGGGCTATCCCGTCCGGTGCAGCAGGCACTGGAGAAGGGGAGGATGTGGGGGGGGGGGGGTTACTGCCAGCTCCTCTCAATACTCATGGTTTATTCTAGATAAAAGATTCACCCGGCACTTGTAGTAGACGGGTGACGGACAACGTAGTGTAAATATGGGCGAAAATAGGTTTAGTATGGAACATGAAGTAGAAACTGTGGCTCCAGTATCAAATGGCTACCCATATAGGCACAAAGTTGGCGAAATGGGAGAGAATGCAAAAGGACAAGATGGCGGCCGCAGAACGCCGTCGTTTTCACTTTTAAATCTTATTAAACTAGATCTTATATTATATTTTTCAACTCAAAGGTAGCGGGCTATCAATAAGACATATATAAAGAATAACTGTTGCTTCTTAGATTGTGAAATTAGGCTCTCATTTCCTTAACCCGCTATTTTGACCGTTTTTATATAGGGTTGGTATTCACCCATGTACTGCGACTGCGAGTACCGGGTGAATCCTTTATCTAGGTTTATTCCTGCTCATTATGCACGTGATTACGTTAGATGCCACCAAGGGGAAGTAACATCTGCACATCGCACATTCATTCTCAGTCTCTCAGTTCTCAATATTAATGTTGAACTATTTATCGACATCATCAGCCATGTTGTTAAAATTGCTGCACTTAGGCATCATAATCTCTGAATCAAGCCTTGTTAGTTGGTTGGTTGTTGGAGTTGTATGTCCTGGCAACATTTAAGGTCATATCAGGATGGGTACCAATGTGTGAAAGTGTGCAGTCATGGTGATTTGATAGTGCTGCCTCATTGGGAGACCAGGCCACCAGCACCATTACCTGATATCCCTCTCAGTCGCATTATCTTGACACTGAGCTAACCCGTCCTTGCCCTATCCTACCAATGCTGAGCGCCTGTCTAGGAAGACACAAGTATCAATTTTCTTTACGTCATTGGTTTGACTCGACCAGGATTAGAGAATCCCAATCTACCAAAGCATGAGACGGAGGCTCAACTCGTTCGGCCATACCGTCGGTTTGCCTCGTTAGTGCGGCATGAATTTGTTCCTAAGACATCTGACATTTGTTACCGATTTAAAACAAATTCAGCGTAGAGCCTGGTTTTCTGGATGATTAAAATGATTAAATGGCTATACAGGTTTAATTGTCTTTTATTTACCTCACTTTCTGAGATTGGTCCCGGTCAACAATGTCTGTTTCGCTTTGTTGGGGTTTTACCTTCTAGCAAAACATATGATCATATCAGAACTGGAACTGACTTATGACAGTGCACACTCATGGCGACTTCATAGTGCTGCTCCACTGTGAGGGCAGGTTGCCAGCACCATGAAAGCAACATCCCACTCAGTCAAATTATCCTGACACTGAGTTAACCAGTCATTGACATGTCCTATCAATGTTGAATACCAGGCTAGGAAGCGACACGTATCAATTTAGTAAGTCATTGGTTTGACTCGGCCGGAATTCGAACTACCGACCTTCCAGACGGGAAGCCTGCACTCTACCGGTTAGAGCATCCTGTCTATTAACAATGAACAGCCCTTTAATTGTAACAGTGTAAAATGCTGCTGCCGTTATAGTGCTGCCAGCTGGACTACGCTACCCCAGTACCATGTTACAATATCTCACTCAGTCGCCTTGTTCGGAAACTTAGTCAGCCAGTTCTTGTCCGAACCTACTCATCCCAAGTCACTGACGATGTGACAATAAGGATCAATGACGTAGTTCTTAGCCTCAGACGTGTATGGATCTCAGAATCTCCTGAATGGGAAGCAGACCTTATATTGCTAGGCCATCTGGTTCGGTCTGAAGAGGGTAATGCTATCGTAGTAGTCAGTACATGAGCTCCACTACCACACTGTGGCGGCAGACACTATGCCGCACACCTATGCAGTTACACTGAACTACGCTAGGAGGTGGCATGCTAGCCACCGGGCAGAGCCCCGACTGGGCTGCCCTCTACTGTGTGTGGGTAGCACACCCCTCACCCACCTATAGAGGCGACATGGGAGTTGGCGAGTTAGGGGGCAGATCAGTTGACTGTTGACACCGCGGAGAGTGGATAGGTTTAGTAATAAACCAGTTTGAAGTATACTGTACTCAATCTTGGCATTCTTCTGTGAATCCATGGCAGTGTGGAAGACCGTGGGGCTATCACACTATCCAAAGCAACACTCATACTTTGTCATAGCCCCAGACTGATATCACTTTTTCAAGTTATATAATAAAACACAATGAAATCCCATCTTCCGCTAAGAATAATTACTTAAATTTGATTAAAATTGGTTGTTTTCAGTTTCTGACATTTTCGGAGATCATTATATTAGATTGATAGTTATAATTTACCTTACTATAGCTTGAAATAATTTTTATTTTAAGTGGCTACCTTTTGAGATATTTGAAGTGCAACCATGGAAAATTAATGTTTGCTTGGTTGCCAAAACTCTGATACCATCAGCTTCTGCAGTAACATGTTCTATTCAATTGCCTCGGTATTCCCTGATGCGTGGTAACACATGTTTAATAAGTGCAGCAGGTTCTAAGTTAGATATGTAGAATCAAATTTAGATAATTATTTAGGTTTTCAAGATTTGATGTTTTCATTGGACTATCCAGATTGAAATTAAGGCACTCAATGGAGATTTTGGCACCCAACCATGCTTTGATTCTAACCCTCTGGACTGCACATCGACCTCACTCACCTAAATCAACTATCCTCATTCCAGAGTGTTCGAGCCTAAAACCCCATACCGGCCAACATCTGCTTAATATGTGAACCTGCTTCTTGTCAAATAATTAATCAGAAATCTATGAATAAACAACGACTGTTCTGTTTTGGACCTTCAGGTTTGTAAACTTCCACTGCCCGAATATAACAATCGCTGTGATTGCTCACGAAGCTGTCAGCATTAAAATAGATTTTACTGAGACATCGCGGCAGGCAGTGCGTCTCCTGTGAGATATCTGTCTCCTGTGAGATATGTGTCTCCTATGGGATATCTGTCACCTATGACGCATCTCTCCCCTATGATACATCTGTCTCATGTGAGACATGCCTCTTGTGTGACAATTTCTCCTATGAGAGAGCTGTCTCCTATGAGAAATGTCTCCTATGAGACATGTCTCATATGAGACATTTATCTCCTATGAGACATCTGTCACCTATTAGACATAAGTCTCCTGTGAGACATATGTCTCCTGTGAGACATGTGTCTCCTGCGATACAGATGTCTCCTATGAGACATGTATCCTACGAGACATGCATCATATGAGACATGGCTCATATGAGACATGACTCCTATGAGTCATGTGTCTACTGTGATACATATGTCTCCTATGAGACAGCTGTCTCCTATGAGACAATTTTCTCCTATGATACATGTCTCCTATGAGACCGGTCTCCTATGAAACAGGTCCCCTATGAGACATCTGTCGCCGCTGAGACAAATCACCATCACATCACCTTTCGAATGGCAATGACAGGCAGAAAAGACACCAAGAAAACTATAAGGACACAAGTATGTTGAAGAATGTAGACACCATTTGGGAGCCAGAGCCGATGAAGAATTGGTTTAAATGTTAAATACATTAATTATTAAATTATTTCTAAGAATCTCACTAAGACGCATGCACTATTAAAGGGAATTGTCATGTAAATTACGAAGATTTAAACAACAATGAACCATCAGTGGGTTGATTGACGCCCAGAACTTTAAGTGTGTGATTGTGTGAACAATTAAACACATTGATTGCCACATTTACTAGAATTACCATTTCTTCAAGAGCATTGGTATTACAATTTAAAGAGCCAAAACAGAAGGATACATTGGGTAGGGGGTAGTGAGATGGAATCTGGAGTAGAGGGTCGGAGGTAGGGTGTAGAAGGTAGGGGGTAGGGGGTAGGAGTAGGGGAGGGGTAGTAGGCATGCTTTTGTATATAATGTTGTGAAATGTAGACACGGAGGCATGCATGTGTCTATAATGTTGTGAAATGTACACCTGGAGGCATGCTTTTTGTACACATACAACCTTTTTCTTATAATGTTGTGAAATGTACACCAGGAGGCATGCTTTTGTCTATAATGTTGTGAAATGTACACACGCATACACGCTTTTGATTATAATGTTGTCAAATGTACACACAGATGCATATTTGTGTCTATAATATTGTGAAATGTATACACAGAGATATGATTTTTGTCTATAATATTGTGAAATGTACACACGGAGGCATGCTTTTGTCTATAACGTTGTTAAATGTACACCAGGAGCCATGCTTTTGTCTATAATGTTGTGATATGTACACCGGGAGGCATGCTTTTGTCTATAATGTTGTGAAATGTACACAAGAATACACACTTTTGCCTATAATGTTGTGAAATGTACACACATAGGGATGTTGTTGTCTATAATATTGTGAAATGTACACACAGAGGTGTGTATTTGTCTATAATATTGTGAAATGTACACATGGAGGCATGCTTTTGTCTATAATGTTGTGCAATGTACAGATAGATGGAGGTGTGCTCGTAACTAACCAAATTCCACACGTGTGCCGCATCACCCTTACCAATGTCAGACCACTGTGGAATCAGCTACCGACCCATTAGCTGCGAGGAGGTACGACTCCCCCTTAGTAAATCGTGGTATTCGAACCCACGGGTACAAACCCTGATCGAGTCAAACAAACGACTTAAATATTGATACGTGTCGCTACCTAGCCACGTGCTTGGATAGGGAAAGGACTGGTAGGCTAAGTGTCAGGATAATGTGACTGAGTTGGATATCAAGCTATTTCAATAGCCGCCTGGTCTCCCGGTAGGGCAGCACTATACAGTTGCCAAGAGTGTGCGCTGTCACAAGTCGGTACCCATCCTGTTATGACCATACATGTTGCCAGGACGTAAAACTCCAACAACCAACCAACTAGCTGCGGGCAGGCTTCTAGAATCACATCATGGCGGGGTAGGCTCGGGCAGCGCGGGCCCCAGGCAGCGATATGGCCGGCAGCCCAGGGGCTTCTAAAGGTAATGACCTCCGACAGACTCCCTGGACGCGCATACCGGAAGTACAGCTGATAGGTAGGAACCCTATATCCAGCCAGGTCGCAACGAACCACCTGATCAGCTGGTTGGAGGCAATAGTCTGCCCAGCAATAAAACCAGCCATGTCTAGCATTATTGTGAGTGAACTGATTATTGCTCATCTTAATATATATGTGATGATAGTATGTCATTTGTTAGGTTAGCTATTGTTTTAGATGTGGAGTGCAGTTTCCTGAAACCCCCTTGTCTTTTGTTTAGTATATCGTTCTTTTCCAGGTGTTCATTTATGTGTCCATCTAACACTTTTTCAATGAGCTTGCCTGGGGTTTGAAGAATCGATATTGGCCTGTAGTTTCCCATGTTTTGTTTGTCTCCACTTTTGTGAATAGGGGTAATGGTTGCCATTTTCCAGTCTGATTTAAAATGCCCCTGTTCAAAGGAGATATTGAATAGGTCTACTATAGTGGCCGGGATGGCTTGGAGTGCCTCTCTCAGTATTTTGGTTGGTATTGCATCTATTCCACTTGGTTTATTTATGTCTATGTTGTTTAGGTCAATTGTTGTGCTATTTTTACTTAGCCTTGTTTTTTCAGTGATGAGCTGTTGTAGGCCTAACATTTTAGAGTGCTTCCCCACTGGGAGACCAGACGACCAGCACCCATGACCTGATAACCCTCTCAGTCACATTATCCTGACACTGATCCAACCAACCATTGCCCTATCCTAATAATGCGGAACACCTGGACATGAAGTGTTAGGTCATCGGTTTGATTCGACCAGGGTTCGAACCCCACGATCTACCAAAACAGGAGACGGACTCTCAACTCATTCGATCATCCCGTCTGCTCACCTGCTGATCACTGGAGTAAGAAGATTCAAGCAACTCATTGACAGGCTACTTGTAATGTAAATACCGCATCATATGACGTCAAGCAAATCCTCACAAGACGGAAACAAATCATCATCTCGGAATATGATTACCTCTGGCAAATCAACACCATTGTGCTTCGCAAGAAACGCTGTTCAAATTAAGGGGAAACTTTCATCAACAATTCGCAACTTGGATTGTTCGTGGATTTCTGCTTAGACCAGTGCATGGAACCATAGTGTTACCATGGGAACTGCCAACTGCTGCTGGATGTTGGGAAAGTACAACGTCTGAACACTTTGACTTCTGGATACTGAATGGTTTATTCACGGCCTAGGGCTCGCTTGACCCGCCGGCTAAACTTTCCATGACATCATCTCATTAGCATATTCCTTTGTCTCAAACTCTGCATCTCGTTAACATATATTAGCCACACACCTATACGTCTATTACGCATATATCACAGATGCCACCACCCATCTCCAGTCTCCGTCGCACATGTAGTCTTCATCAGGATATCACCTTCCAGTCCTCCCCTCCTCTCCCATCTCCAAGATATCCCTCAGCAGCACCCCCCCCCCCCCACACCCAAACGCCCCAGCGGAGCACAGGCAATCTCCGACTTGACTGCCCGGGGAAATACTAAAGGATATTAACCTGAAAACACCAGCTTCACACATTTAAGGTTGCATAGTCCGATGGGTTTTGAATGTCTGTCATTTTCTGAGATAAACATATTAGGTTGTTCATTATAATCTACCTTATTTTGGTTTGAAGTAACTTTTATTTAAATCGCAGAATTTTGAGATATTTGAAATGGTAACATGCTAAATTAATTTTGGCAAGCGTGCCAAAACTTTATCACCATAGGCTTCGGCAGTAGCAGGTTCTATTGATTGACTCAGTGTTCCCTTCTACGTGCCAGTAAGTGTGTAATAAGTGCATCAGTATCTAAGGTAGATATGTAGAATCAAATCTAGATAATTGTTTTGAGTTTTAAATTTCGATGTTCTCATCGGACTATGCAGCTTGATTGAAGATTTATACTGCATATCATGGATAAGTCTGAATAGACTTGTTTTCACCATTAGACAGTTTGTCGATAGAAAGCCTGAGCCTACACTTTTACCGACCCAACGGATTTTTAACCTCCCACACCACATAGACATGGTATGAGAGCAACCAGCCTTTGATGACGCTTTAAGTTATACACAGTGGTGGAAATCCAAAGTGGCAGAGGTGGGGGCATGGGGAATCGAACCACCAACCTTCAGATTAGGAGTCCGACATAGAAAAAAAGTCAGACACTCTAACCACCCTGCCACAAAGAACACCAGCTTTAAGTGTACTGTTAAATATTAACTGATTATGTCAGCAGAAAAAGTTGGAAAAACGCTGGGCGATGCTTTGATTGCATCTAGATACCGGCAGTGTTGTACTGAGAGATAAATTGACTCCGTATTCCGTTCTATGTGGCAACAAATGCTTAATAAGTGCATCAGTATCTAAGTTTGATATGTAAAATAAAATCTAGCTGGATGCGATGGTTTTGAAAATGTGATCCTTCATCGGAATATCCAACTTTATTTGCATCTAGATGCATGCAATGCAGTATTGCACTGAGCGATAACTGCATGACATCGGTGGCAGTGGTTCATGAGCTACCGCTGTGGATTCATACAGGCCTGATAAAGGCAGTATTAAACTATTATATCCCAGGAGGTGTCACCAGCGGGGTATGTATCCTAAGCAACAGCTTTAGCGGTTTATTTATTTATTATTCTCTTTGTTGATTGATTAAAGTTGCTTAGTCAGACGCTTTTGAGTTTCTGTCATTTTCTGAGATAAATATATTAGATTGATCGCTATAATCTACTTTACTTTAGCGTGAAGTAACTATTATTTTAAATGGCTAACTTTTTAGATATTTGAAGTGGAAACATGCCAAATTATTTTTGGCAAGTGATATTGCGTTTTATTCCAATAGAGCTTTATTCCGCTTTATAGTGATTATTCCGTTTATAGCGCTTTATTCTGCTTTATAGCATTTATTCCGCTTTATAGCACTTTATTCCGCTTTATAATGCTTATTCCGCTTTATAACGCTTTATTCCACTTTATAGTGCTTTATTCCGCTTTATAGCGCTTATTCTGCTTTATAGCGCTTATTTTGCTTCCTAGCGCTTTATTCTGCCTGCGTACCACTTGAAAATCCCAAGCTATGCCCCTGTATATGACCTTTCATTCTTAATGCATTTGCATCACATGCTAATACGATAAAGCATATTCAAGTGAAGGTCGAATGAGTTGGACAGTTGCTTTGTATGCGGAAGGTCATGGAGTTTCCGGTCGAGTCAAACCAATGACCTTAAAATTGTTCCTTGTGGCTTCCTAGCCTGGTGCTCGGCATTAATAGGAAATAGCACTGACTGTTTAGCTCAGTGTCAAGATAATGTGACTGAGGTGGATATCAGGTCATGGTGCCGGCATCCTGATTTCCCAGTGGCATAGCACTATAAAGTCGCCATGAGTGCGTACTGTCACAAGTCAATACCGGACCTTAGATATTGTCAGGACGTAAAACTCCAACAACCAACTGAGTCCGACTGGCGTTACAATCTGAACTTTCTGTGACCTCGTCTTCCTCGGGCGTGTTTTCGGACCTCGGGGCACCCCGGGATACCGCGGGACACACCCGGTAGCTGGCACACAGGAGGCCGGCTGGCGGGCGGGAGGCTGCATCTCCGGGGCAGTGGCTCGACGCGCCCAGGTAATTTGCGCTATGTATGGAAGCTTCTGAATAGACCTTGAGCGGACGCGGTGGCCAAATCGGTAGAGCGCACCACTTCCCTACGCGGAAGGTAGGGAGTTCGAATCCCAACCGAGTCAAACCAATGACTAACACAATTGATACTTGTCGCTGCCTAGCCTGCCACTTGGCAGTAACAGGATAAGACAAGGACTGGTTAGCAGAGAATCAGGATAATGTAACTGTGTGGGATATAGGGTCATGGTGTCGACGGCCTGGCCTCTCAGTAGTGCAGCACTATAAAGTCACCATGAGTGTGCACTGTCACAAGTTGGTACCCATCCTGATATGACTTTAGATATTGCTAGGACGTAAAACAACAACAAACAAACAGCCAACTCCCCCCCCCCCCTCCCTGCCCCCTCACCTGCTTAGGGGATGGGGGGGGGGCGGTGCATTCTGGCCCCTGCAGGCGCCACATTGTGTTTGCCTAGACGACGGGCGCCAAGCTGTGTTTGCCATCAGCGGCGCCATCTTCCTCGTCTCGTCATTTTATGATGTGTTGTACTTTTCTCTTTTTGGGGCAGGGCCAATCAGGGAGACTATTTGATAAGTTCCCTGTGTTGATTGTTGCGCGCCCTACCGGCCAGCAGTAATGCAGCCGATGATGAGGACGGTGCCTGCAATAGTGCATTCCGTGAGGCGGAGGCTTTGTATTAATACAGCTCATGCGGACACCCCCTTGTATTAATGTAGGTAGGACCAGTATTTGTGTGGAGAGTGGTCCTTGTATTAATGTAGCCCATATAGAGATAAATAGTTGTATTAATGTAGCCCAGTTGGAGGTAGTTCTTTGTATTATTAGTTCCTTCCATAATAATAGCAGGAACATAACAGAAAGGAGACAAGTCAGATTTGTATGGATCGAGCCTATAACTCTGGCAGGCCCTTAGACCTACCGTTAATTTTATTGAACTAAATCATTGACGAAATGGGTCGTTAGTAGGGGGGGTGAGGCGCCGCCTGGAGGAAAGGAGGGGAATTAGGGGAGCTGCTTGGAAGCAGGTGTCCCGGTCTCCAGGCCGCACCCCAACCTCCAGTAACCCAAATATTAAGGAGCATATCAAAAGGAGAGGTTGCAGGAGCAGATATAATAATAATAATAGACGACAGGAGAATTATATTTTATTTATAATTTTTTTTTATTGAAGCTGTATTTATACTGTCCATAGCATGTAAGCCCGGGTACCCAGGCTTGTTTTCAATGCTGGCCAGCTGTAGTGTTGGTGTTGTCTTACCAAACAGTAGCTGCTGATAAGTTATTTGATTGTCTGCATTTCAGTAGCAGATAGACAGTTTGTAGGTATGATTAGTAGCCTATGTTAGTTTTTTGGGGGGGCCCTCTCGGCATTGTATTTTTGTTCTATTCTTATTACTATGTTAGTTGTGTTCTTAAGGTTCTATGTTAGTGTTTTGGGGTTTTCCACTTTTTTCTACTTAATTCTATACTAGCCTATTTTATTTACATGTCCATAGGCTTGTACGTACTATGTGGTTGAGTTATGTTTGTTTGAATTTGATTTGATTTATATTGTGGGATATGTTATCTGGCTTTTATATTTCCGGTTATCCTGCCCTGGGCTGTCCAGTTGGTGGGCCGTGACATATCACCTGTCCCCTTGTGGTGTAATAAATATAATTAAATACATAATAATATTTGTATGAGTAATTTATACCTCACATTATTAGTTCCTTCCATAATAATAGCAGGAACATAACGGAAAGGAGACAAGTCAGATTTGTATGGATCGAGCCTATAACTCTGGCTGGCCCTTAGACCCAATAACCCCCCCAGCAAGAGCTTAAACCAATTGATCCAAGATCAAAGCCACCCACAGGAGAATTACATACATAATAATATTTGCATAAGTACTATATACCTCACATTAATGTAGTCGGTACGGAGGAGGATCTTTGTGTTAATGGAGCCGATTTCTTTTTTTTTAAATTTTGTTGTTGTTGGTCCATTAGTTGTTTAAGCAGGGGAAATTTCAGTCATAGACGGCTGGTCTTCCTCATTACACTGCTGGTAGATAGAAAGCCCGAGCCTACACTTTTACCAACCCAAGGGATTTTTAACCTCCCACACCACATAGACATGGTATGAGAGCAACCAGCCTTTGATGATGCTGTAAGTTATACATGAATGAGGATGCTTAGATTAATGTAGCCCAGTTGGAAGTAGATCTTTGTATTAATGTAGGCAAGATGGAGGAGGATCCTTTCATTAACGCAGATCATATGGAGGAGGATTCTTGTATTAATGTTGCATAGTCCGATGAAAACATCAAATTTTCAAAACAAAAACACGTATCTAGACTTAATCCTACATATTAACCTTAGATACTGCTACACTTATTAAGTATTATTTAGCTGAATAGAAGGCCGTAATCAGTCAATTTAATAGAACATGTTACTACTGAATTGTATGGTGCCAGACTTTTGGGGGTGCTTGCGAAAATTAAATTAACACTGCCCCACATACTGCCCCCACACCGCCCTCACACACTGCCCCACATACTGCCCCCACACCGTCCCCCACCCTACCCCCATACACATCCCCCACACCACCCCACACACCGCCCACACACACCCCACACACCACCCCCATACCGCGTTGCTGCTGATTCCTGCAAACATTGACAAACGGCATGGCGCATGCCTGCCAATGTCACAAACCAAAGTTTCCGGCCTAATTCATGAATTATTTAAGGAACTTGGTGCATTTTGATCAATCATATAAACATCACAATTTGATGACACTGGGTCCTTCCCCAGCTGAGGATCATTACAAGTGAACGTCATGTTTTAACCAATGTCAGGTGCATTATGGGTAAGGGGCATGTCAGGTGCATTATGGATAAGGGGCATGTTGGGTGCATTATAGGTAAGGGACATGTTGGGTGCATTATGGATAAGGGACATGTAGGGTGCATTATGGGTAAGGGACATGTAGAGTGCATTATGGGTAATGGGGCATGTCGGGTGCATTATGGGTGAGGGGCATGTCAGGTGCATTATGGATAAGGGACATGTAGGGCGCATTATGGGTAAGGGAATGTAGGGTGCATTATGGGTAAGGGCCATGTCGGGTGCATTGTGGGTAAGGGGCATGCTGGGTGCATTCTGGGTAAGGGGCATGTCGGGTGCATTATGGGTAAGGGGCATGTCGGGTGCATTATGGGTAAGGGAGATGTAGTGTGCATTGTGGGTAAGGGACACATAGGGTGCATTGTGGGTAAGGGGCATGTCGGGTGTATTATGGGTAAGGGGCAAGTCGGGTGCATTGTGGGTAAGGGGCATGCTGGGTGCATTCTGGGTAAGGCAATTGTCGGGTGCAGTATGGACAATAGGGATGTTGGGTGCATTATGGGAAATTCCTTAGAAGGGCACTGACATAACCAAGACAAGTGGCTTAGATATTAAGAACTCGCCCTCCTAGTCTGCTTTAATCCAGCTCCTTGCATCGTTTGGTTGTTAGTCAGGTGGATATACAGTTTGACCCCAACAACATTGGTAGAAAGGGTCTGGCGTCCAAGATGGCGTCTAAAATGGTCACCAACACCTTAAAATAGCTATAACTTCCTAACTATTCACCCTAGAATGGTAATTACGGTGTCTACACTCAGGTTTTAGGGGTCAAGGACCACACTGGAAACATTCAAATCACTATTGAACAACCAGAACACCAGAAAATCCAAGATGGCGCCCAAAATGCACACCAATATCCTAAATTTGGTATAAGTAAAGTTGTATTCACACTAGAGGTGTAATGCTTGTGTCATCACCTTCTTTTTGCTATCTAGGAATCTGATGAGGTGTCTGATATAATGAGTGAGTTATTACTTCATCAACAGTATTAGTATGGATAAAATACCATGACTTAAAAAGTAGATTTGGTAGAGTGGCTAGGGTGGGTAGGTATGGTGGGTGGAGTGGGTAGAATGGCTAGGGTGGGTAGGTAGGGTGGGTAGGTAGGGTGGATAGGTAGGGTGGGTAGGGTGGGTAGGGTGGGTAGGGTTGTTAGAGTAAGAGTGAGAAAAGTAAGGTGGAATGGACCCCTGAACCCCGTCTTCGTGTTCATAAGATTGGAAAGAATCTTAATAGTTCAACTTACTGCTAGCTCTAGTATAACTCTTCATCATCATCATGCTGTCAGTCGATATGTGACAAAGACTGCTTTCATTACTTGACTGCCGCTCTCCATTTCATTTCATGAAAGCTGCCTGCAAAAGTGTTGAAGTGCTGCTGGCTTTTGCAAGTTACCAGCGGCACTCTCTCAGGGAGCAAATAGAGGTTTCACACCGGCAAGAACATGTCAAGACAGGCGCAAAACTATTTGTCCCTGCAGTGGCTGGTCGGGAGATGTTGGGAGTTCCATACATCAACCGCCCTTAATGCTGCAACAGTGACATGGTTTTCTGTTTAGGGTTTGCTCCATTAGCCTTCGGTTCTGTCAAGAACCTGTACCACAAGGCAGTGGTTTACAACTCTGCAGGGCAGGGGCGTCAAACTCCCTGAGGTATTGCTATACCTGCATACCCATCTAGTATAACTAACTCATTCTTAACACTGCTTACCTGGTAGTAACGGTCATGCTAGAGATTGTCTTTCTTAATTAGGTTATTACCAAAGATCCTATAATACTAAGACGGCTCACCCGATCTCTCCCATGGTAATGTACATTTTGCAGTGCCACCTTGTGGTGGGTTTGATCAGCCCGGCTGCTGGTTGGTGTTTCACATGTAAACACATACAATTATATTATACATGAGATAGGTAAGTATGAATACACATCAATATGAAATTGCTATGAACAAATACACATCATCATCAGCATCATCATCATCATTGCCATCATCACACATCTTTCACATTCATATATACATTTATACATATAATATAGCAACTGTTTAACCACGAGAACAGCCAGCGCACCAAATGGTGGGTTTGATCATTTTGATTACACAGTACAGGCTGAGTGAGCCGTCTTAGTATTATAGGGTCTTTGCTATTACTGTTGTTTACGTAAGTATTTCCTTGGTTAGTTTGTTTATTATTCTTACTATTAAACAACAACAACAGCAAAAAGAACATACATATAAGAAATTCTGATGCCTGCTAAAACTGTATCTTTATTTCATTCAACAGTCAATGGTTTAACACCTTCAGTTCGGACTCATTTCCCATGAGGGACACTAATGACTGACATGAGGGACACTAATGACTGACCCTAGCTTCACACATTGCGTGAGTATCTGGTCGACTGTAGGGACACAAAGAGGATCAAGCCCTGGGGGGAACTTATCGGCGGGCCCCACCTGCCCTACTAAAGCAGCAGGTGTCAAGCTGCCATCTTGGATGCATCGGTCACCATGTCGCGACATCTGGTTGGTTTGTTGGTTGTTGGAGTTTTACATCCTGGTAACAGTTAAGGTTTTATCAGGATAGGTATTGACTTATGACACCGCACACTCATGGTGAATTTATATTGCTGCCCTACTTGGAAATTAAGCAGCTGGCTCCATGACCCAATATCCCATTCAGTCGCATTATCCTGACACTGAGCTAAACCAGTCCTTGCCCTATCTTATTAATGCCGACTGCCAGGCTAGGAAGTGACAAGTATCAATATTAAACTCATGGGTTTGACTCGACCATGCGTTTGAATCCCACAAACTACCGAAACATCAAAAATACAGATTTGACATTCTCATCAATCAGCTATTCATCCTTGAACTTTGGCAGAAGTCCTCTGGTCCATCAACCATTGACGTTAAGTAGACGACTTTGTTGGGGAGAGAAGCAATTTCTATTTCTCCACTAACACTAACAGTGTCCTAGCTTATATATATACAGTTAAGCAGTCAAATATCTATGATGCAAATGTGTGTATGCTGTATGTACTATAGAGTTTTATTCCATCGGCCAACAAGTTTGTAACTCCTTGACAGGGTACTTGCCATGTAAATACCGCATCGTATCAATCTAGTCGAGGGTTGGATGCAATGGTTCTCCACTTGTCCCGATGGTGTGCTGTTCTGATAGACTGTGAATAATTCAAGCCTGTCCACTGTGAAATATTTGTAAACCATGATGTTCTTGGTCTCCCTCTCCCTCTGCTGCCATTCACCTTCCCTTCCAACAATGTACGGTATATTGAACTCTGATGAATGATGTGGCCAAAATAAATAAGTTTCTTTGTCTGTATAGTGGCAAACAAGCTTTTCTTATTTTTAATTTTTCTGAGAACTTCTTTGTTGGTGATCTTTGTTGTCCATGATATTTTCATCATCCTTCGATAAGTCCACATCTCAAATGCTGCTAAACGTTTGTACATTTTCTTAGAGATTGTCCATGTCTCTGCCCCATACATTAGAGTAGACCACACATAACACTGAAGAATACGCTTCCTTGTTTGTATTAATATCTTACCTGACGTTAACACTCTATACATTTTGGAGAATGTTGTTTGGGCTATTGTTATCCTTCTTTTAATTTCTTCCTCACATCTCCCATCATTTGTAATCTTGTATCATATCACATGAGACAAAAGGACTGCGCACCACCTGAACATCTCACACCAGACCCCTGATTAATTTGTTGTGGTAGATGGAAGACTTGTTCCCAATGTATCAAGCCCTCTCCCGCTCTTGATCTACCGGGCGTTGTAGCCGAATCGGTAGAGCACGCAGGCTTGCCACTTGTGAGATCGTGAGTTCAATTCCCACTGGAGTCAAACCACTGAGTTGCAAAATTGATACTTTTTGCTTCATAGCTTGGTGCTCGGTATTAAAGTTGCATAGTCTGATGGTTTTGAATTTTGGTATTTTTTCTGAGATAATATATTAGATTGATCACTAGTATCTACTTTATATTAGTTCAAAGTTACTTTTATTTCAAATGGTAAACTTTTGAGATATTTTGAGTGCAAACATGGAATATTAGTTATGGCAAGCTTGCCAAAATTCTGACACCATAGACTTCTGCAGTAACAGGTTCTGTTAAATTGACTCAGTATTGCCTTCTATGCAGAAACAAATGCTTAATAAGTGCATCAGTATCTAAGTTAGATATGTCAAATCAAATCTAGATAATTGGTTTGGGGTTGAAAATTTGATATTTCATAGGACTATGCAGGATATGATTTCCCTGTAGGGCTGAACTATAAAATCGTTATGAGTGCGTACTGTTACAAGTTGGTACCATATGACCTTGGATGCTACTCGGATGCAAAACTCCCACAATCAACCAACCTGCCTCTCACTTAGTGGCAGAATGCCACCTAAGAGACAGTGGTCAGGTGACTGCCTGCAGAATGCCACCCGAGACGCAATGATCACATGACTGCCTGCGAATGCCACCCGAGACGCAGTGGTCACCACATGACTGCTACAGAATAACCACCGCAGACACTATAGTCACGTAACTGCCTGCATGATACCACCTGAGACGCAATGGTCATTTGACTGCTTCAGAATCCCACCCAAGATGTAATAGTCACCTGACTGCTGGAGAATGCCACCTGAGACACAATGGTCACGTGACTGCTGCATAATGCCACCTGAGACACAGTAGTCACATGACTGCTGCAGAGTGCGACCCGAGACGCAATGGTCACCATGTGACTGACTGCCAAATGCCACCCGAGACGCAATAGTCATGTGACTGCTGTAGAATGTCACCCGCGACACAATGGTCATGTGACTTCTGCAGAATGCCACCCGAGATGCAACGGTCATGTGACTTCTGCAGAATGCCACCCGAGACGCAGTGGTCATGTGACTGCCTGCAGAATGCCACCCGAGACACAATGGTCACGTGACTGCTGGAGAATGCCACCTGAGACGCAATGGTCACGTCACTGCTGGAGAATGCCACCTGAGACGCAATGGTCACGTCACTGCTGGAGAATGCCACCCCAGACGGAGTGGTCATGTGACTGCCTGCAGAATGCCACCCGAGATGCAGTAGTCACGCGAGTGCCTTCCTGCCGAATCCTCAGGCAACTGACGTGGGGTGGGGGCGCAGGGGTGGGGGGGTCAATTAGTGTCTCTACACATGTCATGGCCTGGTGTCACTCGGCTGGCCTGTGGTAACATCGGTTCCCACCAGGGGGCGTGAAGATCTCGCTCTGGCATAGCGAGCAGGTCCGGACTCGCTGACAACGGGATGAGCGTGGTGGGCTAAAGGCGCTGTCATTGCCACCTGGAGATCAGCTGTGGTTCCTGGAGGAGGGTTGTTGGGGGAGGGGAGTGCGGCAGATACACTGCGAGGTGAACAGTCATTACCTTTGTTTGAGTCATGTGTGTTGTCTGTCTACGGGTGTCATGGGTGTCATGGGTGTCATGGGTGTCATGGGGGTGATCAAAATGGAGAAATGTTGCACCTTCCTCCCCCCGTCCTCACCCACACCCAGTGCTAGTTGATTTAATAATTGGAACGATGCGTCCTTTCACCATTTGAAGTCACATAGGAATGGCAATCACATCGGAATCACTCGTAGTGGCTTCATAGTGCTCCCCCACTGAGGTACTGTCACTCACATCCAGTGACAGGCACTTGGGACTTATTGTGTAAGCACATGTAGTTAGTCGCGTGGAGGTCGAACTCTGTGACTTCACACGGGAGAACCGGGTTGTCTAAGCGCTCAGTCAGCCATTCAGTCAGCAGGCAAACCAAGCCAATTCAAGACAAGTCATGGTGATTATATCCATCAACACTATATGTACACCCACATTGTGCGTAATGTTTTGGCATTGCGGGTAATCAGGATCGCGAATACAGCCCGAGGCGTGCCAGTACTAAGGATGTCTTTTGTGTCGCTGACTAGCGGAATTCTTTAGAACTATGTAACAACTCAAACGCCGACTAGCGGGTCTTTGCTAAACCTGGTCGCCGTTCGGGTAAACAAGACTTGATGACGTATTACGCAGTACACTCGTACTGCCGATGCGCCCCTTTTCGGGTAGACTTTTGCTATATAAGGCGGCGCACCGACAGGGTTTGGTCATTACGACCGGAGGAGCCAGGAGACAATAACCAGCCTTAAATTGGCCTCCCACCCACGCTACATGTGAAAGTGGAAGTAGGGCCATACCATCTCTAGCCTCATTTCTTAAGCATTTGTGAGCTGACATTTGTATAACCTGACGTTTAACTTTGCCTTAATTAAAGATGCCATAACTATATTTGCTGTGTTCGCGTTTTTCCTGATTAACACTTCCCCACACACTGACATCCGCTCCGCTACACACTACCCCGCCCCGACCCGCACAGACCCCTGACCCGAGCGGCACAGACCCCGCCCCAACCAGTGTCGCAGTTTGAGCGCACTGCCAGTTTGAGCTGACTGTCAGTTTCATGCGCAGGCATCAAAATCTGACAGCATAGTCACTAACCTTATGAATTTAATATAATGTTTTTGGTAAAGATGTTTTCTATATGTGTACCAAGCGATTTGGTTCTAGGTGGTGCGCTTTTAGAGATATTTCACTTTTCCTGTATTTTCTGTATGAAGATTGCTCATGACCATTGACAATGCCTTGAGTTTGACGGTATGCGCAGTGGAAAGCATTAGTTTTATTCAAAATAAATAGAAATCAAGAACATTAACCGTACAAATTTAATATAATCTTTTTGGTAAAGATGTTTTCTATATGTGTACTAAGCGATTTGTTAATAGGTGGTGTGGTTTTAGAGATATTTCACTTCTTCTGTATTTTCTGTATGAAGATTGCTCACAACCATTGACAATGCCTCGAGTTTGAGTGTATGCAGTCAGCTGAAACTGGTGGGGCGCTCAAACTGCGACACCGGCACAGACCCCACCACCTCGACCGGCACAGACCCCGCCCCGACCGGCACAGACCCCGCCCCATGTCTACACAGGTCTGCCCTGCCCTGCCAGGATTAAAGCAATAATAGTCAGTTGTAAAATGCTGGTGACGTTAAAGGTGTAAACCGCTGGTGACGTTAAAGTTGCATAGTCCGATGGTTTAACGTTTTCTGTCATTTTTCTGAGATAAATATATTATTAGATTAATCACTATAATCTACTTTACGTTTTAGCTTGAAGTAACTTATATTTTAAATGGCTAACTTTTGAGATATTTCAAGGGAAATCGTGTCAAATTAGTTTTGGCAGTTTTTGGCAGGCATGCCAAAACTCAAACACCATAGGCGTATGCAGGAACAGGTTCTATTAAATTGACTCGGTATTCCCTTCTATGCAGAAACAAATTGTTGAGAAGTGCATCAGAGTCTAAGTTGGATATGTGGGATGAAATCCACATCATTGTTTTGAAATACATCTATTATATTGATAATTATAATCTATATTACTTTAGCTTGAAATAACTTTTATTTTAAATGGCTAACTCTTGAGATATTCCATGTACAGATGTGTCAAATTAGTTTTGGCATGCATGCCAAAACTCGCACACCATAGGTTTATGCAGGAAAAGGTTCTATTAAATTCATTGTATTCCCTTCTATGCAGAATCAAATATTTAACAAGTGCACCAGTGTCTAAGTTGTGCATGGATAATCAAATCTACATAATTGTTTTGGTTTGGAAAATGTGATGCTTCATCGGACTATGTCACTCTAATCCTACCAGGTATTGAATATCCTCTGGATCGCGTCATCCCCCCCCCCCCCTTGCCCCTCTCCCCTCCCCACCATTCCCCCTCGCACCCACCCAGCCGGAGTGCGCGCTGTCACAAGTCGGTACACATCCTGGTATGGCCTAGGGTCTTACTGGGGTGTAAAACTACACCAACCACCTAGCCTCTCAGAGGACTGGTTCGGCTTTTAGGCTGCCTTTATCCTTCCCCCCCCCCCACCCCCCACCACACACACAATTTCTCTGACCACTACCCATCGGAAGCCAACTCCCGACCACATGGCACCGCTTTCAGCGGTGCCCATTCAGTACTGCAGATTTGCAGCCTTCAGCGCACCAATGCGACTGAAAACTCCCCAAAACCAACCAACCCTGCCAGAAAGACATGCTCACTTTAGGAGGAAAGGTTATAAAGAGTGAGGAAACACCGCATCAACAAGGACACCATAAAACTGCGTGTTCACGACTATCCCTACCTTCCTGAGTCATCACCATCAACACGGACACTGGCCGCCCTGGGCTGACCCGTCGGGGGAATGGGCCCGACAGGCCGTAGATAAGCGGGCCGGAGTGCGGGCGCCACGGGCCGAGGTGTAAAACACACACACGGGCACCTGGGGTTGATGGGTGCAGCTGACACAGGAAGGGTGTGGTGGAGTCCCGGGGGGGAGGTGGGGGATGGATGGGTGGGGGGAGAAGAGAGGGGTGGGGAGGGTAAGGGAGGGGTACAGGAGGCCAGGATCAGCTAAGGGTAGGGATGGGAAGGAGGAAGAGGGAGGGTGGGGAGAGTCAAGGAAGGGTAGATGGGGGCGGGAAGGGAGGGGTGGATGGATGGGTAGGGGGAGTAGGGAGGCGGCGGAGAGGATAAGGGAGGGGCAGAGAAGGGGGGGGGGGAGGGGGATGGGCACATGTAATAGGTGGGTCCGGGAAGTGTAAGGAAGGTGTAGGTGGGGGCGGGGAAGAGTGATGTATAGAGGGGCTGGGGAGGGTAAGGGAGGGGCAGAGAAGGGGAGGGAGGGGTGGATGAGCACAGGTAATAGGTGGGGGCGGGGAGTGTAAGGAAGGTGTAGGTGGGGGCGGGGAAGAGTGATGGATGGGGGGGCTGGGGAGGGTAAGGGAGGGGCAGAGAAGGGCAGGGCAAGAATGAAGGGCCAGGAAGGGGGCATGGTGGGGAGAGTAAGGGAAGGGTAGGTGTGGGCGGGGATGGAGGGAGGGACGGATGAGTAGAGGGAGTAAGGAGGGGCGAGGGGGTAAGGGAGGGCTAGGTGGTGGCGGGGATGGCAAGGAAGGGCAGGGGCATGATTAATGCACATGTATACCTTGTCTTCTGAAAGCTGCATAGTCCGATGATTTTCAGTCTCTGAATTCAAATTGCAGGACCTTCCAGGATTTCTCAGTGCAAAATTCCAGGACTTTTTTAAGACGTTTATTAATTTAAAGTACACCCAAAGGTGGTCATATTCGGTTGATTCACTGTGTAAGATGTGAAGTGGCCCGGATGCCCAGAGAAGTTCACAACTATGATCGAGGCTCTACATACAGGAATGATGTCGAACGTTAGTGCTGGAGGGGAAGTCTCGGAATCGTTGGGGTTACCAATGGGGTCAAGCAAGGTTGTGTACTGGCCCCCACGCTCTTCTCCATCTTCCTATCAGCAATACTAGATGAGGCCTTCCGAGACATGGGGGATGGCATCTATATACAGTCCAGACAGAGCGCTGACCTATTCAATGTCGCACACTTCAGAGCGAAGACCAAGACTACTCAGATACTGGTGAGAGAGCTACTATTCGCAGATGACAGTGCACTGGTTGCCCACTCTGCTGAAGAGACCCAGAAAATAGTGGACGCTTTCTCCGATGCATCAAAGAAGTTTGGCCTGAAAATTAACATCAAGAAGACGGAGGTGCTGTACCAACCCAACTCTACAAGAACCCGAGAGGAGGAGATCATGGTTGACGGAAACAAGCTGAACACTGTTCCGGATTTCACCTAGCTCGGAAGCACTATATCAAGTGATGGACGCATTGATGCTGAGATACAGAGGAGGATGGCCAAGGCTAGCGCATCTTTCGGCCGACTATGCCAGAGACTCTGGAACAACCACCATGTGTCCATTCGGGTCAAAGGTAAGATCTACCATGCAATCGTGCTATCCACCCTACTATACGGAGCCGAGGCCTGGGCAGTGTACAGACGGCAGGTGAAAAAGCTGCATGCCTTCATGATGCGACATCTGCGTTCAATCATGAGGCTAACCTGGAAGGACAAAGTGACGAATAAGGAAATACTCGAACGGATGGGGCTGCCCTCTATGGAAGATCTTCTGATCAAAAATAATCTCCGGTGGACTGGACACCTCATGAGGATGTCATCAGACAGGCTACCAAAGCAGATCCTTTATTCTCAACTGTCTTCTGGCTACAGAAAGAGAGGGCGCCCCCGTCTCCGGTTCAGGGATACCATCAAGAGAAACCTGAAGCTGAGAGACAGTAAGACCGACTCATGGACGCAACTCTCACAGCAGAGAGCTAAATGGAGAGCGGCAGTCAAGTAATGAAAGCAGTCTTTGTCGCATCGCGACCGACAGCATGATGATGATGATTCGCCATGCTATTTATTTGTGCAATTCTGGACCGATCTTCCATTTACTGCGGGCCTGTGCTGGTCCAGGATAGTTTTGCGCCTTCCCACGCCTGGTCATATGCCAGTCGGTCGGCGCGGGTGTCACATGAGCTCAATTTCTAAACTTTTACAGGTAGGGCTATCTATTGCCCGGCCAAGGTCCTCGGTTAAAAACACTAGGGTCCCCATCACTCCTCATTTTGTTGTTCCTTACTAGGGCGTAGCCCACCTTCTATATATAAAAATATATATAAATATATGTGATATATATGTACATTATGCAAGTATAAAGCCGCGGAAGGGGTTTTCTATATGTTTATTACATTACATTATATTATTCTGATATTATATTATTAGCCAATGGGCTCTCTGCATGTATTTGCTCCTTACTCATGGCTCCTTACTGGTGGCTCCACCACCGCCCGACCATACTTCCAGCCCTAACATTCGCTTCACTTTCCCCATGAAGTTTAAAATATGTATATATATATATTGAGTGCCAGGCATTTCTATCCAGCTCAACTCAAATGGAACGCTCCAGGTGTGCACGTGCACAACTGAGAGAACAATAATGACTGGGATGATAGAAGTAAAATGAAGTAAAGGCAGATGTCAAACTCAATGGTTTAACAATGTAACGCAACTCACTGGCATAAGAAGGATGCACATAGAAATTCAACAGGTGGCGGATTGTGAATGCTGGTGATGAACACTCATGAATATTTCCAATAGGACGAGGAACACGTCCTAAATAACCAACTGATCAAACTATAAAATAGTATTGTAAAGACTAGGTGTCCATAAAGTAAAGTTGAATCCTCTCCACCAACTAATAGATTTACCACTCATCGTGGTCACCAGTTTTGTAGAATGGCTAAAGCTCAAATCTGTGGTTGTGTAGGCAGGCTCTAGTGAAATCAATACACACAAAGAGAAAGGAAGAGTATAAAGTCTGAAAGAAGAGAGAGAGTCAAGCCCTCTGGTTTATTATTTATATGATACATGGGTTCATTGTAGAGTATCACCCCACCCTTTTCCCCCAATGGGAAACAAGCATTCTTAAATCTACCAATAGGGATCCAGCCTTCCTGGTCCCCATGGTTACCAGTGATCTGCCCACCACCACCAAGCTGTGTGGCTCCCCTTACACACAGCCCTACCAGCACCACTATGTCTATTTCCATCTCAATCAGGCACCACCAGCACCTACATAGCCACATACATACACCTGGTCACGTATACCCGATCAGTAATAGAACATTTCCATTCCCCCACCAATGCAGTAAATTGGAATATTTTACACTATGTTAATGAGCGATGTGGTAACAGGGGTCTATGAGTATTTCCTGTAAGTGTCTTATTCTTACATAGTAATTATTATACAGTAATATTAATAGTAACACATTTGTTTCTTCTATTTATTCTTGAAGGTTTATACTGCCTATCTTGGATAAGTCTGAATAGACTTGTTTTCATCCTTAGGCAGTTGGGCGATAGAAAGCTTCAGCCTACACTTTTACCGAGCCAAGGGATTTTTAACCTCCCACACCACATAGACATCGTTTGAGAGCAACTGGCCTTTGATGACGCTATAAGTTATACACACCGGCGGAAATCCAAATTGGCAGAGGTGGGGGCACTGTTAATTGAACAACTAACCTTCAGATTTGGAGTCCAACCTAGATTTGTTTGTTTGTTGTTTTACGTCCTAGCAACAGCTAAGGTCATATCCTAGAAAAATATCAGACACTCTAACCACTCCACTACAGAGAACACCACACTGACATAAGAGTAAGTATATATTATACCATGAACTGAAGAAATATATAACTAACGACCGCTAAGTGAAGCACCACATTGCATTCCCTTCTTTTCAATCATGATAAGCAGTAAATGAGCATTAGTCAAATAATGATTATCGACGTTGATATGGTTTTCATTGCCAAGAACCGATCAGGTTAATTAGAAATAATGTGGCTACAATCTAGAGCCAGGACTATTCTGTAAGCAATCTCTTTTGAAGTTAAAGCCGTGGAGCACTTGGGAAGAAAGATGTGAGACCAAAGATCTGCAGGCACGCCATGGTGCTGGTGGCCTGGTATCCCAGTGGGGCAGCACTATAACGTCGCCAGGAGCGTGCACTGTCACACAAGTCGGTACCCGTCCTGATATGACCTTATATGTTGCTATGACGTAAAACAATAACGCACAAACATCAGGCACGCCTTGCTACAGCCGTGGGGCCTGTGCCCTCTTTGTGCACTGAAGCTACTCTAGGCGTTGGTTCCAATTTGCAGTGATAGATTACATAATTATTCAATTGCTCAATTTTGTGGAAACACTGCAGTGCGCGAGAACCCTCATTACCTGAGCAGATAAGACCGTAACGACACGCCTTCTATCACCACACCCTCTGTGTTGTTGTTTTTATTTTGGTAAATTAATTTGATTCATGCACACCCTTTGTCAGTGCCGTAGCACTGTATTTGCCGTAGTATTTACATAACTTGTTGACCTGGTTTATATAGTACATTGAAGTGTGAAGTAAGTTCTGAAATTAAATAATCATTGTACACAATGCAATAAGTAATGATTATGAGGTATATTCAATCATTTTACATTTGTATGCAAGATTTTGGTTGTTACTATAGGATCGCCAATTCAATAGATACTAATACCTTTAATTACTTAGTCTTAGTTCAATGTAATCAGATACTATTTTATTTATTATGTTGCTTTGTACAGCTGTTGTGTGCAGTATCAATTGGGTGTTAGTTGGGGTAATTAATTTTGTGTTAGTAAGTCAATATGTCTTGACTATTGATTTGTTCTGTAGTAAATAAATCAATGTATTCATTGGCGTGAGGAATGGAGATTCCTGACGTTGGTGGGAGGGGAGTATAGTTGTCCACTATCAATAAAATACACCATGTGGGGTAGACCGAATATTAATCAGTTAATGATATAAATCTAATGGACAAATGTTGTGCCAAAACCGTCATCACAATTCATTTTCCTGTCTGCATCACATAATCTGGTATTCGAGAGATTCATTAAGACAATGACAAACAAATTGAAAACGAGATACATGAATTAGGTCACGTTGATTCCCTTAACGGTGGCGCCACCACAGGGACGCTGCAGAACTGCGGATTTATCTCTGTCCGCCATTTGAGCTTTACTAATTCAGGACACGCGAAACAACAGACATCATGTTACAGTGGTAACCGGGTTAATTATTTCAATCATAGTGGTAAAAATAACACAAGTAATTTTGTCATTGTTCCGTTAATTGATACAGTCATGCGGGTGATGAAAAGAGGAAATATTGCACTTAGAGCGGGACTCGAACCCACATCTCTTTACATTCCGGCCCAGTGTGCTAACGATTACACCACATAGGCTCCCTGATATCAACCCACTACCCATGCCTACCTGTCTATGCGGCTCCTTGCCTGAGAGGTCAGTGCAGACTACTACAATACTTTATTGTGGCGACTACTAGGACCCTTAACCCTAGTCATTTTAAATATCTTACAGATGGAGTAGACGGAAAGGCCGAATGAGTTGAGCGTTGGTGTCATGTTTTGGGAGATCGGGTGATCCGAACCCATTGGGTTGTGGGTTCAAGCCCTGGTCGAGTCAAACCAATGACTGAACAATTGATAATTGTTCCTTCGTAGCCAGGCGCTCGGCATTATTAGGATAGAGCAAGGACTGGTTGGCTCAGTGTCAGGATAATGTGACTGAGTGTGATATCAGGTCATGGTGCTGGCGGCCTGGTCTCCCACTGTGGCAGCACTATAACGTCACCATGAATGCACACTGTCACAAGTCTGTCCCTGTCCTGATCGGACCTTAGATGTTGCTAGGACGTACAACAACAAACACACATCTTACAGATGGGTGGGTGGGGTGGCTGAGAACGGTAGGACAGTTCCACATACCACGCGGGTTCGGATGCTTGGGATGAATGTGAAGAACTCAATCCGGCACCATGTGGTGGTGACTGGTGAAACCGCTAGGTGTCATGGGAGTGCAAAAGTTCGAAATTATCCATAGGGTAGCACCAAGGGAAAGCGTCATTGGTAACAGAGGCTAAATCTTTTTTGCGCTCTGAATAGACGAGATCACTGTGCCGACAGCGCATGTGCTGAAAAAAGCATTGGCAGCAAAGCAAAGGCGGACGGCCATTGTGTTTGCCGATACGTGTAGGGTAAAACTTCGATTTTATTCAAAATTAATAAAAAATACATAACAATTGGGCACAAACATGGATGGATGGATGCAACATAATAATATAATGAATATGTTTAAGACACAACTCTCCATAATTAAGCATTTTGAGCTAAGAAACATACAATTTCAGTCACTTTACAGGTTGATGTTTACATTACCATTGATTAGACATAAGTAATTCTTGTTCAAACTAGTAAAATGTCAAATGTGTCAAGAAAAACTTCTTTCAAAGAAATATAAAACCAATGTCTGATTAACCCTACACATTTCATAGCCCAACAAATATTATTAACCATAGGATATAAATAAAAACATGAATAAAATGTGTAAAACTGACTCTGGCTATGGCTGTAACACTAGTCTGAGTGCCCAGATTGTTCTCAATCTAAATGCAGATGGTATAAGATGTGCTGACTATATTGATGTACATGCAATGCTAGATAAAAGATTAATATCTTAATTTATTATATATATTTTTTTAGTTGGTTCTATGTTTCAAAGTAGAGCTAAGATGAGCTGAAACTAGCACATTTCATAGCTGCACCCAGTGTATTAGCATCTGCTTCTCACAGGTTTGTTTTTCTTCCATGCATCCCACAATGCACTGCTTGCTGGAATGGCGATGTAGTCTATTATCCATGTTGAACTTTAATATGGGCAATTGATGGTACATTGTTTTTTCAGTGCATTATATACCATTAATATTTTAAGTTGTCTCCAAAACGATGATCACAAATGAAAATAAAAATAATGATGTTCCCATCTCACGGAAACAGAATCCTCATAAGGTAGTCAGAAGGTGTCGCATGCACAGCTAGCTAGTGTCCTTCAGGGAGAGTTGCCTCGTAAATTAAATAATTAACCAAATTTACTTAGCAAAAGCGATGAACACAAATTAGTCTCACTTATTACTCTGATGGGAAAATATTTTTATTTGTAACATAATATATAACAAATTCTTATGTCAACAAACATGCGACATAATGTTTCACTCTTTGATAAGATTAAGATAAATTCATATTCATAGACATCCATATAGTATAATATTACTGGATGCACGGCCGTCTGAGCACCAGATAATACCACACACTCTCCTCATTCAGCTCACAACTGATGCCTCTCTTAAACAAACTCATAAGGAAGAAAGGGAAGACAAGTCCTGCAAGATTGACAGGGAAGAAGTTGTGCTTTATTGGCATCAACTCCTGTTCACCAGCTAGTGACCTAGCACCCTGACCCCTTACCTTCTGTCCACACAGAGCCTCATTACCTCTTTAGTGTGTCTATAAATCAGTGCCTACACCCCATTGAACCGGAGTCCCCTGTTTTTTGCACACAGCTCAGTTTGTATATAGGAAAGGTGGTAGCATCAGACAGAGTGTCTGGGTTCCTGCTCAGTAGGTGAGTGTGTCTCACTCAAGAGCCAGGGGTAGAGTGATCTGCCCAATGTAATGGCCTACGGCCCTCCGACTCTCTCTCACACGCAGTCACACGGAAGAACACCCAGATTCAATACAGTGTACGCTTCACCCTTGGTTTATTGAACCATCTGCTCTCCGCGGCGTCAGTAGTTGTCTGACCCGCCCCCTGACTCGCCAGATCCCACATCGACTCTATAGGTGTGTGTGGGGGGGACTATCGGGTATTTTTTAATAGACAGTGGGGCTGTGGTCACATGTGTTGGACGAAAATTCTTCGATAAGTTGGACGGTGATAAGGTGTTTTTCGATAATAGCATGAAGCCTGTGACTGTCACCGGGGCACCACTCAAGCAGTACGGACAAGCCATACTATCTCTGGAGATCGGGGGGAAAATATTTCATTATGCCCCTACTGTTTCCGATATTTCAGAAGATGGTATTTTAGGTGCGGAATCTTTGGAGTATTATGGTTGTGAGCTGCATCAGGCAGGCAGCCTATATCTTCAATATCCGTATCAACTCACGGTGCAGTGTGAATTACGTCGTGATAGTCAGACTGTGTCTGCGGTCGCGCAAGATATTCGCATTGCTCCGATGACCGGTTGTGATGTTAAAATTACAGCTGTGGGGGTTGACGGTGATCACCAGAGCCTGTTTGAACCGATGGTCTCAGAGTTGCATGAGCTGGGATTAGTAGGTCAGAATACGCTAGTGTGGAGTCCTGTTGACTCAGTTGTGCCGTTGTTTAATCCAAATCGTTATGCGGTTAGGTTACAGAGGGGTACGACTATCGGGTTGTTGAGTGAGGCTACTGACTTTGGTAATGTTCATTGTGAATACGCTAAGGCGGTGTTGAGTAAACAATCCGGTGTAAACATTGCTCGCGGTGACGGGGTCGCTGAGTCAGCTGTTGCCGCAGTTGACCCAGTGGACGGGGTTGGCGCGGGGCGGTGTTGTGCGGTCAGCTGTTCGCAGTTACCGGGTAATTGGGGCAGTGGTTGGCCTAAACTGCGTGTCGTGCGGGCGGCGCAGTTGGATTGCCCCTCTAGTGTTGTGAGTAGTAGAGGGGAAGTGGGCGTTGCTGCATTGGGGGAGGTGGCCTATGTGGTTACTTTTGGTAGGACGGAGGAGTGCGTGGTGCCTTCTGTTGGATCTCGGACCCTTGATGGTAGCTTGCCTGCCCATCTTATACCTTTGGCTATGGGGTGTGAGGTGGTTGATGAGTCTGATCGCTCTCGGGTGGTGGAATTTCTGGGTAGAAATATCCAGGTTTTCGCAGTGCCTGCTGAGACGTTAGGCTGGACTGAGGTGGTGAAGCATGGCATTGATGTCTGCGAGTCTGCTGCTTTTAGGATTCCCTATCGGCGTTTCGTGCATTCCAAAAAGGAGGCACTGGAGACTGAGCTGCATATGCTGCTAGATAGTGGAGTAATTAGGAGTAGTGATTCACCGTGGAGTTCACCTGTCCATTTAGTCAAGAAAAAAGATGGTTCGATCCGTTTTTGCATTGACTATAAAAAACTCAACACTGTGACGCGGAAGAATGCTTACCCATTACCGCGCATAGATGAGTCGCTCGAGAGTTTAGGGGGTAATGAGTGGTTTTGCACTCTGGATCTGCAATCTGGGTATCATCAGGTAGCTATGGATCCGGGGGATATTGCTAAAACTGCTTTTAGCACTCACTTAGGCTTATTCGAGTGGAACGTGATGCCGTTTGGATTGTGTAATGCTCCAGCCACGTTCGAAAAGATGATGACGGATATGCTGGCTGGTCTTCAGTGGAAGATCTGCTTGGTGTATTTGGATGATATCATTGTCTTTGGTCGGACACTAACCGAATGCCCGGATCGGCTTCAAGCAGTGTTTGATCGTTTACGTTCCTATGGGCTGAGACTCAAGGCTTCAAAGTGTAGACTTTTTAGGCGCGAGACACAGTACCTGGGGCGTGTGGTTTCTGCGAAAGGGATTAAGGCAGACCCGGAAAAGCTCTCTGCAATTGAGGGGTGGCCCAGACCTGAGGATATGAAGGAAGTGAGATCATTCCTTGGGTTTGTGTCATATTATCACGATTTCATTGCTGATTTTGCGCGGTTGGCTGTTCCTTTGCAGGACTTGGTCGTTACTGCGAAGAAGATAAAATTTGTGTGGGGCGATGCTCAGGAGGCGGCATTTCTGGGCTTGAAAGGTGCCTTTACTCAGACCCCAGTGCTGCGATATCCGCGGGCGGTGGGGCGGTTCATTCTGGACACTGATGCGTCGGGGTTTGCAATCTCAGGCGTGTTGAGTCAGGTGCAGGATGGGGTAGAGGTCCCGTTGTCTTTTGCGAGTAATAAACTTAATAAAGCGCAGCGGAATTACTGCACGACGAAGCGTGAGTTGATGGCTATCGTCGTGCATAGCAGGAAGTGGAAACATTTCCTGATAGGGTCGGATTTTATTATCCGGACTGATCATCATGCTCTTCGTTGGTTGTTGAATTTCAAGGAGGCGGAGGGGATGATGGGGCCTTGGTTGGCCACTTTATCTGAATATGGTGTGACGAATGAGCATATTGTGTACAGAAAAGGGGTGGATCATATCAATGCAGATAGTCTGAGTAGAATCCTGGTGCGTAAGTGCGGCCGGGGTGATTGCACGGACTGTGGCACGCATAATTGTGTACTCGCAGCAATTTCTGCGATGCATCTGGCGGACATAGATGATGATGAGCTTTGGACGTTATCAGAGGTTCGCTTGGCGCAGCGCCAAGATCCCTCCATACTACATGTGATCAAGTGGTTGGAGGTGGGCCGCTCGAAACCTCTGCATGACGAGCTGGCGGTGGAGAATGCAGAGACTCGTAAGATTATAAATCAATGGGATCTGCTGGAACTGCGTGAGGGTGTGCTCTGCAGGTGGAAGGTAGTGGGTGAAGACCTACGCAGTCGCCTGCAGATCGTCGTGCCATTTGCATTGCGCGATGATGTGTTGTTGTTTTGTCATGGGCATTCTACAGCTATGCACTTTGGGCGTGTTCGCTCCACCAAGCGTTTAGCTTGGCAGTTCTATTGGCCTGGCATGACTTCTGATATTAGGCGGTGGGTACGCACTTGCCATAAATGTCAGGTGGTGAAGCCAGGTGAAGGGATTGCTAAGTTACCGTTGACTCAGGAATTGTCTGGGCATCGGTGGCGCCGTCTAGCGTGTGACTTTGTGTCCCGGTTTAAGATGACGTCTAGGGGGAATGTGGTGATGATGGTAGTCCAAGACTATTACACTAAGTACGTGCAAGTGTACCCCTTAAAAGATCACACTGCACCCACTGCAGCGCAGGCGTTGGTGGATAACTGGGTTTTGATATTCGGTGCCCCTATGCGGATCCATTCGGATCAAGGACGGGAATTTGAGTCCACACTGTTCCAGTCCATGTTGCGCTTGCTGGGCGTTAAGAAAATGCGTACAAACCCGTACTGTCCACAATCGGATGGTATGGTAGAGCATTTTAATAAGACGCTGATATCTGCGTTGGCTTGTACCGTGAATGACTTTCAGGATGATTGGGATTTACAGGTCAAGTTTGTGGCACACGCGTATAACTGTACGGAGCACGCATCTACTGGTGTGACTCCGAACAGGTTACTATTTGGGGAGGAGCTCCGACTAGCAGCTGATCTGCAGTTTGGGGTGGTGAATCGTCAAGTAGACCGGCCTTGTGAGATCGTGTTTGTAAGATGGTTGGAGCATTGCTTTCACCACGCGTATAGCACAGTTCGCGATGCTTTAGGTCGGGCAGCAGTTCGTCAGAAATCTGACTACGGGCCTGCTGCGTGGCGCCAGTTCAAAGTGGGGGATCGGGTGGTGCGGTATCATGCGCCGCTAGCTCGGGTCAAACTCGCAAAGAACTGGGATGGTCCCTTTACTATAACAGAAGTTGTCTCTGACACCACAGTTATTATGAAGGGCAAGGATGGTAAATACCGTAAATCTAACGTTAGACGTCTTAAGCTTTACACCGAGCAGATGTCTAGAAACGCTGGACCATCCTCCTGGCTGGATGCACATGTAGGGGACGAGCCTGCACCTGCGAGGGTGGAGGCTGGCACTATAGATGCGTTTAGTCAGAAGAAAGTACCTGGGCTTCCAGTTACTGCGGGGGAGGCTATGCGCCCTAGGCGGCATAGGCCTGATAAGGGGGAAAATAAACGTCGGCGTCGTTCTAGATCAGTGTCTGATGTCGATAGTATTGTTTCTGTACGCAGTAGCTCGGGTAGTGACAGCGACTTTGTACCAGTTGGACAGGGGTCTGATGTGGGTTCGGATGCACCGCCTGTGCGGCGATCTGAGCGTTTAGCATTACGACGCAGATAACTGGTATGGGGTGGGGTAGTAGGTATTAGGCTACTCCAGCCTGGTGTTGTCTGGTCTCCAGGGGTTGGTTGTAAATGAGATACGCCGATCACTGTCACACAACGAGTAAACGCAGTACATATGTTCAGTTAAACTTTACTATGCAGTTATTTGAGAGTGGTGGGGAAAGACCGGGGGCCCCGGGGGCGCCAATGAATGGGCGCAGTTACTACTGTTCTGCGTAATGCCTTTGCCTAAGCTGTGTGTTTATTATCTGCTATTTCTTGTCTAACGCGTTGGTTATTGTTGACGGGGCGTACTGCGTGTTAGCTGCTATAACCGGGGGAGTGTTTATGTTCGCTGCGGGCATGAGGTGTGTAACTGGTTCGACTGTTCAGTTAGGCCTAATTGGGTCACTTATAGCATGTGCGTGTAGCCGGACGAGTGGGTTGCTGGCGCTACGCAGTACGTGTTGTTGTTTGGTGGGTACTGCGTGAGGGCCGGGGATCTGTCGCCGGGGGTGGCTCAGTATTGTGCACTAGCTGGCGGGCGGTCCTTGTGGTTGAGCTAACTAGGTCACCCTGATATTCTGCGGTTGGGGGTTCTCCGTGACCACGTGGTGCGGTGACGTCAGCGGTACTGTGGGGGGACGGAGAAGACCGCCGTCGGGTGGTTTGGCTGGGTTCCTATGTAGGTCACGCTAGCTGCACCGGTGGCGCACCTGGTGTTTTGCGAGTGAGGCAATCATTCTCTGGTTGGTACGGCAGCGGGACTCTGCGGTTCTGCGAGGACGGACGTGGGGCCAGTCACTCTACCGGCTGCCGGCAGACAAGGTGGGTGTCTTTGTTCTCGGACATTAACCCTCTCTGTATTCGCGTATTACTTATTGTGCTTGTTTATTGCGACAGACTATAAGAATATAGCAAGGCCGGCCGCGACTGTGTTGGTCTGTGCGTTTATCGCGCAGACTTGACACAGCGTGTACGGCGATCGTCTGTCGTGGGGACACGCGGCTTGAGCTGCCTTGGCAGTTCGTTGCGTGTGGACCATGTCGGACGATGGGTTAGATTTGCCCAGCACTCCATTAGGGGGAGGTGAGGCTCTTAGTCCTCTCGGTATGCTCTTCAATGAGGCCGAGTGTGGTGACGTGGCAGGTTTATCCTGTATAGGGACCATTAGGCCTTTAGGCGGTAGGGAGATTGTTGCTACAGTCTCCCCGCAGCTGTCTAGTCCTTTTTTGTCGCCCGTGTTGGCGGTCGCAAGGGGCCCTCAGCGGGTTACGGCGGCTGGGCTGGTTTCTCCTCCAGGAGTTGCTAGCCTGTCGTTATGTTCCCCTGTTGGGTGCAGTGATCGGCTTCGCGCAGCTTCTGTTGTTTCACATGGTCAGACGATGGTAAATGCTGACGAGTTGTCACTCTTTCGGGAGTGGCAGCTGCATGAGAAGGCGTTGAGAGAGTCGGTTTGTTCGTCCCGCACGGATCCGTTCTCACTCAGCCCAGCTGATGTGAGGATGGCGCAGCCTCTCAGCGGTAGTTCATTGGGTTCTTGCCAGGTGGTACTGCTGACTGAAGTTGCTGCCCGACCTCCTATGCTACCGTCCGCAGGCTCTGAGGATGGATGCGCTAGAACCTTAGGGAGTCTGGCGCCGGCAGCTCATGACAACGGACGGTCAGTAGGGGGAGGTTCTGGTGTGCGGATGGACGTCGATTCTGTCGAATCTACCCCGGTTGTGAGTCTGCTGCGTTGACGGAAGCGCAGGTGAGGATTGCTGTGGAGCAGGCTAAGGCCTCTGTACAGCGTGACGCTGGTCCTCGCTTGGAGGTTGTGTCGGTGCCTCCTAAGGCATCGATCCCTCCTGCAAAAGTGTTGTATGGGTCGTTTGACTATCGCTATCATAATAGCGATGGTTCCAAACGTACCGTGCCCGTGGACGTCGAGGACATTCCCGCTGGTGGCAGTTCAGAGACTGCACGTCCGTCGAGATCGGTCGCTCCCTGTTCTGAACAAGAGCAGGGGGGGGACGATCGGAGAACGGGTCAGATGGCCTACATGCTTGCGTGTTGGTCTGCCAATAGGAGGTTCGAGGTAGAGCTCGGTTATGCGATCGCTGAGGATCTAACTCCGGCGTCTGAGTGGATCATTAGGTCGCGGGGGGGGTGGACCTGTTAGGCTGGCGCGGTTTCTTTCGGGAAACGTGGCTGGTTTGACAGAGGCTACCCTGTCGCGGCTATGGAACGACCCTCACGAGCAGCCATGTAGTTTTAGAGATTATATGGTCTGGGAGCATGGGCACCAGCAGATCATGCGGTCCCAGGGTGCGCACGGAGATTACGGGGTCTCCGATGACGAGGGCTGGACCGAGCCCATTGGAGTGGTACAACATCCATTTATGTGAGATATTTGGAGGGTTGAAAGATCCAACGAGGGGGGATGGCTACACGAAGCAGGAATTGGCGTGTCTGGGTTATGTCCGCTGTGTGTTTCGCCCAGGACAGACTTGTCTGTTCTGTGAGCTTAACCCGGTCGGGCATAGGCAGACCCCAAAGCTGTTTCTGCGGTGGGCGCCGCTGGCTCGGCACATTTGTGAGAGCCACCTGCACACCGCTCCTCTATGGAGGTGCACAAGACCGTTCAACGTGGCGAGTGGTTCTGAGGGGTGTTCAACGCTTAAGGCGACTGGACAGTACTTCTCGACTGCTTGCCGCGGTGAGATGATCAAGCATCTCCTGGAGGGCCACGGACGCATGCTGTTTGACGTCGTGAAGGGGCTGAGTGTGATTCAGTGGGATCCTCAGTCCATGTCGAAGAGAGTGGTGTCCTTCACGATGAAGCAGCGCACAGACTTCCACTATAGCAGGGAAACCCTGGTGCTGCCCAAGCAGCACAGGTTGATTGCCCTGTATATATATGTTCCTGGGTCGGCGGAGGTACGTCGTGAGAGGTTTTACACCGGTCGCGGCGCATCTTCGGCGAAACGGGACAGGGGTCGTGGTGCTGTTGCCGTGAGGAGGGACCAGCAGGGGCGAGCGGCTTCTGTGGCCTCTTCGAGCTCTGGGCGGGGTGCTAGGTCCGTCCAGGGGAAAAGTAAGGGGAGAGGTAAGAGGTCCTCGTCCCTGGTACCGTTGCGCGATGGCTCTGCTATTCAGCTGCAGCGGAACCAGGGGTCGGACAGGTCAGCTTCGCCTCCCCCGCCGCCGCCTCCACCCCCTCCATCTGCTGCCCAGCAGGGGTTGAGAGACTGGCCTGAGTTGCCGGTCGCGACTATCGATCCGGAGGTGAGTGGGTCAAGGGGCGTGCGCCGTCGTAAGCGTCGGAAACTGGTGACTGAGCTGACACCCGACACTCTGAGTGCGGTGGTGGCGCGGGCTCCAGTGACCGTGGTGATGGTGCCAGTGGCATCGGTGTCTCAACCGGTGTCGTTGGGTCAGGTTCCGCGGCGATGTGTGTCGGCGGCTGCGGGATCTGCCTCTCAGTTGGCAGTGTTACCGTCTGCAAGCTTGGTTGTGAGACCAGTGGCATTTGCTCCTGTGGTCGGGTCTTCTCCAGTGGTGATACCTGTACGACCAGTGGTGGCTGCGGCCCCGTTGGTTGATCACGGTGTCGCCCTGGTGTTGGACGGGATCACGGAGCGTCTCTGCGAGGCTAAACGTGTGGACGTTACGGCCAGAATTACTGAGTCGGTCGACGGCCTGGTTAAAGCCTTCATATATTAGATTAATTATTCCTAGATATTCCTCAACTTTCACCCCATTTTGACTTCCTTTTTCCACACTATTAGGAAACATTATATTCTAAATTTATTCAGTGGGACCAGGTGGTCAATGGTGTGGGAGTTGATGGGTTGACACTGTACATTTTACACTAAAAGATTTTCCTATCCAGTGTCGCCCTGGCTCTTATTTTATGCTGCATTCTTTAATTTCAAAATTACTACTATAGTAAGTGCTTCTGGCAGAACATGATTGACAGCGTGTGCGTCGGCTCCTGTTATAACAGGGGAGGATGCACATGGGGTGTAATTTACTTTGTAGGAGGCCGGGTTCTTGCTGGCGCCCAGTGCTTCTTATGAAATGTATTGCATACCTAAACAGTGTATCTGCGGAGAATTTCTCAATTGTTATAAGTAACACCGCCCTTCTACTTTCATGCATTCTGCACCGGAGCGGGGCACCGAGCGTGGCGGGTCCTGGGTGTGGCTGTTTGACGTGTCCGCGGTGTAATACCGTCTGTGATCTACTGGCCAGGCAACGCGGGCACAAGAAGGACGGACTGAGGAAGCTCAAAGAGGAGCCGCTCCGCGTAGAAGGAGGAGCACCCCGCTAACGGTTCTCATGAGATGGGGGGCGGCGGGGGGCAGACTGAGTAGTTCCTTGCTTCCTTCTGTCGAGGGGGCTCCACTTGTGGGGCATGAACTCTCTCCCAGCAAAAAACATTCTATACACCAACTACATAGAGGCTGGGAGAGGTCGTCTTTGTGCAACTCATTTAAAGACTCTTTCTTCACCTAGATTGATGACATGTTTGCCTTGCAGCTAGCTAGATACACATTGCTATTTCGCTGCAGGCAGGTCTAGGAATTGCGCATAAGGATACATAGCTTTGTAAGGCTTCTCTCCCTTTCAAGTTAGTTCTCATGTTGACTTCTATCATTTCTCGATTCTCATCGGTTTGCATTCTGCAACCGGTGAGACTCTAAGGGGGGCAGTGTAGTAGTCTGAACATGAGCTCTACTATCACGCGGTAGCAGCGGAGACTACGACACCACCAGCGCAGTACCATTACACTGTGCCAGGTGGCGGCACGGGTAGCCATCGGTCAGACCCCAACTGGGCTGACCTCTACTGCATGTGGTTGACCCACCCCCCCACACACACCTATAGAGTCGATGTGGGATCTGGCGAGTCAAGGGGCGGGTCAGACAACTACTGACGCCACGGAGAGCAGATAGTTCAATAAACCAAGGGTGAAGCATACACTGTATTGAATCTTGGTGTTCTTCCGTGTGACTGCGTGTGAGAGAGAGTCGGAGGGCCGTGGGCCATTACAATATCAAAGTGAGGCTAGTGTGGTCAGATGGCATGCAGGTACAGGAGACTGGGATTCCCACAGCCAGCCAATCAGGCACCCTGCACAGCCTGGGAGGTGACACCCCCCCCCCCCCACGTGCAGCGGTCACCCAACCCAGCTGCAGGTGGTGTCCATAATAAATGCAGTATGGCTGGTGTGCTGGCCCATCAACCGTCTCATAACAGGTAGTTGCAGACAGTTGCAATAAAATATATATATATACTAAAAATGTCCTTTTCCTCCACTTGCACTCTTTATGGGTGCATAGAGGGAACATTTCACCAAACATTAACTGTCTCTTATATAGGAACATCCCCTTATAATATTGGGTGAGGTGTACTAACATATATTTCACATAGCTTAAATATGTCACACAGCTAGTGGGACACCCATTGCTTTTCTCTGACATAACCTTCGTCCCCACTCCGTCGCCCAAGGATAGTAATGCTCTCTGCCAATATATAATTCCGAACCGAAAATCCATATATTTTTACAATAGGATGACATCCATATGTATAGTCCATAAAGTTGCATACTCCGATGCTTTTGCGTTTCTGTCATTTTCTTAAATAAATATATTATGTTGACTGTTATAATCTACCTTAATTTTGTTTGAAGTAACTTCGCTTTAAAAATGACAAAGCTCTGAACTTGTAGGCTTCAGCAGTATAGGTTATATTAAACTGTTCTCTTCTTTCTCTTCCTTTCTCTTCCTTCTCTTCATTTCTCTGTTTTCTTTTCTGTGTAACAACGAATAGTTCATGAGTGTATCAATGTCTAAGTTGGATATATAGATTCAAATCAAGATAAGTGTTTTGATTTTGAAAAGGTGATTATTTTATCAGACTATCTTTAAATTCAAGTACAACAATATGGGCACACTCAAGCCATTAGGGGACATAGTTGAACATAGTGGAGGCTAATGTAGTTGAAAGCAATTGAACATAGTTGACGTAGTTGAATGTACCAGCATCCGTACCTGTCTGTGGTGTAAACTTGGTACTCGGGTGGGTGAGCCATGATCTCCGATTTAATTTTTGGACATGTTCAAAAGGGCGTATGTTAGAGCGTGAATTTGCATCCATGAAGCTAATGTACTTTAGCATACTCTAGCATACTCTAGTGTATGCTAGCATGCTCTAACGTACTTGGATGAAGCCCTGGCCACATAGCAGTTAGTGGACGTAGCTGAACGTAGTGGAGGCTAATGTAGTTGTACCTAGTTGAACGTAGTTGAACGTAGTTGAACGTAGTTGAATGTACTGGCATCCATACCGTAACGTATTTATCTGTACCAAAACCTGCCATACCTTAACGTATTTCAAGATAGTTTAACATACTTACACCACGTTTGACCCACCTTAATCTATCCTATGGATCACTACATCCACTAACGGCTATGTGACCAGGCCTTTAATTTCCTAACATATGTTCAATGGGAAAGAACTGAAACTCTCCCCAACAGGCTTTTCGGAAATGAATAGAGGCTCCCTGAGCAAAGTTGTACTGACGCTGCGATCAATCTTGTTTAGCAACGTTAGCTCCAAACAACCTGGAATAGCATCAGCCTTGAGAATCTGCAATTGCCAGAAGATGTTGGATGTCGGAATGTTATGTCCTGGCAACATCTAAGGTCATATCGGGACTGGTACCGACTTGTGACAGTGCACACTCATGGCAACTTTATAGTACTGCCCAACTGAGAGACCACGCGACCAGCACCACGACCTGATAACTCACTTAGTCACATTATCCATGGGCATGCTGGCTGCGTGCTCTCCCAGTGGGGCAGCACTATAAAGTCGCCATGAGTGCACACTGTTGCAAGTCGGTACCCGTCCTGATATGACCTTAGATGTTGCCAGGACGTAAAACTCCAACAACCAATCAACCTCACAGCCAATATCAGACAATAACGGTTTAATATTGCCCCGCCATCATGCGGTGAGACGGCAGGTTAGGATTTGAATTACGAAATGCCCGTGGGGAGTAGGGGTGGGGGTGGGGTGGGGTGGTGGTGGGGGTGGTGGTGGGGGTAGGCACCCTGTCTCCTGTCTCACAACGCCAAGCACTTGATTAGAACCTCTTATTACCTTTCCAAAATGAGCATATGCGCACATTTCCACTCTCATTACATGGCGGTCGGTTATCGAGAGCGCCTACGTGGACACACTGTGTTGTCTCCCCCTAGCGGTCTAAATGCACACCACGCTGGAAATCTAGCTCCCTTCCACCGGTTTTTTTTGCACTGAAATTTCGCGATCACAAATACACAAGATTTCTATTTTAACATTCAAATCAATCTTTCTCCATATATTAATATTTTAGACCTTTTCCAAGAATTCACAAAACCGGAACATCAACGTTTTGTACATGCATAATACTAGATTTCTAACAAATATACACACAATCGTGAGCAGTGCCATTGGCCGTACGACATCTGGGTAGGACTGGAGGGCTGTTCATGAGTACACACTCTCATAGCAAGTCGGTACCAGTCATAGCGTGACCTTAATTATTGTGAGAACGTAAAGCTCCAAGCGATCCGCCGTTAGAGTGTTAATCCTAATATCAAGGCAACTGTCTTTGCGCTGTTAAAATAAATACTGACTAGCAGTATTTGCTGGGTAATTTGCATATATGCACAAACCAAATTAGTAGTTCATTAAGAAGCTAGGGATACCAGTCTGCAATGCAATGTCTTGGGCTGGAACCGCAGTGTCTACGCTCTGACAATGTGGATATTCTGAAGAATGAATTGTTAACCAACAACACACAATTGATTTTAGCCACATTTAAGTTGCATAGTGTGATGGTTTTGAGTTTCTGCAATATCTTTTAAGATAAATATATTAGGATGTTTATTATAGTCTAGCTCACTTTGGTTTGCAGTAACATTATCTTTGGAGATATTTGAAGTACATATATATGTTAAAGTTGCATAGTCCGATGGTTTTCAATTTCCGTATTTTTTCTGAGATAACTATATTAGATCGATCACTTGTATCTACTTTACATTAATTCAAAGTTAATTTTATTTTAAATGGTAAACTTTTGAGATATTTTGAGTCCAAACATGGAACATTAGTTTTGGCAAGCTTGCTAGAACTCTGAAACCGTAGACTTCTGCAGTAACAGGTTATGTTAAATTGACTCAATATTCCCTTCTACACAGAAACAAATGCTTAATAAGTGCATCAGTACCTAAGTTAGATATGTTAAATGAAATCTAGATAATTGGTTTGGTTTTGACAATTTGACATTTCATCAGACTATGCAGGTTTAAGTAAATGTAAGTGGGCACATGAATTCATATCTATAAAGTTTATCATTAAGAGGTGTTATTATAGTGGCTTAATATTAACTTCTATGCAGCAACACATATTTAATAAGAGAACAGATGTATAAGTTATATACGTAAGTTCAAACCTAGATGATTGTCTTAGTTTGGGGAATTTGATTCTTTCCCTAGACTATACATCTCTAAATCACACACACCGGGGGTGGTATCCGAATCGTTAGAGCCTCAATCGGGAGGTCGGTTCCTGGTCGAGTCAACCCAATGACTTATAAAAGTTATACTTGTCGCTTCCTAGACTGGCGCTCAGCATTCATAAAATAGAGCAAGGACTGCTTAGCTCAGTGTCAGGATAATGTAACTGAGTGGGATATTAGGTCATGGTGCCAATAGCCTGATTTAGCAGTGGGGTGGCACTTTAAAGTCATCATAAGTGTGCACTGTCACAAGTCGGTACCCGTCCTGATATGACCTTAGATCTTGCCAGGACATAAAGCTCCAACAACCGACCAACTTAAATGACACAAAACTGCCTTCTCCCACACACCCATCCTAGATCTAGATCAATACCACAGTCAGTGCAATTCGGTCAGGTGTACAGTGGAGCTGAAATTCAGCGGGTGTCCTCCAGAAATCCAAAACATGTGCGCAATGTTTATTAACCCGGCACAGGCTGCGCACAGATGCTGCTTCCGTTGGACTGCGCAGCTTCTAAGCCTACCAATTCCTTGCACCGTCCGCGGCTGGAACACTGTCCAATCAGAGTGCGTCTAGTCGACGCACAAGGGAGAAGGCTTATTTAAAAGGAGACCTGACCCGTCCCGTTTCCCGACTAAAACTGAAAACAGGGACAACACACATATACTGACTGCTAAAGACTGTGGACAAGCTTGAATTACAGTGGACAGGCTTGAATTATTCACAGTCTATCAGAACAGCACACCATCGGGACAAGTGGAGAACCATTGCATCCAACCCTCGACTAGAGGACGGAACTATTTATTGATTGAAAGACTGGGGCGCTCACATATACCGTCCGTTTCGCGACTGCTCTCCACGCACCTGGTGTAGTTTTGCCTGAACTACACCAGCATGAGCGCCACCTAGCTTTTTCATGGGAAACCACAAGGCAAGATGGCACCGTGCTCCGCACAACTGGTGTCATTTGCCTGAACTACACCAGCATCAGCCCCTCCTAGCTCTTTCACGGGGAACCGCAAGGCAGGATGGCACCGCATTCAGCTGTAGCGAGGAGAAAAGTTGCTATCAGCCTTGCCGTGCTTGCCATCCGTCACCTGCAACACAGGAGGTGAGTTTGGCATGTGTGGGTTCGTCCAGACATTGCTCAACGTGAGGAACTTGGGGCTTTCAATGCCCTGCTGGCAGGTTTGCGTAAGGACGAGCCCTCAAAACATGTCAAGCCCTTTATGCAGCACTTAAGGATGACTCTTTCAAGGTGAGAATAGATATATCACAAGAATGTTGCAATGAGTAATTGTCATTCATATATATATCATTTAATTTTTATATTACATTTACCAAATAAAATGACCTAGATGTGACTGTGTCCTAGATAAGACCGAAATGCGTACCTCGCAATGAAGTCTGTCTTCATTTGCCTTCTTTTTAATTGATATATGTAGAGAAGGACCAGCACCACATTACAGACACCACGTTTTGTGCTAAAACTAGCTATTCAGTGTATTCCTCTGTGTCCAACAAGTTGAGGAAGAAGAAGGATCCTGGTGGTTGTGTACCCATGTTGTTTCCGTGGAAGGAGGACTTTGCAAAGGGGTGCTGGGTCTCACAGGACTTTGGCCACCATTCTTGATCACCTTCAGCCTCCCATGGAAACACGCCTGTTCAATCTCGTTTTGGACTATCAATAATATGTGTCAGTCCGTTATCTGACGTAGTTTCATGACAATGTTTTTCCCGAAAATACATAATGCATCATCAGGTTGTGCTTATTAGCTGTCTGCGTTTCCTCCAAGTTCTTTAGAACTAGTTCGATCAATTTACTATATCTTGTCTCTACCCCGGTTCTTTTCCGCTTCAGCTTTTTGAGGGATTCTTTTGTTGATTTTGGTTCCATTTCATCCCTGACCAAACTCAAACTCAGTGACAAGACACTGTGTGATTCGGCATCATTTTGATTCTCCTCATCATTGTTGCCCAGCTCCTCACCAATGGCCTGTGGGGGGAAAGAGAAACAATTAAAACTAAATAACAATTGTGTTGTTAAGTTAAAAAAATTATGTTTATATGATTCTATTTGTATTTATGTTTTTCAGTACCCATCAATCCCTGAAGAGTGTCAGAAGGTGGCAGATCTCTTCATGACCCGGTGGAACTTTTCTAATTGCCTGGGCACCCCGGATGGAAAGCACAGACACATAAAGCCACCAAAGCTTGTAGGGTCCACAATCTTCAACTACAAGCATAGCTTCAGCATCGTCCTCATGTCACTAGTCAATGCAAACTATCACTTCCTGTATGTTGATCTGGGCTGCAATGGCCGTGCCAGTGATGGAGGAGTGTTCGATGGATGCACCCTCCAGCAAGCCATGGAGAACCATGCTGACACAGTCAGAGGGACATGCGAATCGATCACCACATTTTCAACTACTGATTGTCGCAGGCCTAATTTAAAGTATTTCTAACGAACATCACCCTGGCACCAGAAAAGGTGGATAAATTGGTCATGGCAAGTTGTGCGCTTCACAACTTCATGCATGAGCAGGTTGGGCACACATCCCAACTTGACTGAGAGGACCACGAAACTCACACAGTAACCCCCGGTAGCTGGAGAACAGAAAGAGTCTTGAGCCAGGCAAGAATTCCCTCAGGTACCAACTCAACACAATGTGCCAAATCCCAACAAGACTACTTGGTTGAGTACCTGAATTCCCCAACGGGAACTGTGCACATGGTATAGATGGTGGTGCTATACTGCACTGCATGTGTCAATAAAGCGATATATTCTTTCACAATACATTATCTATATATAATATATAAAAAGTTTAAACAAACTAAATATTCTCTTGGGGGGGGGGGGGCGGTTCGCAAAATAATGGAAACATCATGTCGAGAGTGGTAATGGAAGAGGGAGAATGCAAGAGGGGCGATTGCAAGAGGGGAATCCAAGAGGGGGAATGCAAGAGGGGGAAATGTGTCAATAAAGATATTACTGATATTACTGATAGTTTTGTGTGTTTCTTTAACTGAAGAATTCTGAATGGAGTTATTATAAGTGGCAATAAACTGTTGCGAACGAGAAGCAATTCAAACAATTCAAAAAAATTATCCAAAAGTATCCATACCTCACCACCTTGTTCACTGTTGCGTGGGGTTGGGAGCAGCCGGTTCATCATACTCTGCCGCTTCTGCACATGTGCTGAAAGAAATGATGGTGATAGCTATATCCATCTCTGCCTTGGGGTGAGTGGTTTCCCCTCCGATACAGAGGCCACTGGTTTCCTGAAGCGGGTATACTGTGTCCGGAGGTTGGTCATCCTCTTCTGGATCGAATCAGCTGTTTAAATATATAAATAACCATTTTAAAGATCTTTTTATGTAAATAGAATGGTACCAGTAAACATTGAATTTTATTAAAAAGAGAGGAGAGTTTTTGAAAATCTGTATATTGGGCCACACCGTTGAGCAGTTTGACTATAGAAGAAAGGGGCCAAAAAGGTACTGATTCTCCCAACTGCAATGCAACAATACTTTCAAGATATTTACTTTAGAAAAATGATATGGCTACCAAGATTATGTTCCAGTCAAGCTCTTTCCATTGGTATCACCTGAGGCTAACAATATCCCCCCCCCCTCCAAATAATTAAATACACAATGTAAATAAATGCATGTATGGTCTATCTACCATAGTGTTTTATCCCATTGTTGACAAAGTCTGTGCGACAGCATGCACCAACCTATCAATGCTATCAGAAAACAGGGCCTTACCTGACTGTCTGACTGCAGCAGTAATTTCAGCCAATGCACATTCCTCTTTACTAGGTTTGAATAATCAGCACTGGAGACATCATATAAACATGGCCGGGTTTGCCACATTTCAATCATCATTCCCACGGCTTCACCTGTCCATTCCACCATTTTTGTTGGTTGTGTACGGACAAAGTCACATGACAATATCTAGCCCTATGATTGGCTGCCGATAAAAACTCGGGCAGGACCGATCAGCGGGTATCACACATAAGGTTTGACTGAGCGTTCACATATACCGTTTCTCAAACGGCCCAAGTAATTTGTCGAATCTCATGCGATTTCTGTCGTAAGCCATAAAACTGACTTTTAAGTCATGAATCGCAAGGCTCAGGTGTGTTAGGGGGTCAGACACCTGAAGACTGAAACCGACGAAAACCCAAAATTAGTCGCGAAAGGGACAATTTTAGGTTTTATACAGGAGGTGTGTACCAGGCTTAAGATGAGGTGACCAGAGGCAGTGGCCGATTCGGTAGAGCGCAGGCTTCCCATGCGGAAGGTCGAAAGTTCAAATCCCGACTGGGTCAAACCAACGAATTACAAAATTGATACATGTGGTTACCTAGGCTGGAACTCGGCAATACTATGACAACGCACGGCCTGGTTAGCTTAGCATCAGACCAATGTGACTGAGTGGTTAGTGGTGTTACGATGCCGGCGGTTTGCTCTCCCAGTGGGCAGCACTATAAAGCTACCATGAGTACACTGTCACAAGTCGGTACCTGTCTTGATATGATCTTAGATCAGCAACCTTGTACGAAGCAGGCAGTGAGGGATGGACATGGTTTTAAGCTACGTTGTCAACAACAGAGCCAATTTAATTAAGGTATATTGTACTTATGCAAATATTATTCATGTATCTAATTAACCTGTATATTATTATTATGTTATTGTCTTCTACTACTGCTGCTTTAACCTCCCTTGATATGTTCATTTGTAATCTGGGTTTCAATAGGGTCGGACGCGACCTGGATAGCTAGAGGCCTACTCCCATGCAGCACCCTATTTCCTCTCCTGCCCTCCAGGTGGCTCCTTGTCCCCTTACTATCTGCCCATTCCGCCATTGATATTGCTACAAAAAAATGCAACAGTATCTCTTAAAGGCATGCCAGCGTTTTAGGCTTGATCCATATACTCTTGTCTTGTCTTCTATTTTCTTATGTAAGGATCTAAAAACCTAGCTCCGAACAATTCTTCAAATGACCTCATACCCCGACCTCACAAAATCACGGCGTAAGGTGGAAGCTGAGTATCCCTACTAACACTAGCGAATGGTGTAGGTATATACAAAATTGTTGCTAATGTGGCCCACAAAATAAGAACATAACTAGTAACGGCTAAGATGACAAGGGGACCACAAAATTAAGACTATTGCTGCTCAGCGATGAAACCCAGTCATGGTGGGACTTACTCGTTATGGACAGGATAAATAAACCATTACGAAAAAATATATATATAATATTTATGGTAAGAGTCAGGAAGCAAAGAAAACTATTCCCATGCTTAATATGTGTAAATTGTTCATGTTAGCATAACATGGGTAATTTGTGATGGGGCAGAAGGTAGCTTTCGACACTGACACGCCACCTATCGATCTGATACCGAACTAAAACCACCCTCCGCTATAACGATAATGTCAATACCAGCCTTACTCTATGATGCTGCCACCTACACTTGACTTTTGGAAGTAAATTACACCACCTATGCTGCCACCTAGCGGTTTGTCACAGGGGTGGTGACGTCACAGACAGCATTGAACCACTCACTTGCCGCTCGGACACGAACCCGCCAAGACCAACCGACCACCAATTTGCCACCCCCCACCCCTGAACTAACAAACAGGCTACACAAGTGATAGGGTTGAGAGTGACGAGATTGATTGCCTATTGTTCGATTGATTACCTATTGTTCGATTGATTACCTATTGTTTGATGACATTTATTATTCTGATTGAATAAATGCAAAATTATATCACTTCCGTCTCATCGTTAATTAACCAGACGACATAACTAATACTGAAGGTGCATAATTCCCCATCGCCAAAAGTTCTATTCAGAAAGTGAACTAAACAAAAGCTCATCCAGATTAAAGTATCGACTCTGAAGCCCAGATCAATGGCCCACACTTACAGCCTTAGCCACCCGGCCGTCTGTCTAGCAACGCCGCTGTCTGGCACCGGAAGTGCCATCCGTGGGCGCCATTGACTTCCGGTCGTGCTATGCCTCCGAAGCCGACGAGTGATTAGGGCTCAGGCAGGAGCTGGTCTGAGCTGCTCGGATCAACTCGGACTCGGTTAGAAAGCACAGGGAGCCGCCTCACTCACACCTCTCTGGTAGCGGGTGGGGTAGGGGCTTGGTCTGGGGGTTGGGTGTGGGTGGGAGGTGGGGGTGGGTGGGGGTGGGAGGTGGAGGGTTGGGTAGTTGGTTGATGGAGTTTTACGTCCTGGCAACATCTAATGTCATATCAGGACGGCTACCGATTTATGACAGTGCACACTCATTGCGAATTGATAGTACTGTGGGTGGGGGTGGGGGTGGGGTTGGGGTTCCGGTGAGAGCAGGGTGGGGGTGGGAGTTGGAGGGTTGGTTGTTGGACTTTTCATCCTGGCAACATCTAAGGTCATATCAGGACGGGTACCGACTTGTGACAGTGCACACTCATGGTGACTTAATAGTACTGCCCCACTGGGAAATAAGGTCAGTGCCAACATGACCTCATATCCCACTCAGTCACATTATCTTGACACTGAGCTAACCAGTCCTTGCCCTGTCCTATTTAATCCCGAGTGCCATTCTAGGAAAGTGACAAGTTTCATTTTGATAAGTCATTGGTTTGACTCGACTGCGAAACAAACTCCCGATATCCCGCATGCGAGGCCTGGGCCCGTATTCATGGGGCGGTGTTAGCGAGCCAAAACTGGTTTTGGCGGGGATTTCTAGGTTAGCGGCAAAAAGTCAGTACGCAAGTAGTGCAAACACACCGAGTGTAAGCTAACACCATGTCATGCATACGGGCCCAGCACTCTACAGATTCGGCATAGGGAAGTGAAGGGAGGATGGGGGGGAGGAATGGGGGGGGGGCAGTCTTCCGGGACTCGGGTCTGTCAGGGAGATGCTGCCGCCGGTGACGGTTCTGGCGCCGTTACCATGGTTAGGGGGCATCTCTCTATACAGTGTACCTATACCGGGGGCGGGTATTGCCACCAATCCTTATAGCCTCATGGGATATGAACCAATTATTGACAAATATGGAGCTTGCGGCCCGAGGGCGTCTGGAATGACTATATAATATATTGAGCGAGGCACGACTGTGGGCAAAGTGTATTTTCGCGTCGAAAACACCCCCAAAGGCGGTCTTGTATTTAACATTAACTTTAAGGCTTTGATAGTATTTCTGTAACCAAGTTTAATAATGGAATTGCCAATTTCGCAATCAACACGATTCATCTCAAGTGATAACCCGTCGAAAATCGTCTATCACCACATTCACTGGGAGTACACTGACTTCTCAGTTCATCTGCTGTCAAGCTGCTGTCAAGCTACTGTCAAGCTGTTGTCAAGCTGTTGTCGAGCTGCTGTCGAGCTGCTGTCAAGCTGCGTTCAAGCTGTTGTCAAGCTGGTGTCAAGCTGCTGTCAATCTGATGTCAACCCACTGTCAAGCTGGTGTCAAACCGTTGTCAAGTCGCTGTCAAATTGCTGTCAAGCTACTGTTAAACCGCTCTCAAGCTGCTGTCCAACTGTTGGCAAACTGCTGCCAGCTTGCTATCAAGCTGGTGTCAAGCTGATGTCATGCTAGTGTCAAGCTGGTGACAAGCTGCTGTCAAGCTGCTATCAGGTACGTACTAAGATGGTGTCAAGCTACTGCCAAGAGCTGTCAAACTGCCGTGAGGCTGCTCCGAAAATTCAATCAAGTTGCCGTCAAGTTGCAGTTCAGTTGTGATCAAGCTGCTGTGCAGCTGTTGTGCATCTGCTTCGAGCTGCTTTGCAGCTGATGTGCATCTGCTTCTAGCTGTTGTGCATCTGTTGTGCATCTGCTGTACATCTGCTTCAAGCTGTGTCTGGCTGCTGTCATGCCGCTGCTGCCATGTGTTTTGGGGTGAAATTTTGGTTTGGGGAAATTAACTGATTCAGCACGACCTTTCGCACACATTTGCCACTATTGACTGGTAGAATCAGATAACTTGTTTGCAAAGCATCTTTTTCCCGGGAGCCACTTGAACGTTGTGTCTTTTTACAGATAAAGCAATTTACTTGGTTCTGGCGATTGCTTCAAATTATTTTGCAGTAGATGGCAGCTTTCGGCCATTCAATTACCTGGAGCATTCTCTGGACACTGTGGCCCGCCTTGTGGGTAATTAGCCGGATGATTCGAGTTACCACCAGCTAAGGGGGGGTTGGGGGTTAATTAACGCGGTCCTGTCACCGTGAGCTGAACGTGGGTTGCTTTGAAGTGCCGGCAGTCGTATGGAACATTCAGTCCATCTCTGACGCCGACTTTGGTATGGAACTGAAATCTACCCTTACTCACGCTGTCACACTGACTGTCGCAATGTGCTGGGATTTGCCCATCATGTCACACTGCCTGTCACACTGTGATGTAATCTTCTCATCCTGTGACACTGACTGCGGAACTGTGCTGCAATGTCTCCATCCTGCTACACTGAGTGTGGAAGTGTGCTGGTAAGCTTAGCATGGCACACTGACTGTCACACTGTGAAGTAATGTCATTATGTCACACTGACTGTGATGATATGTGTCACACTGACTGGGATGATATGTACGACACCCTTCTCATCCTGTCACACTGACTGTCACACTGAAGTAATCTCACTATGTCACATGACTGGGACACTGCTATGTACTACAATCTTCTCATCCTGTCACACTGACTGTCACACTGTGAAGTAATCTCACTATGTCACACTGACTGGGACACTGCTATGTACTACACTCTTCTCATCCTGTCACACTGACTGTCACACTGTGCTATAATATCATCCTTTCACACTGACTATTCTGTAAAATGCTCCTGCCACACTGATTGTGCCACTGTGATGTCACCTCCACATCATGTCACAATGACTGTGGCGCTGTATTGTAATCTCCTCATCCTGTCACACTGACTGTGGCATTGTGTCGCAATCCCCATCCTGTCACACTGACTGTAATCTCCGCATCCTGCCACACTGATGGTACCACTGCTCTGTCATATCCCCATCCTGTCACAGATCCTTTCACAATGCGAATGGCACTGCGCTGTAAAATGGTCCTGTAACACTGACAGTGGTCACTGCTCTGTAATATCATACCACAATGCATATGGCACTGCGCTGTAAAATGGTCCTGTAACACTGACAGTGGTCACTGATCTGTAATATCATATCACAATGCCTATGGTACTGCGCTGTAAAATGGTACTGTAACACTGACAGTGGTCACTGCTCTGTAATATCATATCACAATGCCTATGGCACTGCGCTGTAAAATGGTCATGTAACACTGACAGTGGTCACTGTTCTGTAATATCATATCACAATGCCTATGGCACTGCGATGTAAAATGATCCTGTCACACTGACGGTGGTCACTGATCTGTAATATCATATCACAATGCCTATGGCACTGCGCGGTAAAATGATCCTGTCACACTGACATTGGTCACTGCTCTGTAATATCATATCACAATGCCTATGGCACTGCGCTGTAAAATAGTCCTGTCACACTGACGGTGGTCACTTCTCCGTAATATCATATCACAATGCCTATGGCACTGCGCTGTAAAATGATCCTGTCACACTGACGGTGGTCACTTCTCCGTAATATCATATCACAATGCCTATGGCACTGCGCTGTAAAATGGTTGTGCCACACTAACAATGGTCACTTCTCTGTAATACCATATCACAATGCCTATGACACTGCGCTGTAAAATGGTCCTGTCACACCGACGGTGGTCACAGCACTGTAATATCATATCACAATGCCTATGACACTGCGCGGTAAAATGTCCTGTCACACTGACTTTGCTGAAAGCTCTGTACTATCATATCACAATGTCTATGGCACTGCCCTGTGAAATGATCCTCTCAGACTAATTGTCAGACAGTGCAGTAATCAGCCACTCAGCCCCATCCCCTCCCCCTGCATTGTCTCGTGCATTCTCCTGTCGGCATTGTTGTCACTGACACGGCGCTCAACGCCACAACATAGGCCGGGTGTCCGTAATGTACGCGCCGCACAGCGCCGTCGGCGCAGCACAAGCCTGGCCTGCCATTGTGGTGAACCGCCATTCTCTCAGCCTCATCCACCACAGCAGCGCCAACTGTGAGGAGGGAACCCAGCATGACTCTGACAACAATAATGTGGGTGTGGGGGTGGTGGGGGTGGGGGTGGGGGCACACTCCCACTGTACTGTGATTGTACATGAAGGGATGGAGGTATGCGATGAATAAGATTAATGATTAGATGGGCTGCAATGCAATGGATTGCGGTGGTATTAATGAGCCCTAAGTGCTGACCCTCCCATTGTACTGAGATTGTATATGAAGCAGATGGAGGTCTGTGATGAATAAGATTAATGACTATATGGGTTGAAATGTCAGTGGTGTTAATCAGATGCTGACCCACCCACTTTACTGTCGTTGTACATGAATCAGATGGAGGCAGAGACTATGCGATGAATAAGATTAATGACTAGATGGGCTGCAATGCAATGGATTGCGGTGGTATTAATGCGCTAAGTGCTGACCCTCCCATTGTACTGTGATTGTAGATGAAGCAGATGGAGGTCTGCGGTGAATAAGATTAATGACTAGATGGGTTGCAATGTCGGTGGTATTAATGCACTAAGTGCTGACCCTCCCATTGTACTGTGATTGTACCTGAAGCAGATGGAGGTATGCGATGAATACGATTAATGACTAGACGGGCTGCAATGCAATGGATTGCGGTGGTATTAACGGACTAAATGCTGACCCTCCCATTGTACTGCGATTGCACATGAAGCAGATGGAGGTATGCAATGAATAAGATTAACGACTAGATGGGTTGTAATGTCAGTGGGGTTAATCAGATGCTGACCCTCCCATTGTACTGCTATTGTACATGAAGCAGATGGAGGTATGCGATCAATAAGATTAATGACTAGATGGGTTGCAATGTCACTGGTATTAATGCACTAAATACTGACCCTACCATTGTACTGTTATTGTACATGAAGCAGATGGAGGTATCCAATGAATCAGATTAATGACTAGATGGGTTGCAATGTCAGTGGTGTTACTCAGATGCTGACCCTCCCAGTGTACTGTGATTGGACATGAAGCAGATGGAGGTATGCGATAAATAAGATTAATGACTAGATGGGGTGCAATGTTGGTGGTGTTAATCCACTAAATGCTGACCCTCCCACTTTACTGTCATTATACATGAATCAGATGGAGGTAGAGTCTACACGATGAATAAGATTAATGACTAGATGGGCTGCAATGTTGGTGGTATTAATCCACTGGATGCTGACCTTCCCTTGGGACTAGCCATCCCAACTTCTTGGTTGTCCATCATTGGTGACGACGACAGTAACTCATCATTTGTTTTGAAATCATCGACGACTGATGAGTTCAATTTGTGCTTGGAATGTGTGGTGAAACATTGGACATGTCTGTAGCTGCTGTAAGAGTCTCTGGTACAGGAAGGAGATGACATTTTTCTGTTGACACTTTATCTACGTCAATTAGGTGTTAGACGGATCGGAAACTTTAACGAAACAGAAAACTAACGATGTTGGCCAAGTTTAATCTGCATGTTTAACTGCAAATTCAACTTAGACATTATGACTGTACTTATTCACATCACATGGTTATATATGGAAAGCTTGTCACAACCAAATATGGTACGCTATGATACATGTTATGAGACATAGGGTACAGAGAATCACATGTATTGTGCTACTACTACAACGTACTAACCTAATAAATACAGGTGTATGCGATAAAAGTACCCAACGTATGAATAATGCATTGGTTGTGTTATACTATGCTCCTTCAGAGACTTCTTACAATACTGATCTAGGAGTTTGTACTGTCTCTATTTCTACACTACTTGTAATGGCCGCCAGATATATAACTTGCAATTGATGCTAATAACCACAGCCTGAACTACATCCCTGCTGGTGGCGGGGGGGGGGGTAAGGGTGGGGGGGGGGGGGGTAAGGGTAGGGGCAGCACCACAACCCAGTACTAGTAACACCTGCAGGTTCAATCCACAGCAGAGTCAAGGATGAAAGTGATCTCCAACAACAAAAAATGCGGAAACCAAGCCAAGATTATGACACCGATGGTGAATTTGCGTGAAAGCCCGGAACTTCTCCCATAGACTTAGCCCTATCAGGGAATCGCGGGAAAATGCTGGAAGTCACGTGTCAACTGTCCTTGTTGTGACTGTATTATCGCTTATGCCTAGCTCGTTCTTATTTGGGTTTTATGTTCTAGCTAGATCTAAGGTCATATCCAAATGGGATTCAAACAACCCAACTCTTGTTATATATACATGTTGATTCTTTGGAATTTTGTTTAATGTTATTAGTTAAATATAATAAATCGCGTAAATTAATAAAAACCATGGAGATCTTTCATCCCTGAGAGTCAGGCTGCACAGACGTGGATAATTGCCATGCGCCGTCACTATGCAACTTGCCGCTCCTAGAATAGGACAAGGATTAGTTAGCTCAGATGAATGCTAGTGTGATATTACATCATGGTTCCTGCGGATCAACATCTTACTGCAGCATCGCCATGAAGTTGGTCCCATTTTGAACAGGACCTTTGCTGTTGCTAGGAGTTAAAACCTCCCTCCTCACTCACACAGAACAGCCAGCCTCCTACCCACACCTCAGCTACAATGCCCAATTTGCTGGACAATAAAATAGGCATGCATTGAACTGCATCCGCCGAGCACAAACCAATAAGTGCACCGCATCACATCCCTCACCAATATCCACATTGTCGATATTGATATCAACATGGGTAATTGAACCTGCGATAAAGTACACACCATATCTATGGACGCGACTTCTGGCGCCATTTCTATTGTCCTTTTGAACTAATAATGTTTTTCTGACTTAGGCACCACCTGCTGTAATTCTCCGTAACGAGCTATGACGCAGTTCCATTTCTAGACACTTCGACGAGAGCATCTCGAACGGAAGGACGTGTTTATCTAATTCAGATTTAACTGTCCCACCCACCCAACTAAATGTCCTATTGATGGGGTTAGTGCCTGGAATCCTCGCCTTTTACTATCAAAAAGGCTTCATGACTTAACTGAAACAAGAAAATTAGTAACAATAAATGCCACTTATATACTACTGTACTTGTTTTGTGTTGGTTCAATTACCAACCATCGCTATAGGGAGCAATAGCAACCTGGGTCCCACCTTGAATGGAGCGCAGCCAATGCACCCAACCATACTCACTCTCCATGCACATTCTCACTGACAAACAGGCACACCTGGAACTAGACAGCCACCCACCGCTCTAACCATGTGCAAAACATCAATCCAACAGCCCAAACCGCATTGACCAATGTGTACATCCGCCGGCTAGACCTTAGATGTTGCCAGGACGTAAAACTCCGACAGCCAACCAACCCCCCGCCCTCCTCCCGCCATTCCTGCCCCCTCACCTCCCAGACTCCTCGCAGTCAGAGCTGTCCTAGCGATGTACGGCGCCACACGTCGAGCTAACTAGGCGGCGCCACTGGCGGTGGACAGTCATGTGACAAGTGTGCGCTGACACCGTCATCACTGCGCCGCGGCAAAGCGCCGCCTACCGATGCCGCTTGCTGGACAGTGCGCCCACCGCCCACCACCCGGCTCCCTCCGCCCGCTGCCTGCCGCCCGCCGCCCGCCGCCCTCCCTCCCTCCGCCTGCCGCCCGCCGCACTTCCTCGCTCCCCCTGCCGCCCGCCGCCCACCGCCCTCCCTCCCTCCGCCTGCCGCCCGCCGCCCACCTTCGCTCCTCCCCCCCACCCTCCCTCCCTCCGCCCACCCGCCCTCCACCGCTCGCCCGACGGGCCACGTCGCCGGGCCGTCGCCAGCGGATGCCAAGTCGGTCCCTGTGAGGAGGAGGCCAAGCCGGGACGCACACGCGGCCGACGGGCACATGTCTTCAGCGGGGCCACGGGGCGCGGAACAGAAAACCAAGCGCGTGTGTGTCCACCTAGAAGTGTGCGTGACTGTTGGATACCTGCAAGGGACGCTGGACACTGTCTCTCTATCTGTCTAGCAGGGTGTCACTCTGCGCCATGCCTCACGGCGCATGCGCTTGCTGACGTGACATGTGACGTATGGCGTGAGAGGCAGCCAGGTCGGAAGCACTTCATGCAGCCTGGAGGAAACAATTAACCTGGAACGAGGGGGAAAGGAACGGCAATTTGGGGTGTTGGTGACCTGTCACTGCGGCCGCCTTACCGTGCAGCGGGAGGAGGAGGCGGCGGCAATGTTAAAACCGGGAGACCTGCTACACTAGTCGGCTGAGCATGCGCACTAGCGACCGGCCACAGCACAGGTAGCAATCGCAGGGAGGCAGGGTTTAGGGCAGCCGAGACCTGCGGGGCGGAATGTTCGGAGATTACTCACAGGACACTTAAAGGTAATTCTGGCAGCATTTGAACATATCAAACATGACGCTTGTAAGGGGTAGATATTGCTCGACTGTAGGTCTATAGTGGAGTGGGTGAGAATATAATTAATAGCAGAGAACTGACCAAACTTGTTTCTATTTGTTTGATATGATCCCTTTGACGTTGTATCCACTGTTATGCTATTCTACCCACCGTTTTGCCATTGAATACCTTTGTGTCACCGAATCCACGCGTGGATGGGCAATTATATCTATCCTTTTTAAAACAATTTGGAGTGTTATCGTAGCGTCTCCATACATGTGCCAGTGTCAGTTTATGTTTGTTTGTTTGTTGTTGTTTTACGTCCTAGCAACAACAAAGTTTATATCATTGCATCCATTATTTCACCACGTTGCGCTCTTGTACTATTTACAGTAAATTGTGTTTTTACAGTCATTCTTCGGTTCTTGTATTCATCGTTATGGTTCTGTATATAGTATAACCCCGTTAAACCAAGCTCGCTTAAACTAAACGATCGGTTAATCCAAACTTCTTTCGGCGGCCAAGCAAAATACTACCATTTATCATATAAAAATAAGTTGCTTAAACCAAAGTTGGTTAATCCAAATTATTGGTTAATCCAAGCAAAATTGTCGGACCCCAGGCCACTTCTGGTATGGTTAAACCAAACTGTCATGTGGTTATAAGGTCATTTGAGACCCTACCAACCGTTTTATATGATAAATGGTAGTATTTTACTGGGCCGCCAACAAAAGTTTGGATTAAGCGATCATTTGGTTTAACCAATGTTTAAAAGGGTTATACTGTATACAGATTAAAAAAACAATAATCAAAGTGTCCACATACATTGTATATTACATTCATAATGCACCCACGTTTGTGCCAAAGCCAAATCAAAGTCGAACCCAAAGCTCGGTTAAACCAATGAACGGTTAATCCAAACAAATTTCTACAGTCCCTTTAAGTTTGGTTTGATGGGGTTATACTCTACAACGGTATGCTCTTGTCTTCATCATGCGTCTGTACTCATTTTTATCCTCTTTGTCGATTCCTGACGTTTTGTATCCATCGTTGTGCTATTCTCCCCATACCTCTACTCTTATACCTATGCATATACTTATACGTATACTTATATTTATACTTGTACTTATAGTATAAATATAAGTTATAGGTAGACTTAGTTATGCGAATACTAAGTTATGCTAACCTATACTAAGTTATAATTATACTTATACATATATTTATCATCTTCTGTTTATTTATTTAGGCAAAATAACCTGCTAACATACTCTTGTATCCATCGTTGTCATCTTGTATTCATCGTGTTTTTCTTGTATCTATCATTGTTATTGCATTAACCGTTATTTTCTCTGCTATCGAGGGTTATGGTCTTCAGTCCACCATAATACCTATATATCCGCCACCATGCTCATGTGCCCATCTTTAAGGTATCACATTCATTGTTGTGTTCTTGTATCAATCAGTGTGCTCTAGTATATACCAGTCCACTCTTGTATCCATTGTTGGTCTCTTGTATATATCGTTGCGCTTTTACAGTCATGATTGGGTTTTTGTATCCTTCGTTCTGCCCACCAACATGCTCTAGGATCCATTGTTGTGCTCTTGTAAATAACGTTGTCCTTTTACAGTCATGATTGGGTTTTTGTATCCATCGTTGTACCCACCAAATGGCTCTAGTATCCATTTTTGCGCTCTTGTATATATCGTTGTGCTTTTACAGTCATGATTGGGTTTTTGTATCCATCATTGTACCCACCAGTGTAGGCTAGCATCCAGTGTTGGTCTCTTGTACATATTGTTGTGCTTTTACAGTCATGATTGGGTGTGTGTATCCATCGTTGAACCCACCAGTGTGCTCTAATATTTATTGTTGCGCTCTTGTGTATATCGTTGTGCTTTTACAGTCATGATTGGGTTTTTGTATCCATCGCTGTACCCACCAGTGTGCTCTCGTATCTATTGTTGCACTCTTGTATATAACGTTGTGCTTTTACAGTCATGATTGGGTTTGTGTATCCATAGTTGTACCCACCAGTGTGCTCTAGTATCCAGTGTTGCGCTCTTGTATATATCGTTGTGCTTTTACATGAGTTTAAAGTGATATTGGGTCGATAATAAAGAGTGGAGCTCAAAGGGACAATAGCCCCACTTCCTGGCGTGTAAACATACCAGGTAACAGCTTCAGTCATTTCACTGAACTCAGCGGACACTCACTTGGAAAATACCCATTGCAAAAAGAATGCAGGCACCCGCGCCATATAATTGCACCTCGAATATATATGCGATATAAAAGTATTTATATAAATATTATAGGAATGTAAAAACTATGATATGTGTGTGTGGGATGGGCAGCTTGAGCAGCTTGGGGAACCGTTGTCCCTCATGGTAAGCCTAGTGGGGCTGCTGTAATGGTTTAGAAGCGAGCACCCACTGCATGGGAGTCACTTGATGCCACCGATCTTTGTTCCAAATACCAAATATTGTGTCATAGTAGGATCTTTGGTTGTATATTCTGGCAAAATCGGATACCATACTAGGATGTGTACCGATTTCTAATGATAACAAAATAGCCAAATGAGTTAGAGCGTCCGTCTCCCGTGTTGGTAGATCATGGGATCGTGAGCTTGTATCCTGGTCGAGTCAAACCAATGACTTAAAAATTGATACTTGCCGCTTCCTAGCCAGGCACTCGACATGGATGGCAGGAGTGAATGAGGAAGACAATGTTGCGATTGTGCCTGCTTACCTAGCCCACAAGATGGACTTACAGTGGATCTATAGTGTTTTCCCATTGGTATACCATGATATCGGTACCATTATTTAATACCACACGCAGTCACATCACCATGGCCATGCACCAACAAGTTCCTGTCCTAAACAAGTAATGCTAGGCACCAGGTAAAGTACCAACAAATGCCGCGATTTGTGTATGTCCTTGAGATGGGAGGCATACATTTCTCTCCAACTAGTGGACAATCCCGTCCGGCTGAAAGCGAACCGGAAGTAAAACATTTGACAAATTACTGCATCTCCAGATGCTGACACACAGCAAGCGGCTTATTCCAAATTGAAATAACCCAATGAGGAATATATCAGCAATCGCGGAATGGTGGGCATAATTAGAATGAATTGACTCCAGGAGGTAGGAGGAGGCGAAGAGGGGGCGGTTATCTAGCAGTCTAGGCGAGGTGTGCACTCTCTAATGGTCTGATGCTCCTAGGTATACGCATCTTGGGACAGTGAGCTAATGCATTAACTTAGCTAGCATCTTGTGCCCCTATGCCGTTAATCTTGGTGGGATGTAACCCTTCCCTGCGATGCCAAGTGGCAGGGTTTAAATCCATGCACACCAGGATCTTGGCTCTTCAAGCACTTGTTTTCAGTGCAATTATATTTACAATAAGATAATGAAAGTGCTGCGGCTTGCACAATATTTACTAAGTTGAAATTCGCTGCAATTATTGAGCTTGCAAGCAAATATCGGAAGGGGATGATATTGTACAAGTGTAAGAGGGGGGTGGGGCGGTTATCTAGACCAGGTGTGCTCTCCAAGTGGAAGGAGGAGATGTGCTGTCCAAGGGTCTGATGCTCCAGGGTATACCCGTCTTGGGTCACTGATCTAATGCATTAACTTAGCTAGAATCTCACGCCCCTAGGCCATTAATCTCGGTGGTCCATAACGCTGCCCTGCCATTTCCAAGCGGATGGCCAGCCACCGTAGGGTTTAAGTCCACACACACCAGGATCTTGGCTCTTTAAACACTTTTTTTCAGTGCAGTTAGATTTACCAGTGTTTACAAGTAGAAATGGAAAGTGCTGCTCGTTGCACAATATTTACTGGGATGAAATTCGCTGAAATTATTGAGCTTGGAAGCAGATATCGCGTCGCAGTAATATTGCACATGCGTAGTTTCAATCAGATGACTTTGCACGGCATCCGGAATAAAGCAGAAGCTAACTGCAGAATTTCTGTGCAATTCGGCTTCCCCAAGCCCCTCCCCCCTCCAATTAAATAAAGTGATCATTTACCATTTAGATTGGGAAAATACACAATTTCATTCAATGTTGTGTACATTCTTATCTATTATATGATTATGAACACCTTATGCCTGGCACACACCTCCCATATACGACCTAAAACTGCCCGTTTCGCGATTAAGTTTTAGTTTTAGTCGTTAGGTGTGCGCCCCCCTAACACACCAGAGCATTGTGATTCGCGACTTAAAACTCAGTTTTAGTGCTTAAGACGCGAATCGCAAGACATTCGAAAAATGAATCGGCCAGTTTTACGTCGCGAAATGGGACGGGTCGGGTTGTGAAATGCAGTCAGTTTTAGCGCATGAATCGTATACGGGAGGTGTGTGCCGGTTTTTATACGACAGTCACTCTAATCTTGCGACCACTTGCAACCAGTGCTGACCATTTTGGTCGCATGGAGGTTTTTGGAGCAACACCTGCAACCGTCTTGCAAACAAAATGAAGAAAAAGTTCAGTCAAGAAAAATAAACGACCACTTGCAACCATTTGCGACCACCCAGGTAGGTATGGGTCGCAAGTGGTTTCAAGCCTAGTATGACTGACACACTAAACGCATATGTGCAAATCAGCAGATGTATAGCGTTTTAATTATGTGAAAATCAATAATTAATACACTGACAACATTCATGCTAAGCAGAATTTGTCAAAGCATTTAGACAGCGTATATCTTTTTATATGTTTTATTTTTTTGTTGCAAATCGCCAGGCATCGCTTCACGGGGTGCGTTGTGGATACTGCCTCGGCGCGCTGAGGGGGCGCGCCGGTGGGGTCATGCTAAACGCGCCGGTTGGGTCTCGCTACATGTGGCTGGCTCCCGGCTGGGAGGTGGGCTCCGGCTCAGAGGCCACCCAGCCGGTTAATGCAGTGCTGGGTAATAAGACGGCAGGCTAATTGCTCGTTATGGCCTCGCCAGTTTATGATCGTGGAATGTATGTGTTGATTAGAATGTGGCCTTCATCACACTATTGCTCACATGGATTCTGATCGGCATCGTTGCCTTTTTGTGTTGCTGTTACATCGTTATTGTTGCATCCGTTAATAACTCAGGGGGGGAATTTTAATCGCGGACAACTGGTGTCCTCATTCCTCTGTTCCATGGCTTAAGTGCCTGTCACACTATGCCGGATTGAGCAATGGACAGAATTGTCTAGTCCGGTGGTGTTCAGGCGTGATAAGTATCAACATGTATTAAAATGTGTCAAAATGTTGTGATATCGGGTCAAAGGCCGCTGGATGAACGGACATGAAACGGACATGAAATGGACATGAAACGGACATGAAGGGATAGCCAACGGATGGTAAGCAGACTAAGCAGACTCAAACCGGACAAGAAACCTAGACGTCAATCCGGCGGCATCCATTCCAAGTTTTGTGCAGGTTCAAAACTTCTAACGGATCAGGCCGGATATCAACGGATATGCAATGGCTATGCAACGTATATGCACCTGACACAAACCGGACTTTTCCGGATATCAACAGACTTTGTTCAGTTTCTTTCCATTTCGCCAATCCGGTGATGTGTGAGAGAGCCTTTAGCTTACTGATTGGTTGGTTTTGGAGTCTTACGTTGTGGCAACATCTAAGGTCATATCACGGCGGGTATCGTCTTGGGAGAGTGCACATTAATGACGGCGTCATAATTGAAAACAGAACGAGACAGTAGTATAAAGTGGCAATTTTAAGTCTTTCTATCTTAGCTTGTTACATTACTCTTTCATGATGAGATGACCTTAGATATTTCAAGGATTACAGGCACTTAACCCTATCGATACATCATATTAGTTGGGTGGGTGGGACGGTAAATCTGGGCGGCAGAAGTACGTCCTCTCGGTTTGAAAAGTCTGGTCGAAGTGAATATCTCCAGTGCCACGTCATCGGCTTTGACTGGAAATCACTATAGGTGGCGCATCAATCGGCGGCCATTTTAGTTCTAAAAGTGAATATAGATGTCGCCAAGAGTCTGATTTAAATCTAACTGCGTAGTTCAAGAAGTATGATGTAGATGGCGTGTCGATCAGCGGCCAAAGTTATTAGTTCTAAGAATAGAATATAGTCGGCGCCATGGTGCCCTAATCCACTGAGATTCAAAGTCTCGTTCATTCAATTACCCATGTTGCGCACATCATGGACAATTGAAAACAGAACAAGACAGTAGTATAAAGTGGCAATTTTGATTCTTTCTATCTTAGCTTGTTACATTACTCTTTCATGATGAGATGACCTTAGATATTTCAAGGATTACAGGCACTTAACCAAAAAGTAGAGCAAGTGTCCTGGGAGCCGATGAAACCGACTGCCTTGGTACATAATCATGCACCGCGTCAGTGGTCCAATGACCCAAGTGTTTGATGTTGCTGATTGACGATCGTTGTAGAGCACAGGCTTGCGCACCACCTCATCTCAGACTATGCAGTGTCATTGCCGCTGGGGCCGGATGACCTGCCACGGATAAGGCCAGTCGTATGGTGTCAAGCAACGCGGTTGCACGTAGAGGTGATCCGTTGGTAGTCAGGAAGGAAGGGCCATCGGGGTGAAGTGGTGTCCTGGACACGTAATCCTTCCACGCTTGACGTGGACAGTAGGGCGATCCAGGTATCGCCGGAACGAGAAAATGTCTCTTGGAGACGATGACTTGTATTGTTTTTGATTACCGGACTCGGACATTGATGCCCACTGCGGTTAGCCTCACATCCTTGGCCCGAAGATAGTGGCCAGGGTCAGAGCTGCCAAATTTAGGAAACAGGTTACTCTGTCGGAGGAGTGTGCGATGATAGTAGCTAGCACCAGTAGTATTCCCTTTCTTGGGCTGCCTTATTCCTCCAGGTCCCAATCGCCAGCCCCGCCTTAATGGCATCAAGAAGCCGCTGATGGTGACGTTGTGAGTAACCTGGGGAGAGAAGGCAAAAATTTAAATATCGATCCCAGGTTACAGGTTAGGGGTCAAAGCATTGTCATGTGTCACAATGACCAATTCCAGGCCGGCCTCAGCAACAAGTCTCTGGGCTAAACTCCTTGCACGCAAGTCGAAACACATACAACTTAGAGCATCAGGAGAATGATGTCCTTTCCTGGTTTGTGTCGGACAAGAATGTCGGTACTCCTTCGTGCGGCAAACAGCCAGATCTCCCGGGCACAGGCGCAGATGATAGGGTCGCAACCTGCCCCGGAACTGAGCACTTGCTGTGAGGTTGCATTGTCTGTGTTTATGCGATGGTGTATCTGTGCCCTTGATGTGGAGAGAGATGCTTGAGGGCGACAACCAGATTTATCGCCTCCAGCTGTGGGTTTTTGACATGGTCTGCAGACAAATTCAGCTTTCGTGTAGGATGTCGCTATACTCGTGACTCTAGAGTGGTTATGTATACTTAAGCCTGTGTCACTTGTTCTGCGAGTACATCAACAGTGTACGAGGAGCCGTTTCCATGCAGGGTCATTAGAAATTTTCATTTCTACCTTGTTTTATATTTTATGGCATTGATGTGGGTCACCGTCTGGTTGATGGCCGCGTTACCTGAGTTAAATCTCTGGCGTATCTACTCGTGGCTTAGTGTGGCTATGTATACTTAAGCCTGTGTCACTTTGTTCCACGAGTACATCCAACAGCGGGAAAGAGAGTCTCTGGGCATGTATGTTACAAGAGTTGTTACATTCCAGCATTGTCAGCACTGGCGGTTGTCAGGGAGAATTTTTTTTTATATTTTTTTTTCGACGTCAGCATTTGAGGTAAGATTTTTAGACGGATGAAGAATGCTTTGCGGTTTCATGTCATTACTCAAATCCTATGCACTGCCCGACCTCCAGGTCATGGTGATGTCAGCACTCCCTGAGACTTGCGTCTGCGACAATGTCTAGACGGTCGCCATCACAGCAGCCAGACAAGATCTGGGTGTATTTACATGCACTCTACGTACTGATAACGTTCATCTGGCCGAGTGCGAAATCTAGGTCAGCGTCTGGTTCATGGCGCTTATGTACAGGTCAGTGTAATTAGAATGTGGAGTGTCAGCTTTTGTTACTTGACTTATTGTGTGTCGGATCGGTTGTTTATATCCAGTGTCATTGAGGAGATATTTGATGTGTGTGCACCTATGGTTGTTGGATGGCGCCATCTTGAGTATTAGCGTGTTCTGTGGTTAGGTAATGTCCGAATGATTTGCAGTCTAGTGGGGGAAGGAAATGTCTCCAGCTAATGCATGTTAAAAGTTTTAATATCAATCCGCTGCGACGCAAGGTTCGTTGACTGCATCCCCCATTCGTCGTCGCGCCCATTGCTCGGACAAACTGCATTGCAGATAACATGTCCTCCCCCTCCGGCACACATCCGACGCTCCCTACCATTGAAGACATAAGATTTGAACTCACGGTTTCCACGTGTTCGTCGTCCACGCCGGTGGCCACCATCAAAGGAGATCACAGCCGATTGTACCGAGAAGGAGCGATGGCGTGTCGGTTCAAACGATCACCTCCATAACAATCCGTCGAGCATACTGTCATGGCCGCCTCCTCGTGCCATGATGTCAGCACGCCACCAGCTCGGAGAACTGCGTCCTCCCCTGCCGGCACACGTCCGATGCTCCTCGCCATTGAAGGAAAGAGATTCGAACCCACTGTTTGCATGAGTTTGTCGTTCACTCCGGTGGACACCATCAAAAGAAATCACATCCGATTGTAGCGAGAAGGAGCGATGGCTCAAACGGTCGCCTCCATAGCGATCCGTCGAGCATGCTGTCATGGCCGCCTCCTCATGGCGTGACGTCAGCACACCGCCGTTGCGGTGTAACAGACCTCAATTTTTGCCGTTCCGCATTTCCCTGCGGTTTGTGATACGTACATTAATACCAAGTTTGACATTGGTGATGTGGTTTTTGTAATGTAGCCAGAGCCACGGTTAGTCCCACGTCCGGAGGCTTCTTTGACACGTCAATTTTTTGTTATTGTTGTTGTTGTTGTTTCATCTCGCAGTGCCTCACCCCGATCCTGTGTTCAAGTTGAACGAGACTGTCTTATCGAGATATATTATATGATAGAGCCACTGACTTCGACCTAGTTTTCGGTTTCTTCCTCTTGTTGACCAGGCTTGTTGATCCAGAGTATCTGCCCTGGATCCCTTCGTGGGTTTGAAGCCGTCATTTCCACTCCAGTTTTACTCCAAATCTGGGCGGCAGAAGTACGTCCTCTCGGTTTGAAAAGTCTGGTCGAAGTGAATATCTCCAGTGCCACGTCATCGGCTTTGACTGGAAATCACTATAGGTGGCGCATCAATCGGCGGCCATTTTAGTTCTAAAAGTGAATATAGATGTCGCCAAGAGTCTGATTTAAATCTAACTGCGTAGTTCAAGAAGTATGATGTAGATGGCGTGTCGATCAGCGGCCAAAGTTATTAGTTCTAAGAATAGAATATAGTCGGTGCCATGGTGCCCTAATCAACTGAGATTCACAGTCTCGTTCATTCAATTACCCATGTTGCGCACATCATGGACAATGCTTCCCCACTCGGAGACCAGCTGGCCAATACCATGACCTGATATCCCACTCAGGCACATTATCCTGAAAACTGGACCAACCAGTGCTTTCCCTATCCTAATAATGCCAAGCGCCTGGCTAGGAAGTGACAAGTACCAATGTTTAAGTCATCAGTTTTGCTTAGGGATTCCAGGCGCTAGGCACCAGGCAAAGTATTCATTTTCAATTCTGTGCTATTGATTATAAGTTACTATCTGAGTAATATACTAATATATATGTGATATATAAGCATTATGCGAGTATCAAGGCGCGGAAGGGAAGTACTATTATTATTATCCATTTATTATCAATGGATATTCGCCCTGTATTTGATCCATTGCTTCCGTCCCGGCACCAGTGGCGCCACCACCGGCCCAAATCCTAACTATGTGCGTGCCACACTATTGTAGTGGTCTGCACTGACCTCTCAGGCAAGGAGCCGCATAGACAGCTAGGCGTGGGTAGTGTGTTGATATCAGGTAGCCTAGGTGGTGTAATGGTTAGCACACTGGCCCGGAATGCAAAGAGATGTGGGTTAGAGTCCTGCTCTAGGCACAATATTTCCCATTTTCAACACCCCCACGACACTGGTTGCCGTGACCATGATCCTGTACAAGCTACATGCTGTATGGTTGTTGAACCTACCCTGTGTATGTAAGTGCATTGCCTTGCCTGTGTGTATGTAATTGTAAGCATTAACAAACTTACAATTCCAGGGGGACGAGTGTAGTGGTCTGCACTGAGCTCTCAGGCAAGGAGCCACATAGACAGGTAGGCTTGGGTAGTGTGTTGATATCAGGGAGCCTAGGTGGTGTAATGGTTAGCACACTGGCCCAGAATGCAAAGAGATGTGGGTTCCAGTCCCGCTCTAGGCGCAATATTTCCCATTTTCATCATCCCCACGACACTATCATTCGCGCCTACATGGTATATATTGCGTTGGGTGACATCAACTGGGAGTGGTGAGTGGGGGATCATTTTGGTTATGGTTTAGGCTAAGAGATCACTTCGATTCAATCCCCGAGAGTGCCTCGCCATGTCTGGGCACGGTTGGTGTGAAAGCTGAGTAGTTTGAACCTTTGCCCGAAGACTTGAGCAGGACAGAGGCAGTTCACTGTTATTCACAGGGGAGAGCTCCCGCAACAGACTGGAATATCTCACATGAGGTAAATTACCGCTACCACCAACGCGCTATCGGGGGACTAATGCTTAAAGCTGCATAGTCTGATGAAAACATGAAATTTTCAAAACCAAAACAATTAGCGAGGTTTGATTCTACATATCTAAACTTAGATACTGGTGCACTTATTAAGCATTTGTCACCACATAGAAGGGAATACTGAGTCAATTTAATAGAACCTGTTACTGCATAAGCCTATGGTGTCACAGTTTTGGCATGCTTTCGCAAATTAAATTTGGAATGTTTGCACTTCAAATATCTCCGAAGTTAGCCTTTTATAATAAAAGTTACTTGAAATGAAAGTAAATTAGATTATAGCGAAATGACAGAAATTCAAAACCATTGGACAGCACCTGTAACCATGACTTACCACCAACTAAGTATTAAACTTAGAAGTATCACACAATTTAGTTATAAATGACCAATGGGAATATCAATAGTCAGGAATGTCAAGAGGAGATTGAAAATATCTACTGGACATTTTTCCTGTCTCCATTTTCAAACTTTATTAAGTATTTATTAAACTTACAAGTATCACATAACTTATTGTTAAATGAACACTAGGAATATCAGGTTAACCCCATTAAACCAAGCTTAGTTAAACCAAGCGATCGGTTAATCTAAACTTTTTTCGGCGGCCCGGCAGAATACTACCATTTATCATATAAAAAAGTTGGTTAAACCAAAGTCGGTTAATCCAAAGTATTGGTTAATCCAAACAAAATTGTCGGCCCCAGGCCTCTTCTGGTACAGTTAAACCAAACTTTCATGTGGTTTTAAGGTCATCTGAGACTTTTGTATATGATAAATGGTAGTATTTTGCCAGGTCGCCGAAAAAAGTTTGGATTAACCGATCGTTTGATTTATCCGAGGTTGGTTTAATGGGGTTAAACCGTATATACATAAAACGACAATAATCATAGTATCCACATACATTGTACATTATTAATGCGCCCCTGTTTTTGCCAAAGCCAAGTCAAAGTCAATGCTCGGGTAAACCAATGATCGGTTAATCCAAACAAATTTCTAGGGTCCCTTCAAGTTTGGCTTAACGGAGTTATACACTATTCGAAAATTTCAATATGAGATTGGAGAATTTATTGGACATTGTACCTGCCTCCATTTTCGAACAACAAACATTCTAAGATCAACGGTACTAGTGGATTATATTCAATGCGTGTGCAATCTAATTATTAAATATGTGCGATATCTTTCATGGATTCCTACTTCTTTTATTGTAGTTACATTAGTAAGTGTATGGCTGGTAGCCTCCAGCCTGGGGTATGCAGGTGTTGCAATACCTCAGGGAGTTTGACGCCCCTGCCCTGCAGAGTTGTAAACCACTGCCTTGTGGTACAGGTTCTTGACATAACCGAAGGCTAAGGGAGCAAACCCTGATCAGAAAACCATGTCACTGTGGCAGCATCAAGGGCGGTTGACGTATGGAACTCCCAACATCTCCCGACCAGCCACTGCAGGGACAAATAGCCTGTCTGGACATGTTCTTGCCGGTGTGAAACCTCTATTTGCTCCCCGAGAGAGTGCCGCTGGTAACTTGCAAAAGCCAGCAGCACTTCAACACTTTTGCAGGCAGCTTTTAATGAAATGTATCAAGAGAAACCTGAAGCTGAGAGACATTAAGACCGACTCATGGACATCACTCTCACAGCAGAGAGCTAAATGGAAAGCGGCAGTCAAGTAATGAAAGCAGTCTTTGTCGCATCGGGACTGACAGCATGATGATGATGATGATGATGATAGTTACATTAGTGCATGGCTGTACTGTTAAACATATGTGGTAGCCTACATTGCCCTCTCAGGCGAGGAGCCATGCAGGCGCATAGGTCGTGTAAGGCTGTCTATCCATAGACTGCTCACTTGTGGTGTGTTCTCTTGTTCCATTGTAAAGTCGCCAGCTGGTGGTGTGAGTGGTGTGGACAAGCTAATGAGAAATCAATACAGGTAATGAAGGAAAGTAGGTAAAGAGTGAAAGTAGGAGAGTGAGACTCCCTGGTTTATTATCTTATATAGGTTTCTAGAATCCAAGATGGCAGTGGTCACATGGGTTGATCCACCAATCAAGGTTCAATCTGTTGTATCCAAGGCCTTGTCATGCTGGCTACAGTGCCTTGTGGTGGCCAATACTCCATAAATAACACCATGGGGGGGGGGGGGGGGTATGTGAGGTGACTCCTCCAAAGACTATCTAAGAAGTGACACTCCTCCTCTATACTATTTTACTATACAATTTCTATACCTAATGAGTAATAGTTTACCAACTCCACATATCCCTCATATGCCTTTGGATTTTATATATCACCATTTACCATTATATAGAAAAGTTGCAATTTATTATAGTAGAGTTCACATATATCCTCATGCTATTTTATCAGAAAATGTTACACCATGTTCATTTGTGACCTTGAGACATGCCAAATGCACAATGAACATGTTCATTCTCTATGTTCCCTGCACAAGGCCATGCAATCCATAGGTCCAACCTATACTAACGGCCACTAAGCAAAACACAGGTTCATTATCTGTGTGGTACATCACAAGGTCACGGGCAAACACAGAAAAATGGAACAGTCTATGGATACACAGCCTTATAGGTAGCATGCTAACCGGATAATGGCATGCACTGTGGGTTCGAAACCTACTGTAGGCACAATATTTCTAATCGTCCCATTTTCGTTTGAGTTCAGTCAGGATGTACTATTTGTATTACACATATTCATGACTGCCTCTTGCCAGCGTTTCCAATCCCCGCTTCTTGAATTAATACTGGGCATCATCCTTATGGTAGTGAGCTGCTTTACACTGTCCAAACCATTGAGTTTGAGGGCGTCCTCTACATCGCCCGCTGTCTATAATCCCAGTCATTATGGTGTTCTCCATACTGATACCTACCTTTTTAGTAACGTGACCCAAGTGTCACTAGGCCTAGTGCACACTGTAAACCTGTATTATTGGACGCGCCGTACACAATTGAGACAAGACAAATAAGACAAGACAAACATTATCTATAGTTGGATGAGTAGTTTCTCTGGCTGGTACCTCTAAATGGCCCCTCCGTTTATTTATGAAGTAAATTTCTCGCCGACTGATGGCAGATAGTGTTGTGCGCCTACGAACACCGGCTCCAGCACACTGTCGCCGCCCGGGTGTGCGGGCTGACCCCTAGACCGGCCCGACTTCAAAGCAGGATACTGCTGCATACACACCTCGGTTGCACTTTGCTTAATAATATTCGCATAACTAGTTACACGCCACAAAATTAGGCTTCAAGGTTATACAACTTCGTCTAAACCACTCTCCTAAACCACTCACTAAACCATGCTCCTCCCATGATATTGTCGTGGAGGGGGGTGATGAAAATGGGAAGTATTGCGCCTAGAGCGGGACTCGAACCCACACCTCTTTGCATTCCGGGCCAGTGTGCTAAACATTATACCACCTAGGCTCTCTGATATCACCATACTATGCACACCTACCTGTCTATGCGGCTCCTTGCCTGAGATGTCAGCGGCAACCACTACAATATTATTTGAAGCAGTCTTCTTCATGCCCAAAGTCCCAAAGTATTTAATACCTTTCTTTATAAATACTCGCATAATCCTTATGCGCCACATATATATATATATATATATATAAAAGGGGCGGAGCTCTCTCATGATTATCTATAATATTATCACGATTATTCCTCTGTTATTTCGACTACTATTATTCTCCAATCGCTGACTTGCCCGCGTTTGCCCCGGTCCTTGCCTACCCCAGCGCCACCACCTGTGGGTTCCTGGCACTACTTGCCCGGGCAGTCAGTCTCTCTCCTGCTTCTGAAAATACGTATAATACATTATACTCTCTATATATATATATATATATTTAGGAATATATATAGGAATGCTCTGGATATATGTATTTGAAACGCAGCCCATCCTCAGGCAGAACATCCCGCATGGCCGGCTCGACCTGTAAATGGGCTATTAGCATTTCTCACAGAATTGCACCCTTCGCTTATCGCGCGGATTTATCACAAGATCGCGGCCTGAGGTACTGCGTGTGACAGCGGTTCACTGCTCGTCAGGCAGGCTTGGGCCCCAGCCGCCCAGACCCCGCCCACCCGGACCCCGCTCGCCCGGGCCACGCCCGCCCAGACCCCGGCCGCCCCGGCCCCACCGCCACGTTAATCTGCCGGCAGGGGGCAGTTTGCTGAAAGTAATTCATCTCCACGGTGCACTGGCTCACTTCCACCCACTCCTTACCACCCCACCCACTGCCCTCCCAATCTCAGCCTACACCCCCCCCCCTCCTCCTTTCTCAACCAGGCAATACCCCCCCCCCCCCCACACACACACACCCCTTCCACAACATTCCCCCTCCTTTCCCACTCAGCTACCACCACTCTACCCCCACCCTCCACCACCCAACACCACCGTCAAGCGCAGTGTGCAATGCGCCTAATTTCCTCCTGGCGACATCACAATCTCTAGCCCCCAGTCACACAACAATTCGGCGACTAAGTCTGGCTGACTAAATAATATCATAATCATCATCATGCTGTCGGTCACGATGTGACAAAGACTGCTTTCACTACTTGACTGCCGCTCTCCATTTAGCTCTCTGCTGTGAGAGTTGCTTCCATGACATTTCATGAAAGCTGCCTGCAAAAGTGTTGAAGTGCTGCTGGCTTTTGCAAGTTACCACCGGCACTCTCTCAGGGAGCAAATAGAGGTTTCACACCGGCAAGAACATGTCAAGACGGGTGCAAAACTATTTGTCCCTGCAGTGGCTGGTCGGGAGATGTTGGGAGTTCCATACATCAAGCGCCCTTAATGCTGCCACAGTGACATGGTTTTCTGTTTAGGGTTTGCTCCCTTAGACTTCGGTTCTGTCAAGAACCTGTACCACAAGGCAGTGGTTTACAACTCTGCAAGGCAGGGGCGTCAAACTCCCTGAGATATTGCTATACCTGCAATACCTGCATACCAAATAATAGCATTACATAGATCAGATCACAGAACAAGTCATCCTTTCATTCCATTAGATCACATCACGTCTCCTTTGCAGCAGCACCATTGCCTGCCGGGACTGGCCGCCCGCGCCCCCCGGGGGACTCCCCTGGGGGACGCAGTCCGGTGGCCCAGGTCTGACTCCTGACGGACGGACGGTCACCCCACCCCGCCTTGTGTTAGGCTCTCCAGCCGTCTATCATTACACAAGTGCGGCTTTGAAGGCTGCCTGCAGATTTATGTATCCCCGACTGGTTGGTTGTTGGAGTTTTACATCCTGGCAACATCTAAGATCATATCAGGACCGAGTCCCGACTTGTGACAGTGCGCACTCATGGTTACTTTATAATGCTGCCCCACCGGGAAATCAGGCCACTGGCACCATGACCTGATATCCCGTCCAGTCACATTATCCTGACACTGAGCTAACCAGTCCTTGCCCTATCCAATTAATTCCGAGTGCCAGACTAGGAAACAACTAGTATCAATTTTATAAGTTGCTTGTTTGACTTGACCGGGGAGTGAGCTCCCGACTTTCCGCGCTCCAGGCCCGCGCTCTACCGATTAGTCTACCGTGCCCGGTCGTTGCATTAGCTCTGTAGCCGGGCACCGTTTTACAGGTGCAGCTTTGTAGGCACTCTGTACATCTATATCGCTGACACATGCAATATTGGAACTCCTGGCCAGCCCCCTTGTGGGAAAAGGTCAAACTGTCCAGGATCAGCAGTTGTCCTCAAATGCCGCTGGTCCCTGGCGTGATGTAAGCCTAACAGTACACGCAGCCATCGGACGGGATAGCCCAACATCACCGCGTCCGATTCCAGGCGCGAAGTCGTGGGTGCCATCCTTGGCTGATGCAAAATACAGTTTAACCTCGTTAAACCAAACTTGAAGGAACCCTAGGAGAAGCATACATTAGATGTATGCCCTTACTGTGATTCGGACAAAGGGGAGTCAGACACAGTATTGTTTGGGAAGATTTACCTTGCTTATTTTCTCAATATGTGTGATACAGTTTTCAGTCCATCTGCTCAATATCAAGGGAAGTTTGCCGGTCAGGGAGTCTGCCGAGAGACACCCCCGAGCCGAGCTCAGCGCAGTGGCATAAGACAGCTGTCAGGTGGGCGTGGTAAATTGTATATGTGTTGTTTTTTTTGTTTTTTTTGTGATGTAAGTTTATGCTGTCCATAGCATATAAGCTTGAGTTTGTGGGCTTGTTTTCAATGCTGGGCAGTTATTGTTTTGTGATTCTTATTGTTATATTTTGTGGTTAGTAATCTATGTTAGTTTTTTTTTGGTTTTCTTTATAATATTTGTTGTTCTACTCTTAATTCTAGACTACCCTATTCTATTTACATGTCGTAGGCCTGTACGTAATTGGAAAGTGTAGTTATCTGGCTAGTGTGGGCTAGGTTCCCTCCCATGGGCTGTCCTGCTGGTGGGCCGTGACATATTACATGCCCCTTTGCAGTGTAGCTTAGGGGGGCTTTCCTAGTTTTATTTTGAACAGATATTTTTCGTATGTTTTTAGGTCAGGAATTTGTCGTTCCTTCACCGTTTGGGTGTTCCATACCTTGGCAGCCATTTCCAGTGTGCTTCTTTCATGAGCTTTGATTTGGCTTCTGGTTTGCCTTAGCAGTGGTGCATTGTTTGCTCTAGTGTTCCTTTGTGGTTGTCATAGGAGTGTAATGTCTTTATTATATCCATACGCTAATGTTTTTAGGTGAATTATTCTCCTGTTTTCTAGCAGTTTCACTTTAGTTATTTTGTGTATGTCATAGGTGGGGTGCAGTTTATCCACATTTAGACAGGTCTTCAGGGCTCTGTTTTGCAATATTTGCAGGTTTTTCAGCAGTTCTTTTTTCGCGCCCATGTATATTACATCCCCATAGTCAAAGTAGGGGAGGACCATGCCCTCAAAGATTTTTATTGACATTTCTTATGTCATGTAGTCCCTTAACTTTGCAAATAGCCATAGTTTGTGGGGTTTTTTTTGCATGATTTTTGTTATACATAGGTTGTAGTTTAGCCGGCTGTCCAGCTGTAGGCCTAGGTATATATAGTGCTCTACATTTTCTAGTACTTGATTTCCTAGCTTGCAGTGTAGGTTTCTTACCAGCATTAATTTATGCCAGAAGAGTACTGTTTTTTATTTGCCTGCATTGATGGTTATTTTATTGGACTCACACCAGTCGTCCAGCTTTAGTAGGAGTTTGTTCAGGTTGGTTATTACCTCTTCTTCTTAGGTGCCTTTTGTATAAATGACTGCATAATCTGCATATAGTTGGAAGCATTCTGTTTCCAGCCATCTTTCTAGATCGTTTATGTAGATTATGAAGAGTAGTGGTCCTAGGACTGATCCTTGCAGTACACCACACATGACAGGTTGTTGGTTCAAGGGCGTATTGTTTAATTTTGCTTTTTGTTGCCTGTTTGTTAGGTAGCCTTTTATCCAGCTCATGGTGTTAGATTTTCTGCCCATGATTTTTAATTTGTTCAGTAGTATATCATGCTCTACAGTGTCAAGAGCTTTACTGAAGTCAATAAAGGCTGCCCCAACTATTTTTTGTTGGTTCGTTGATGCCAGTATGTCACTTGTTAGGTTTGCTATATGCTTGACCAACGCAGCCGAATGAGTTCACAGGGAATGGGGGTTCATAAGTTGTAGTATGCAGTGTCTCCACCAGGGGGTGTGGTGGCTCCCCTCGCCGAATCAATCACAATTGGTAATTATGCGCCAATTCTATACCTTACTTGAGCCTTCAGGAACTAGAACATTATATATTAAAACAATTGATAGATGTGATGGAGGTGATGATAATTACGATGTTGGTGATGATATGATGTGATGATGATTGTAATGATGATTATGATGAGTCAAATCAATCACTTAAAAATTGATTCATTGCGACTTTTATTGCACTGCCCCACCGGGAGACCAGGCACTGTGACACGATATCCCACACAGTCAGAGTATCCGGATACTGAGCTAACCAGTCTTTTTCCTATACTAGTAATTCAACCAACGCAAGACAAGTACAGTATAAAGTGGCATTTATTCTTACTATTTCGTTGTTACATTTAAGTAATGAGATGTTTGATTTATTAAGATTTCGAGGATTTCAGGCACGTAGCCCTATGAATGTCACTTGTAGTTGGGCTGGGTGGGATGGTAAATCCAAAGGAAAGAACACGTCCTGTCGATCGAAATGCTCTAGTCGAAGTGTCTATAATGAAACTGGGTCGCATCTCATTGTACAACATTTACAGAAGATGGCGCCACAGTCTGAGCATTTATAATTAACAAGGACATTATAGTAGCCTCCATATTTAGTATGTACTTTTTCTTGCGGGTTAAATTACCCATGTTGAAATCAACATCGACAATGCCAGGTAGCAACAAGTATCACTTTTATAAGTCACTGGTCTGATTCGGATGGGATTCGAAGTCCCAACCTTCCGCATTGGAAGCCTGCACTCTACTGATTTGGTGACCGCGTTTGGTATATATTGCAGCATGTACTGCCAGCAGTATATAGCTACTAGGAGTCTGGTATTGTCCTAAGTCGGTACACATTGTGCTATAACCACACATACATTAGTCTGCCTTCAAACACCAATCAATTAATATAGCCGATATGAACGGTCCCGGACTTATATCTAGATGTGAGAAATATGGAATGGACTCGGTACATTCCACAGATAATACCGGCCATAAGAGTCTTTGACTAACATGTTCATCACATAACTGCTGTGGAGAGGTTTATATGAAGTCCACATACATAGTTTCTCCTTGAACTTACATAATAATTATACTGTCATGGATTAGCTTGTCGACGAGCTGCTTATGGATTAACTACTTGATTATGAATCAACGACCTCTGTTCAAACCAGTTGTGCACAACTGGTCATCAAAGGTGTGGTATGAGATGTCCTGAGAAAGGATCCTTTTCTCCTTCCGGCCCACTCCCCAGGAGCTGATGTTAATTGTCATTGCTTTCAGTTAGTTACTTGCGTATTATGCTATATTAGGAACATCATAGGTGATTGCAATTGTATGGAAAGATAATTCTCCTAGGCAGGTGTTTTGTAAGAGTATCCCTATGGAGGTATTTAATCCAATGACAGGTAGTTGATTCATACAAGTATAGTAAAGCTTGTTTTATATAACAAAGCATCTAGAGCACATTAATTGTTATCATCGGCTATTGGACATCAAACATATGGTTCCTCCAGGTCGATGCCGCCAGGGATGCGAGGGGTGACCGTCGACCGCGGCAACTTCCAGGGTGGTGAAGCCTGGAATTAGAGGCCCGGTTTGTAAGGGAAGTTGTTATGACGGGGGTGGAGGTAGGTTAGTCCGAGGCCAGCGACCTCCGTCCATGCCACCTGGGCCTAGGGTCCGGTGAGGTGGGCGTGGGTGAGTGCATCAGCGAGGACTAGGTCGGTCCCAGGTTCTGGAGTATGGAGAGGGTGAAGGATCCCGTGGCCGCCATGAGCCAGAGCTCACAGGCGCACGTCCCGACTCCCAGACTCCAGGGAGGTGTCGGAGGCCATGGTGTCTGCAGACTTACTCGGGAAGGAGGGTCTTGAGGGCCACGATGAGGTTCACTGCCTCAAACTTGTGGATCGCTGGGAAGCGCGCCTGGAGCTCCTCAGAGTACCCCACCGCCCGTGAGGCAGGAATCACACTCTATGACCAGGTGGCAGACCTCAGGGGGCGGAAGAGGTGGAGGCCGTTTGAGGTGTGACCATAGAGCGCAAAGCACCTGAGGTCGTGCCGGGCTTCCACCCCACGGGTGAGGGAGGCGGCGCCACAGCAGCTGCACAGGGCCCCTAGGAGGCGGCCAATGAACTTCCTCACGGGAAGAACGCAGCTGTCAATGTGGTTGAGGTGGCCCAGGATGCTCTGGAGCTCATGGCGGCTGAGGGTGGGGTGTGTGATCCGGGCCTCACAGTTGACTTTGTCAGGTGCGATCCCGATCGTCATCGCTTCGCTGCTCGCTGTCAAGACTGAATCCGACCCAGGTGAGGTGGACCGCCGGAGGGTGGCACTTCCCGGAGGTGACCTCCAACATGAGTGCTCTGAGGAGAGCGATGAAGCCATCGAAGGCCTGGCGGGCCCTCAGGTAGGAGCGCTCGCACCCGACAAAGTCGTCGATGTAGACGAGGGCGTGGAAGCGCTCATTCTGGAGGATCCAGGTGACGGCCATGGTGACCCGGACAAAGGCAGTGCCCGTGGAGCGGCACCCAAAGGGGAGGGCGAAGTCCACATATGTCGCCCCATCTAGGGTGATGCCGCACAATGGGCAGGCGAGGGGGTTGGCCCGGAGTTGGCCTAGGCTGCCCTAGGTACTCCCGACGGGGGATGCCGGCGTTGACCCTGCGAATCCGAGCCAGGACACCGACGAGGACACCGACGATGGCAATGAAGCTGTCGAAGGCCTGGCGGGCCCTCAGGTAGGAGCGCTTGCACCTGACAAAGTCATGGATGTAGACAAGGGCATGGAAGCCCTCACGCTGGAGGATCCAGGCGACGGCCACTGTGACCCGGATGCAGGCAGCACCCGAGGAGCGGCAGCTGAAGGGGAGGGCGAGGTCCACGTACGTTGCCCCATCTAGGGTGATGCCGTACAATGGGCAGGCGAGGGTGTCGGCACGTCGCTGGCGGTAAGCCCGGGAGATGTCGGCCATCCATGTGTAGGCCCCGGCACCCTCGGAGGAGGCGGCGGCCCACATTGGCGATGCACAGGAGCCTGTAGGTGTGCGGCTTCCCGAGGTACTCCCGATGGTGGATACCGGCATTGACGCTGCCTCTGGGAGTGTAGGAGTGATCGACCATGAACCGCCTATTGCCCTCGTCGGACTCGGGGCGGGTCATCATCGGGGAGACCTTGGCCCAGGGTGTGAAGGGGGGGATGTGGAAGGGGCCGGCGAGAGTGCCATGGGTGAGCTCGCTCCAGACAAAGTTGCGGAGGTGTATCTCGTGCTGCCGGGCCTCCCGGTGGTTAGTGTAAGTGGGGCGGGGAGGGGCGTTGGTGGAGTAGTTGGCGGGGGAACTAAACTCCAGGAGGTCGACCACGTCAAGGTTGTGGTATCCCTGGAACTGGCCTCACCATGCTGGGATGTGTAGGCCTGACTGGAGGGGGATGTGGGCGGCCAACAAAATTAGGGAGGCCCACATCCCAGGGGGGTGCGTAGGCCCAGGAGAAGGTGGGGTAGCTTGCCCATGCCTCAGCAGAGGTGTGTGGCCAGATGGAGAGGAGTGTAGGGCGGTATCTGTGGGGGGTGGGGCCACAGGAGGGGGTGGCGGGGATTGTGTCCTGGGTGGGCGGATCGACGACGTCGGTGACTGGTTCACCGAGCTCGCCCAGGGGGTGGGGGTGGGGGTGGGGGTTGGAGCAGGGGGGGGGGGGGGGCGGAGGACAAGACCCAGTGAGGGTGAGAGAGAGGGCTGGCAAACTCGGCGGTGCTGGCCGGGGCGCGGATGCCGAGGTAGGGGAGGGGGTCTGGGGGGGGCGAGGGGGTAGGGGGGTGGAAGCCGGGGACGCGGTCAATAGAGGTGGTGTCGCCGGCCGACGGGCTGCGGCGGGAGCGGCGGGAGCGGGAGCGAGCTGGGCGGCGAGGGCCAAGAGGTCCCCCGTTGCCCCCGCCCCCCCGCCCGGGAGAGGGCGGAGGGGGGAGGGTTAGGGCGGGGCGTGTAATGGGGCCGGGCATCTGAGGGCTCGGCGGCGTCAGGGGGGTGGCAAATTTTGGGGGTTTACCGGCGGCATCTGGGGTGACAGGAGTGATCACGTCACGGGTGCGTGGCCCTTGTGAGGATGAGAGGCCATGCATGGGTGTGAAGCGGCCCCCTAGGGGGTGGCGGTGGTATGTGTCCGGCAACAGCTCACCGCTGGAGGGACATGGCCATGGTCTCGGGGGGCCACAGTGCTGCATCCGTCCGGGTGGGTGTTACGCCGCCGGTAGACTAAAAATCTGCATAATGGCCAGCCACCAGAGTGCGCTCACGGGTGCGCTTAGTGTAGCACACTGCCTCACTGTGAGCAGTGAGGATGCGACTCATGTTGGCACATTAGGCACAGGTGTGATGCCTCTGGGCGCAGTGGGCCTCGCTGACGGGTGCGAGGTCACACGAGGTGGGGTCCTGGTTTCCTGCAGGGCAGGGGATGCCATAGGCCTCCAGGGTGTACAGTGTGTGGCCGTCGGTCTGGGAAGAGTGGGGCTGGGCCCTCAGGCGGGGGGTTGTCAGCAGCCCGGGAGGATGAGGTGGAGGCGGCCATCCCGGGGGTGTTGATGACCTAGAGGTGTACAGCGTTTATGGCCACTGGGTCATGCCATCCATCAGGAAGCCTACCGACTGCGATCAAGGTGAAGACCATTTCCGAATATCTACGGATGGTAGGCCACGGATGTGTGATATTATCCCTGAGTATGGTCAGGGTGTGGTGGGTGAGGCCTGGGATGGAGTCAGCGGGGAAGGAAGGGTGGGCCTCGACCATCTGCAGGGTGAGGCTGTACTCTTTCCTGGTGGCCTCCCCTTTCTTGATGGCCTGCCCCTCTGGGCCCCTCTCGACCAGGTCATTGGGGAAGATGTAGTTGGATGGGATACCTTTACGGCGTCCGGTGTGCTGCGCCTCAGCCGACTCCAATATCTCGCAGATGCCTTCAGCGGTGGACGCGGGGGTGTGGTCGACGGATGTCTTTCAGGCGGGCGGCGCGGAGGCGGCTGGAGGAGTCTGGGAGGCGGCCGGGGGCTGCGCCGGGCTCCAGTGCCGGGTGTGTCATCGGCAGAGAGGATGGATGGGGCACGCAGATGCTGGGTGAGGTGGCCTGCTGAGGCGGCGGGGCCGGGCGGCTGTGGAGGCGAGGGCGGCCGGTGGTTGCTGGGCGGTGGCAGACACCAGCGCCATTGCCTCGACGATTCCAGCGAGACTTTCCAGCACCGGGGATGCGTCGGCCGTGGAGACAGGGGTGGTTATGGCGACTGGAGGCGCCGGAGCGGTAGAGGAGGTCAGCGTCAACACCTCCACGATGCCGGCGAGGCGCTCCACAGACCGCGCTATGGCTTGCATTGTAGTCTCCGCCGAGGTGATCGATTGCGCCGCCTCGGTGTGGTGCCCCTAGGTGGAGGAGATTGCAGGCGCCGGCGGATCTCTGGGTTCTGCGATGGCCGGCAGGGCGGCCTTGTTCACGGGCGCTTGACAGCTGGAGGAGTCTAGGCCGGCGATATTACGATCTGGGAGGGGTGGTGGTCGGCCCAAGGGACCTTGTGTAGGCCAAAAATGGAATGGCAGGAGAGCACAACGGGAGGAGAGCTGGAGGTGGAGTGGCTGGAGGCAGCTACGAAGCGGGTTATAAGAGGGGACCCCGGGGGGATGTGACATAACTGCCAACGGTCACGGGAGGAAGGAGGAAGGAGAGGGGGGGGGGGGGTACTCCTCCTCCGCCACAAATCAAACGCAATGCAATCATTACGACCAATGCATGTATCAGCATATAAGTTACATACTCTATCTGTCCCAATAGACATGCACTGCACAAGTGCAGACACATGCATGTGCATCTATTCAAAGTTAAAAAGAATTTCATGGATTTGTTTTTATTGTGCCTCTGAAATAAAGTGGGATTGTCTTATTTCATGTGCATTCGGTCTGAATATGATCGTAAATTTCAATTTTTGTTGTTGTGGCTCTGAAATAAAGTGTGATTGTCTTATTTTACATGCATTCAGTCTGAATATGATCGTAAATTTGTGCGTGCTTTGAATCTTGAAATGGGGGTGTGTGCTTCTATTGCGCAGTGTGCTTCTATTGGGACATATACAATATGTAGAATCAAATCTAGGTGTTTTTTCTTGGTTTTGAAAACGTGATGCTTCATCGAACTATGAAGTTGTAACGTTAGTCAGTAAATATAAAAAATGGAGGAAATCCGTGCAAGCGCGGAAATCGTTATTATCTGCACAGTTGCTGGGGTGAAACATGCAAAGTTATAAACAAAGATGGGTCGTTACTAGTGTTTACCGGCTCCTGCAGAGAGCGTGGACGGTAGCGGTGGGTTTACTGGAGGTGAATTATTTAGTAAGCCAATGGACGCTCTGAATGAGTGGTGCATGTTTACACTGGTGCTCCCCTGGTGGCCAACATGTTGACTAGCGCAGAGTCACGTGGTACAGGTGCAGCCAGTACCCTGCTCCACACCATTAGCTCACACAACTTGAACTAGTTGAGCTTTGAATAGCCTTCGCCTGCTTAGTTACACAACAATGGCACCAGCTGATATGTGATGTATCAGACTTATGCGAGTATAAATGCGAAAAAGGGAATGTTCCCTACATGAGATGACCCATATGTTGTGTACTACTTTATGGGTGACCCCTTTTTCATATTTGGGCCAGGAGGCGCCACCACCCCCAACCCTATCATTGGCACAAATACTGTCACGGACGCACTGGCATTCTTTTTTTATTAGGCTAGGGCATCATATTCCTTCAATCAATCAATAGTTCCGTCCTCTAGTCGAGGGTTGGATGCAATGCTTCTCCACTTGTCCCGATGGTGTGCTGTTCTGATAGACTGTGAATAATTCAAGCCTGTCCACTATGAAATATTTGTAAACCATGATGTTCTTGGACTCCCTCTCCCTCTACTGCCATTCACCTTCCCTTCCAACAAAGCACGGTATATTGAACTCTGACGAATGATGTGGCCAAAATAAATAAGTTTCTTTGTCTGTATAGTGGCAAACAAGCGTTTCTTATTTTTAATTTTTCTGAGAACTTCTTTGTTGGTGATCTTCTTTGTCCATGATATTTTCATCATCCTTCGATAAGTCCACATCTCAAATGCTGCTAAACATTTGTACATTTTCTTTGAGATTGTCCATGTCTCAGCCCCATACATTAGAGTAGACCACACATAACACTGAAGAAATACGCTTCCTTGTATGTATTAATATCTTAATATTCCTTAAGCTAGAGAAAATATCATCTGAACCCAATTCATTGTCTTGTCTCCTTATTGTACTGTGGCAAAGACGTTATATATATATATATATGATGTATAGGTCATTATATGAATGTAATAAGCCGGAAGATCCATCTACTCCCCAGCCACTAAGTCATCAGCTGGTCACCTCTATTACCTACTGGTACCACCTGACCTCCCCACGTGCCGCCATCTACACGACTACGCCTCAGCGACCATTACTATAGGAAAAGTATAGCACATTGAACTGCAGGCAAACTGCCTGGAATATGGCTGAAATGTGGCTTTTTGTCAAATGACCGAACTAAAAACCAGATGGCGCTGCGATGTACGGTGGGACAAAACCGCCATATGGTAATGGGCTGTGACCCATCTATGTTTTTGTCATTTACGGTTTAAATCTCACAGATGCAAATGAATTACATCAACCTTGTGTTTCCAATATAATCTAGTGGCTCCATTATAAACCTGACTACACATACGTCAGGTTGAGACAGGATAATCCTGCAACCTCAGCCATTCTGGGTCATAGTCCCAGCTGGCCTGTCTGCTCTATCTTCTTCAGTCTTTGAATAGCTTAGCTAAGACCTCACTGTCAGCACAAAGATTTGCATGCACCTCAACAACAATAAACTACTCAAAACATGTTGCTGTAGATACACAACAGACCAAGGCATGTCGTCTGTTTTACAGTTAGTTAGGATACTTGCTTTCTCATATAATACATAAACCATCATAAGTCAACAGACCAGACGGGATAAATGCATGAGTTGAGGGTCCGTCTCCTCTTTGCTCGGTCAGGGTTCGAACCCAAGGGTTCGACACCCTGACCGAGTGAAACCAATGACTTTAAAATTGATACACATGTCGCTTCCTAGCCAGGTGCTCGGCATTATTAGGATAGGGCAAGGAATGGTTGGTTCAGTGTCAGGATAATGTGACTGAGTGGGATATCGGGTCATGGTGGCGGTGGTCTGATTTCCAAGTGGTGCAACATTATAACGTAACCAGGAGGGCACACTGTCAGAAGTCGGTACCGATCCTGATATGATATGACCCTAGATGTTGCCAGGACCTAAACCTCCAACAACCAACCAACCTATAACACATATGAACGCTGTTGTGCACGTGATTATAAACCGGTAATAAAAAATACAAGCAATGCAGTTTCGACCCAAGTTCAAAGAGGAGTTTTCCAGAGAGATATTCACTTCCCTTGTCAATGTATGAAATGAAAGTTGGAAATGGCGGTTTAACTGCAGGGATTAACTGCAGGGAGTCCACGTCTGACATCAGGCTATCAGGATGATGTACAAGAACAGTCTCCTTACATTAACCCCCCCCAGTACCTCGGTCTGTACACCAGGTGGGCGATAATAGGTGCATGGAGAGTTACCCCTCCCACTTTGCACCTGTTGGCGCTCATACTTTTCCGGAACTCATCTGAGCAGGTGGTTGAGAATTGCCTTCGACCCAAATAATTGCTTGTTTGTTCGAGTTTTACGTCCTAGCAAGATCTAACACCTTGTCAGAACGGGTACTGACTTGTGACGCTGCGCTCTCGCGGTGCCTCCCGTCCTGATATATCCTTAGATGTTGCCAGGACGTAAAACTCCAATAACCAACTAACTGTCATGGTGACTTTATAGTGCTGCTTCACTGGCAGACCAGGGTACCAGCACCATGATCCCACCCATTATCCTGATACTTTACTAACCAGTCCTTGTCCTATTATGTTAATGCCGCGCACCAGCCGAGGTAGCAATCAATTTTATAATTCATTGCTTTGTTGGTTAGTTCTTAGAGTTTGAAGTCCTGTTAACATCTAAAGTCATATCAGGACTGGGTACCAATTTGTGACAGTGCGAATTCATCGCGATTTTATAGTTCTGCCCCACTGGGAAATTAGGCTGCTGGCACCATGACCTGACATATGCAGTCACATTATCCTGACACTGAGCTAGCCAGTCCTTGCCCTATCCTATTAATGATGAGCGTCAGGCTAGGAAGTGACAAATATCAATTTCTAAGTCATTGCTTTGACTCAACCGGGAACCAAACTCCCGCTCGCGAGTCCCGTGCTCTTCCGATTCCTCCATGGCGCCCGGTCAATGTTGCTTTGACTCAACTGGTATCCGAAATCTCGACCTTCTGGCCGGGAAGCCTGCGCTCTACCGATTCGGCCACTGCGTCCGGCCGACCCAAATTATACCAGTGTTCCTTCCGACCAAAATAACACCTCGGTATCTGAGTATGTTTGCCGAGGCCGTTCACATACCTTGCGCATGATACAGGTTATCCGTATCCGATACGGATTTAAGTGTTATTTTTAGTGATGCGGCCATAATTCATTTTGATACAGATTTTTAGTTAAATTTATGGAATCATAAATGTGGAGCTGAGATGCTGAGTGACACATGCAGCTGATGTTCAGCCACCGTGAGGAATGTTGTATGTGAATGTAAGGGCGTTTGTTATATATAATGTTTGAGTAATACAATTTTATAATTGTATTCACATGTTTTTGTCTGCTATGCGGAACATATGTATTTGAATTATTATCTGATACAGATTCATCCAGATTCACACAGGATGTTAGGTGAAAAATACAGATTGCCATCCAAAAAATGTGGCAGGTGTGTTCAGTACTCTTGTCAGTGGTTAATTGGGTATTTGACAGACCTTTTGTATAGTCAGTCACCAGCAAAGACTTTCCAACCTGTTCTTAGTAGGCGGAAGCTGGTCATCATTATCCAGCAAAACGAATAGATGTCGGTTTTATACTACTGTGTGAGATACACCTTTTGTGCTTAAATGTGTCCAGACCTTTTGGGGTTAAATGTCTTGTTCATCTTTTTTTTTGTTTAGCTCTCTCCTGGTCATATATTTGCTACCGGCTTCAATCTCATAAGCTAAATGGTGTTGCGGAGTTTGGCAATTAATGTTCCTCCTTTTGCGCGCATGGTATTCAAAGAGGGGAAGATTGAAAGGATAATGGAATGACCTGGGTATCGGATGATGATAGTGGGTTATATTATAGAATTGGGGAGTTAATTTAATTATTTTATTAGTTTGGGATGCCTTTATTTTTGCTCCATATGCAACATTTCCAGTTGCCCTGCTTACAACCACGGGACGTGGAGGTTGAATCGGTAAGAGCACAGGCTTTCGGTGCAGAAGGTCGGGAGTTTGAATCCCTGCCGATGACTTAGAAAAGTGAGACTTTTTTGTCGCTACCTAGCCTGGTGCTTTGCATTGCTAGTGTGATGGGGCCCCTTTGTTGGCCAACCGGAACTTGACTTCACTCTCTAGACCCCCCAAGCAAGCAGAAGAACAGGTACGCTTGCTTTACACATTTTTATTCTCCGCTCACTGCAGCGTCCATAATCAAGTTACCTGCCTCTGCCCTGCCGGTTCCCACTTCAACTTCCTTGGGGGTGAGGTTACAGTAGCCGCACAGTAGATGGCAGCCCTGTCACCGTGCTGCCCGGCAGCTACCGTACCCCCACCTATCGCTGTAAACTGCGACGGTGACAGAACAGTCCTTGCTGACACCATATGGTGGTGGAGCTCATGTCTGGACGACTACACTAGGATAATGCCCACACTGGTTAGCTCAGTGCCAGGATAATGTGAATGAATGCGAAATTGGGTCATATCATGCCATTAAGTGTGAACATCTCACAAGTCGGTACCCATCCTGATATGACCTTAGATGTTGTTGCCAGGGTGTAAAACAACGAACTTTCAAGCAAAGTGTAATGTACAAGTGGACACTTTGAGCTCGGTCCGGCAACTGCCTTTATTACTCATCAGTCAGTCCTTATCTCAGCCACTGGTCACGTTATCACCTTATCAGCTGGCCCGCCAATTAACATACATTCCACAAGGATGCCAATGCCGGTGTCCTTAGATGTGAGAGGGCAGGAGGGTGTTGTTGATCTAGCTGTGATACACAAGGCACTGTGCATGGTGGTGGGAAGGTTGGAGAGGGAGGGCTGGGACAACGGTTAGATAGGAAGAGTGCGTTTGGTAGTCGAGGTGGTGGGACAGGCTCTCTAGTGATCACAGTTGCCTGTGCTTTCTTTGGGTATTTGCTCTTGGTAAGAATGATGGATGACACTTTTACACCATATGACTTCTAAAATTGACACATTTCGATTCCTAGCCAGGCGCTCGGTATTATTAGGATAGAGCAAGGACTAGTTGGCTCAGTGTCAGGATAATGTGACTGAGTAGGAGATCAGGTCATGGGGCTGGTGGCCTGGTCTGCCAGTGGGGCAGCACTATGTAGTCACCATGAATGCACACTATCACAATTAAGTCGGTACCCATTCTGATATGAACTTAGATGTTGCCAGGAAGTAAAACTCCAACAGCCAACCATCCTTATATATGTGCGAGGGCAGGAAGTTGTTGTTGATCTAGGTGCGATACACAAAGCACTGTCCATGGTGGTGGTGGTGGTGGTGGTGGGGTGGGGGGGCTGGGATACAGGGCAGATAGGAAGAGTGTTTTTTTTGTGAAGGTGGTGGAACGGCCTTTCCCGTGATCACAGTTCCCTGCGCATTTTTTAGTTATTTGCTCTTGGTGAAAATGATTGATGATGTTTTTACGCTATCTGGGCAACACATGCCATACTCATAGCGAGTTCTTGCTAAAGACCCTGTCACACTACGACCTATGGCTTCAGCGCATGCTCAACGTCCGAAAATTTGCCAGTACGTCAGCATTCGTCAAACTTTTCAGCAGCTGGGTGTGTAGACAACATACACACACAACATACACACAATGTATGTAACATATGCAGACCGTATCTCTGACATATTGCTAGTGTATGAGAGCGTTCATGTGCCTCGCTAAACGTTCGCAAAACGTTTGCAAAACATTGCAAAACACTAGGATACACTCACGGAACACTGACCAATGTTAGATACATTACTCCATTGCTAGAAGTATGGCGTATACATTAAATACGCTGGAGATACGGCAGGCATACATTCGAAGTACGTTAGGAGTACATAATGCATCCATTGGCAGTACGCGGACTGTATGTGGACTGCACGTCCCCACCGGCTGAACACATGGCTAACGTGCAGCAACATATACCAATGTATCCCTAACGTACTCCCAACGTATGCCAACATACCCTGAACGTACATGCAGCGTATGTTCAACGTATGATCCACATGTTGACACACATTGGACATTTTGAGCATGCACAACATGTTTTCAGAGCCTCGACGCACGGAGACATAAGACAACGTATAATGACATACCAGGAAAATACCCGATGTATGCCCAACGTATACATAACGTATGACGACGTATGCCGACGTGTTGGTCGAAAATCACATACGTTGGCATAGGCTAAGGCTATATGTTGTAGTGTGACAGGCCCTTAACTAGGTACACCTTTCATGCTGCTTATGGAGCAGTCACACTACGACGTGTTGGCCCGGCGTTGGACAACGCGTGCCAACGTGTTGTGTTTTTGGTCGAAACGTCGGAACCCGTCGGAACACGCCGGCAATGCGTTAGCAACGCGTTGCCGGCGCGTCGGTACACGTCGGTACACTATGATTGACAGGTCGCTTTGATACAACGCGTCGGCGCGCGTCGCCCAGCGCCGAAAGTTTTTGTGCAAGCACAAAACTTTCGGCGCTGGGCGACGCGCGCCGACGTGTTGCGTAGCGTGGGAACCTGGTGAAATTGGGTCAAGTTTGACGTTTCTCGACGCGTTGAATATATTTAAGCGCGTTGGCGGCACGCCGGAATACACGTCGTAGTGTGACTGCTCCATTATACTCACAGAGTAGACGATATAGCACATTGCGTAGTCCTTCTTTCCTGTACTGAGAGCCACTGGGATAGGGAGGTGTGTTTGTGGGGTGGTGGGGTGGGGATGCTCTACCTCTGGGGAGCATCCCAGTGATCTGTAACAGATAGATAGTGTCGGCGGGCGTGTCTCCAGGCCTGACATGATGCCCTCCAGGTGCTGGAGCAACACAGTGGTACAGCACAGTCAGCACAATCAGGTTGGTTGGTTGTTGGAGTTTTACGTCCTGACAACATCTAAGGTCATATCAGGACGGGCACCGACTTATGACAGTTCACACTCATGGCAACTTTATAGTGCTGCCCCACTGGGAAATCAAGCAGCCGTCACCATGACCTGATATCCCACACAGTCACATTATCCTGACACTGAGCTAACCAGTCCTTGCTCTATCATATTAATGCTGAACGCCAGGTTAGGAAGCGACATATATCAATTTTTTAAGTCATTGGTTTGACTAGACCGGAAACCAAACTCCTGATCTCCAGCATGTGAGGTTCGAGCTCTACCGATTTCCGCCACCACACCCAGTATCAGCACAGTCAACACAGTCAGCCCAGTCAGCCCAGTCAGCCCAGTCAGCCCAGTCACACAGTCAGCACAATCAGCACAATCAGCACAATCAGCACAGTCGGCACAGTCGGCACAGTCAGCACAATCAGAACATTCAGCACAGTCAGCACAGTCACACAGTCAGCACAGTCAGCACAGTCAGCACAGTCAGCACAGTCAGCACAGTCAGCACAGTCAGCACAATCGGCACAGTCGGCACAGTCGGAACAGTCAGCACAATCAGCACAATCGGCACAGTCGGCACAGTCGGAACAATCAGCACAATCAGCACAGTCAGCACAATCAGCAGAGTCAGCACAGAGAGCTGCGCCCTGCATGTGTGAGTGCTTGGTGATGACTTACAGTCAACTACCACCTGGTGCAAGTGACCAGCCGGGATAGCGGAATGAGTTGAGCCTCCATCTCTCATTTTGGTAGACTCTGGTAGAGTCAAACCAATGACTTGTATAGAAATGTATACCTGTCACTTCCTAGCCAAGCACTCAGCATTATTAGGATAGGGCAAGAACTGCTTGGCTCAGTGTCAGGATAATCTGACTGAGTGGGATATCAGGTCATGGTGAACACGGCCTGGTCTCTCAATGGGGCAGCACTAAACATTGCCATGTGTGTGCACTTTCACAAGTCGGTACCCATCCTGATATGACCTTAGATGTTGCCAGGATGTAAAACTCCAAAAACCAACCAACCAAATCCAACATGCCGCACATAACAGTTTAAAACAAGTTCAGTCCAGTCAGTAAAGGGGCTGTCACACTATAACGCATAGCCTTAGCATATGCCGACTTGTGTGATTCTTTTTACCAACACGTCGGCATACGTCGTCATATGGTACGTATACATTGGGCATACATTGGGTACATTCTGGGTACGTCGTTATACGTCATCTTACGTCGCCTGGCGTCGAGGCTCCAAAAAAATTGTGTGCATGCTCAAAATGTCCAACGTGTGTCGATGTGTGGCTCGTATGTTGAACTTACGCTGTGCGTATGTTCGGGATAAATTGGCGCACGTTGGGAGTATGTTAGGGATATGTTGGAATATGTTGCTGCATGTTAGCCATACGTTCAGCCGCTGGGAAAGTGCAGACCATGTACATTCCGTACATTGCCAACGGATACATAGCGTACTCCTAACGTACTTTGAATGTATGCCTGCCGTATCTCCAGCGTACTTAACGTATACGCCATACTTCTAGCGATGGAGTAACATATGTAACATTGGCAGCGTACCATGAGCATATGCGAGCATTTTGCGAATATTTTGCAAACGTTTTGTGAGGCACATGAACACTCTCATATGCTAGCAATAGGTCAGAGATACGTTCTGCATACATTACGTATGTTGTGTGCCTGTCCAGCGTTGAAAACAAGCACCCTTACGGGAGCTTACACATTATGGGCAGAATACAAAATTTGTCACAAAAAAAAAAGAAGAAAAGTATGTTGTGTGTACATTGTGTGTACGCCCATTTTTATCCCCTGCCGATGAAAATGTTGACGAATGCCGACATACTGGCGAATTTTCTAACGTTGAGCATGCGCTGAGGCCGTACATCATACATTGTAGTGTGACAGCCCCTTTACAGGCAAGGCCTGTCTCATTCAGATTGTTAGTGATTCTTTCTGAATCCAATATGCCGCACGTGTACCTCTTTGTTGCCGCTCAGCAGACTTCTCATGTTCTGTATTTGATATGAGATAAAACTCATGTGAAAATTAAAACGCCAAAAGTGCAGAACAAAGATTATGTTGCTAATATAATGAACTATCACAGCAGAACGTCTATTTGCTTCATATTTAGTATCCAAATACAACTGATTTCAGCTTCATTGTTATCAAGCGAAAAAACAATCACATTAGGCCAAATGAAACAAAAGTTGGTGATCATCCTTCCGATCACACAAATTAGGTTGTTTTTATGTGTATTTATTTATTTTTGTTAGTGTTTAAAGATAATGTTTTAGATCACCCTAGACTGATAAAAGGATTAAATGTCATTAGTCTACTTTCAGCCATGTACACATTACAATGTTTTCAGTCAAACAATCGACACTGTATTCTCATTTAGAAATATTTATAGTGGGTGCTTACGGAAATTGAATCGCTGCTATTCCATCACATTTTTAACAGTTTCAATTTTAAACAAATGAAATCACGGGTGGGACATTTTTCAGGCACGGGCGGGGACGATGACATATTTTTTGTTATTGGCCCTATTTATTTATCTATTCATTTTTTTTTTTTTAATTACACTAACGCACAAAAACCAAATGCAAAGAACGCCACTCGATCAACACCGAATTGGTTCCGAAAGTGACTTGCATTTTCCTCCCCATACCTACCAGTAATTACATTTCGGCCTAATATTGAGCGGCAGTAATTTGAACTTAGGAATCAGACAGCACGAGGTAGTTTGTTTGTTTTCGGGTGATATTACATTGCAAACAGGATTCATCAAACAATCCGGTACAATCATAACATTGATCCGGGGTGATCCGTGACTGATGCGCGGCAAGGAAGGACGAGGAAGCATGAGTTGGATAAATGGCATTTTATTGAGAAATGCCGGAATAAACATGGATAAGTACATCAAGCATGAGTATAGGTATATAATGGTAGATAGGCATCAACATGTAATAAGCAGTGATAATCATGAGTATAGGGATACATAGGGTATCATATGTGAGGCATCGTCATGATATGAGGTGTCATGGTTAAATTGTCAATGTCAATTTGAGCAGTGGTATTATTTGGGCCCGGGAGGTGGATCTGAGGAGCCCTCAACCAAGACAGAGGAGAGGGCTCGAGGGGCCGCCGAGGGGGCGAGGCGGCGCACGTATGCGTGCACCGCCTCAGAGGTCCAAGTCCCCTGGGACATGATGTCGGAGATGTCGACTCCGGCGGCATGGCAGGCCTGGGCGGAGCCCCGGCGTAGGCTGTGGAGGGCAGTTAGGGAGCGCGGGTCGAGGGGCCGACCCGAGGGCATGATGAAGGCCGGGGCGCCGGGAGGCACGGGGCGCTGCCGCGCGGCGGCATTCCACGCGGATAGAGGGCAGAGTCCCGGCCTCGGGCAAGCAGGGATGAATAGGGCGACGGCGCCCGCCGGGCCGGATATGGTCTTGGAGGTCCTGACCGTGACCCGGAGGCCCCCGGGGGCCAGGACAACGTCGCCGCGGGTGATGGTGTGTGGGCCGCCCCAGCCCTCGGGACTCGGCGACAACAGGTTCGTCTGCAGCAGCATGCCGAAGTACCCGAGGAGGAGGGCGGCCCGAGGGACGAGCGAGGCCGGCCCTGCGAGGGCGAGGTGAGAGATGACGAGGGCGAGGTGGCGAGGCGTCAGAGGTGGCTGGAGGCGCGTTTGCCACCTCGGCAGACGTCCTTGGCGAGGGCAGACTCGAAGGCGGCGGTTGCTCCCCCGGCGGCCTCGGCCCAGGAGCGCGCTCCGGAGAGGGCGTTCTTGATGGAGGCCGGGGCGAGGCCGCGGGCGTAGAGGGAGGCCGTGTAGGCGGCGATCTGGAAGTCGGAGGGGTCTAGGGGGGCGAGCCCTCGGGCAACGCTGTAGGCTACATACTCCCGGGCCTGGCGTCGACGGTTCTTCCATGTCGAGGGGGCGAGGGAGGCGAGGCATAGGCGGGCGACGTCGTCCACCTCGGCCGAGGTAAAACCTGAATCAGAGGCCGGGGTTAAATGGGAGGGGGAGATGCGGCGGAGCCCGAGGCGGGCCATGCCGGCGCGGGCCACCTCGGCCCAGGGCCCGTCGAGGTGGGCACGGCTGAGGGCGTCGGCGAAGACGAGCTCCGCCCCGGGCTTGTGCAGTATGGTGAGGGTGACGCAGCCCGTCGCCGCGAGGAGCCAGAGCTCCCGAGCGCATGTCCCGAGGGTGGCATCCCGGGCGCGGCCCGAGGTGAGGGAGGCGGCGGAGGCCATGTTATCCGTATTGATGACGATGGTGGCCCCCGCGGCATCGTCAGGCATGAGGGCGCGGAGGGCGACGACGAGGTTGACGGCCTCAAGCTCATGGATGTCGGGAAACCGCGCCCGGAAGTCCGAGGTGTACCCTCGGGCATAGCAGTGCGTCGCAGAGAAGGCGCCCCCGCCCGTGAGGCACGAGTCGCACTCTATGACGTAGGTGCGCCCCACCGGGGCGCGGAGGAGGTAGAGCCCGTTGGAGGCGTGGCCGTAGAGGGCGAACCACCTCAGGTCCCGGAGGGCGTCGTCGTCGAGGGTGAGTGAGGCGCAGCCGAAGCATCCGCGGAGCGCCCCGAGGAGGCGACTCATGAACCTCCGGGCGGGGAGGACGCAACTGCCGACGTGGTTCAAGCGCCCGAGGAGGCTCTGGAGCTCGCGTCGAGTTATGGCGGGGCTGGTGAGGCGGGCCTCGCAGGAGAGGATGAGATAGTCGACCTTGTCGGGGGCGATGCGGACTGTCATGGCCTCGCTGTCGAGGGCGAACCCCAGCCAGGTGAGGCGGACAGCGGGGGGGGTGACATTTCCCGGGTGCCACGTCGAGCCCGAGGGCGGCGGCGAGGGCGAGGAAGGCGTCGAAGGCCTGACAGGCCCTTAGGTACGACGCCTCGCACCCGACAAAGTCGTCGACGTAGACAAGGATATGAAAGCCGTCGCGCCTCATAATCCAGGCGACGGCGGCCGTCACGCGGACACAGGCCACGCCCGAGGAGTGGCAGCCAAAGGGCAGGGCGAGGTCAATGTAGATCTTTTGGTCGAGGGTGATCCCGTACAGGGGGCAGGCGAGGGGGTCTGCGCGGAGTTGCCGGTAGGCCCGCGAGATGTCGGCGGACCATAGGTATGCGCCGGGGCCCTCTCCCGTGAGGCGGCGGCCGAGGTCAGCGACTGAGGGGAGGGTATAGGAGTGTGGTTTCCCGAGGTATTCCCAGCGGGGTATGCCGGCATTGACGCTGGCGCCGGGGGGAAAGGAGAGGTCGACGATGACCCGCCTCTTGCCCAGGTCGGATTTGGGGCGGGTCATCATCGGGTGTAATGTATGTAGGCGAACCGGGACACGCAGATAACCAGCATGGTATGGAATGTAACCAGGGACAACGGACGATGAATAAACGCCAGTCATGAACTAGATCTCTCCGTGTCGACTCGTTTATTACATGGTGTCAGATGTGGCTTGCCTGACAAGTGAGATGGCTCTCTCTGGATTAAAACCCCCATTGCCACTGGACTTGGAAGGCAACCTCACTCTAAACTGGACCCAGTGGATTGATTCATACAAAATTTACGCCATAGCAGCAGGAGTAGCGGCGAAAACGGAGAAAGTACAGTGTTGCGTCTTTCTCCATGTCGCTGGACCAGAGGCGCAGAAAATCCACAGAACGCTCAACATTGAAGCCGCGGACCGAGACAAAATTGCAGTACTGATTGAAGCATTTAAAGTATATTGCGAAGGGAAGACGAACATAACAGTGGTACGTTACCAGTTTAACTCCCTATTTCAGACACACGAAAGTATGGACACTTACATTAGGGAGCTACGTAACCGCATATCACACTGTCAATACGAGTTACTGGAAGATTCGTTACTCTGTGACAGAATTGTGTGCGGAGTGAAAAGCAACGTATTGAGAGATCGATTATTACAGACTCATAACTTGACATTGGAATTGTGCATATCGATGTGTCGGCTTAGTGAACACAAGGCAGGTTTGTTGACTGGAAATGCAGACAGTGATTCGAATGAAAACGTCGATGCGTTATCAAGAATTAGTTCTAGCATGACGTCACAACGTCGTGTGCCACCTTGGAGACGAACATCGCAACGTCAACAATACGGGTCAAACAATGCGAAAATCAAGTGTCCGAATTGCGGATACGTACATTTCAGTGGTAGGTGTCCTGCTAAGGACAAACAGTGTACAGGCTGTGGAAAAGTGGGACATTTCGTCAAAGTGTGTAGAAGTAATACAAATAGACAGTCGACAGTGAATGAAGTCAACATACAGCACCATGACGAACAACACGAATGGACGCGACCATACCAGGAGGACGACACCAGTCACGATTTGTTCGTTGGTGCATTACAGGATAACAACGACGAAAAGGAGGATCTATGGTACGCGGATATCGTAGTGAACAATACGATAATCAAGTTCAAACTTGATACCGGTTCGGAGGCGAACATCGTGCCACGGAGGATTTACGATCAAATGGACGACGTGACCATGACTCCAACGCGTTGTCACTTGATAACGTACGCTGGACACCGTATAAAACCTCATGGGGAGGTTTTCGCCACCGTACGCGGTCATGGATTAAAGTTCCAAGTAACAGATGAGGGTAGCCCTATCCTAGGAAAGAGTGCGTGTGTCGCCCTCAACCTCATAACAAGACTGGACTCCATAAACACTGTAGCATATTCAACCACATCAAGTGATAAATTGGTAAATATGTATAGTGATGTATTCAAAGGTTTAGGCAGAATTAAAGTAAATGCGCATATTCATGTTGACAACAATGTAGCCCCAGTCGTTGATGCTCCTAGGCGCATACCACACGCCATAATAAATGATGTCCGTCAAGAATTAAATAGGATGTTAGATCTCAAAGTAATAGTAGAACAAAATGAACCGACTCCATGGGTGAACTCCATCACTATAGTAAGAAAACCAGGTAAAATACGAATATGTTTGGACCCTACTAAATTAAATAAAGCAATATTAAGAGGCCCATATCCAACACGTACGATAGAAGAAGTAGTAGCTAACACAAGTGGGGCAGAATATTTTTCGGTCATTGATGCCAACAGTGGCTATTGGCAGATTGAGTTGGATAATGAAAGTTCTAAATTATGCACCTTCAATACACCTTGGGGTCGGTATCGATATACCAGGTTGCCATTTGGCATAAAAACGGCCGGAGACATATTTATTCAAGAGATGAACAATATATTAGGTGATTTGGACGGTGTAAATGTGATAACTGACGATATACTAGTATACGGTAAAGACATACAAGAACACAACGTAAGACTAAAGTCAGTACTGGACAGGGCCCGTAAATTCGATCTGAGATTGAACCCAAAAAAGTCTAAAATTTGTGAAAGACAGGTAAACTATGTGGGGCATTTAATAACGTCCAACGGATTATTGCCAAGCAAAGAAAGAGTACAAGCTATCATAGACATGCCAACACCCACGGACAAAAAAGCTGTCCAACGGTTTTTGGGAATGGTCGGATATGTCAACAAATTTATTCCCAACATGGCGGAATTAGCAAAGCCGTTAAGAATAATACTAACTAAAGATGTCGCCTGGCATTGGCAAGAAGAACAAATTTATGCATTCGACAAACTTAAAGAATTGTTAACAAGAGCACCCGTTCTAAAAATTTTTGATGTGAAAAAAGATATTGTCCTTCAAGTAGATGCATCTAAATCTGGCCTTGGGGCGACCTTATTTCAAGAAAATAGACCTGTCGCAATGGCGTCCAAGGCATTAGATAACACACAAACAAATTATGCAGTAATTGAAAAAGAACTGTTAGCCATTTGCTTTGGGTGCAGGAAGTTTCATGAGTACATATACGGGAAAGAAGTGACTATTCAAACCGACCACAAACCCTTGGTAGCCATAATGAATAAGCCCATACACACACTATCAGCACGCATGCAACGCATGAGAATGCGGTTACAAAATTATAATCTACAAGTAATACATGTTAAGGGCACGCTGATGTATTTTGCAGATGCGCTGTCCAGGGCTCACACCACGTTGACAACACCGAACAACTTGTTCGACACAGACATAACCGTGGCCGCAATCGATATGGAAGTGAACAATATAGCTAAAGTAAGGCAAGAGTTGGACAAGGATAAAACATTGCAGCAGGTTGTGTTGTTAGCAAAACATGGGTGGCCAAAAAGTAGCGCTGGCCTCAGTCAGAGTGTAAAACCATTTTTTACCTATAGAAATGACATAACAATACAAGACGATGTGTTATTAAAAGATAATCGTATTATAATACCAAAGACCATGCAGAGAGATATGCTAAATAAAATTCACGAGTCACATTTAGGCATAGTGAAATGTAAGCAGTTGGCCAGAGACAACGTCTTTTGGCCTGGAATAAGTAATCAAATCGAGGACAAGGTTTCACAGTGTCAACTTTGCCAGGAGTACCGACACAAACAACATTCTGAACCTTTGATGAGTCATGACATTACATGTATTCCATATTATAAACTAGGCGTGGATTTGTTTACTGTTAACAAGGTGAATTTCCTGTTAGTCATTGACTATTATACAAAGTTTCCGGAAATAGTAGAGTTAACATCAACCACAAGTCAGGCCATAATAAGAAATTTGAAGCAAATGTTTTGCAGATATGGCATTCCGAACACAGTAGTATCAGACAACGGTCCACAATTTAACAGCGCAGAGTACCTACAGTTTGCACATAACTACGGTTTCACACCTAAATTTACAAACCCAATGTTCCCGCAAAGTAACGGCCAGGTAGAAAGATACGTACAAACTGTAAAATTGATGATAAAAAAATCTCTACTGGACGGCAAAGATGCCAATATTGCACTTTTAAATTATCGAAACACCACAATCCAGGGCCTTGGTGCATCTCCGGCACAACTACTCATGTCCCGTAAACTACGGACACGGTTACCGATTTTAGAAACACATTTGAAACCAAGTTGCAAATATACAAACAACACTGAAATACGCAGAATACAGCAGAATCAAAAGAAATACTTTGATACCCGTGCAGGACATGAACACCACAAGTTGCATACCGGAGACGAGGTACGATATCTCCATCACAAAGGAGGATGGGCTTCAGGAAGAATTGTAGAAACAAACACACCTGGCCCTAGAGATTACACTATGGTAAATAAACAAAACAATATAATTAGGCGAAATCGAAAACACATTTTCGTCTCACATAAGGGTGACACCCACCCTATTAGACCTGAATTAAAAACAAACACACACCAATATACTACACGATACGGCCGAGTTGTTCGTCCCATACAAAGACTAGGAATAAATGACCAGTCATAATACCATTAGTATTTATGTATGTACTAATATATAAGTTCAATGTTGTATGTGGGATAGCATATTGAATATATAGGAACTGATATCATACCATGTGACTCAACCCTGACGCCGTTAACAGTGTTATAAGTTAAATACAATAGCTATAAATTTCTGTGATATGAAGACATGTACCTTGATGCAAAGTTGTATCGTGAAAAATCACGATCCAAAAATTTGTCGACAGTGCGAAACACATTCCCCTACCGGAGCATTAAAACGGCAATAGGCGTACTCAAGGCAGCATTTGACTATATACATGTTAAGATGGGACATCTACACTGTTAACCATCCCGTATTTACTGGACAGGAAATGATGTACGATCTATTGTATCATAGTTCACAGCTAGTCGTCACAAATGTTTATGTACTCCTAAATGTGAATCAAGTCGTTGTTCATACATCACACTATTTAAGTCAACAGTCACCCAAAGTGCCAATTGTTGGAGTACAACATAAGTTTAATAAAGTATGTGAATTCTAGAACTAGCATTATCAGTTCCACTGAAATGGCAAAATAGGTACTGTATTTGTTACGCTGTTAAAAGTTGATGTGGTTATTGGGCTATTGAGAATGCATTACATATACAATTATCGATATGCGATAGTGGTCGAAACGTTAATATTTATAAGACTGATGTTACTATTTATAAGACTGATGTTACTATCTATAAGACTGATGTTACTATTTATGAGAATGATGTTACTATCTATACGAATGACATGCATAGTATTTAAGATACTCATTCACATATGGGATGAGTGTAGAGTCGCGTATGTCATGTCTCAGTGCAACGTTGCATTCTTCATAGGGGTTGGAGGTGTTTAAGAGTTCATGTAATTAATTAAAACTAATGAAACAATAAATATAATGAAATCAATAAAACTAATGAAAGGAGGATGTAATGTATGTAGGCGAACCGGGACACGCAGATAACCAGCATGGTATGGAATGTAACCAGGGACAACGGACGATGAATAAACGCCAGTCATGAACTAGATCTCTCCGTGTCGACTCGCTTATTACATCGGGGAGACCTGAGTCCAGGGTGTGAAGGGAGGGATGGTGAAGGGGCCCGCGAGGGCGCCGAGGGCGAGCTCCGTCTTAATGAAGCTCTCTATGTGGGGGGCGTGCTAGGAGGGCTCGCGTTGGTTGGTGAAGGTCGAGCGGGGGGTGAGGAGGCGGAGAAGTTGGAAGGGAATCCAAACTCAAGGAGGTCGAGATGGGCGGGGTCGGGGTAATCGCGGAGGCGGTCGCGCCATGCGGGGATGTGGAGGCCAGAGGGAAGGGGGATGCGGGCGGCCAAAAAGTTAGGGAGGCCCACTTCCCTGAGTGCGGCAGATGCGCGGGTGAAAGTGGGGTAGCGGGCCCATGCTTCGATAGAGGCGTGGGGCCAGATGGCGAGGAGGGTGGGGCGGGTATTGGTGAGGGGAGGGGGCCACAGGAGGGGGCGGCGGGGAGGGTGTCTTGGATGTGGGGGTCGACGACGTCGGAGATGTGCTCGCTGAGGTCGTCGTGGGGGGGGGGGGGGGGGGGAGGAGGCGCGGTGAGGGAGGTTGAGGGGGATGTGGAGGCCAGAGGGAAGGGGATGCGGGCGGCCAAAAAGTTAGGGAGGCCCACTTCCCTGAGTGCGGCAGGATGCGCGGGTGAAAGTGGGTAGCGGGCCCATGCTTCGATAGAGGCGTGGGGCCAGATGGCGAGGAGGGTGGGGCGGTATTGGTGAGGGGAGGGGGCCACAGGAGGGGGCGGCGGGGAGGGTGCTTGGATGTGGGGGTCGACGACGTCGGAGATGTGCTCGTGAGGTCGTCGTGGGGGGGGGGGGGGGGGGGGGAGGAGGCGCGGTGAGGGAGGTTGAGGGGGGCGGCGAAGGAGGTGGGGGAGGGGGGTGGGGTGGGGGGAGGGGTGGGGCGGTCGGCATCAGGGGGGAGGCCGGGGAGATGTGTTAGGTAGGCTGTGTCACCGGGGGAGGGTGTGGGGGGGGCGGCGGCGTCTGCGGCGAGGTGGGGGGTGGGGGAGAGGTGGGGGGGGGGGTTGTGGTGTTGGTGGTGGCCGCCTGGTGGTGGGGTGGGGTGGGGGCTGGTCGCTTCCGGGGAAACGTGAGTGGCGTGAGTGGCGTGGGTGGCGTGGGTGGCGTGGGTGGCGTGGGTGGCGTGGGGGGCCGCCGGGGCGGCGAGGGCGGCGACTTCACAGGCGGGGCCTGTGGTGAGACCGTGTTGTGCGGTGGCCGGGTGGTCGGCGGAGATGAGAGAGGGGTGGCGGTTGGGTGAGGTCTGGCGGTCTGAGGGAGGGTCTGTTGGGTCGCGGCGGGCGGTGGGGTGGTCGCGGGCGGCGGCCGGGGGGGGGCCTTTGAAGCCGGGTGTGGTGTGAGCGGTTTCTGGTTCTGCAGTCAGGGCGCGGGCGGGCCGGGACGGCGGGGAGATGTGAGAGGGCGGCGAGATGTGAGGGGCGGGGGGTGGAGGCGGTGAGTCATGAGGCGGCGAGATGTGAGGAGGGTCGGTTGTGGGTGTGCGGGGGTCGGCGTGGGGGGTTGGGTGGGGCCGGCTGGTTCCCTCCGGGCCGGGCTGGAGGGGGCGGCGGACTAAAAATCCGCCGAGGGGGCGGGGGCCCCCTGGTCGCGGCCTCTCTTGCTGAGGCAGACGGCCTCCGAGTGTATCGTTAAAATTTTCCTCATGTTTGCGCAGTAGGCGCAAGCGTGTCGATACCTCGACGCCCCCTCCCCATGGGTCTCGCCGGCCCCCGGTTCCATGAGGGGCAGGGGGCGCCGTGGGAGTCTCGGTTAAAGGTAATCCGAGTGTCGGTCTGGGGGCGTGCCTGGGGTCTGGGGGCGGGGCGGGCGGGGTTGGAGGAGCTGGCGGGCGTGGGCAGGGCAGCGGTGGGCATGGTGAGGGCCTCCATGCGGACCATGTTGATGTCCGTGGGGTCGTGCTAGCCGTGTGGGAGCCTTCCGTCCGTGATCCACGTAAATACTGTCTCCGAATAACGGCGGACGGTAGCCCAGGGTGGACTAGGTTGTCCCGGTGAATGGTCAGGGCGTGGTGGCTGAGTCCGGGAAGGGAGTGGGCGGGGAAGGCGGGGTGTGCCTCCAGCATGCGGAGGGCGAGGCTATATTCATCCTTGGTGGCCTCCCCTCGCTTCACCGCCTTCCTCTCCGCCCCCCGTTCTATTAAGTCACAAGGGAAGATATAGTGGGGGGAAATACCTTTGCGTCGGCCGGCGTTGTGAGTGTCGGCCAAGTCGAGGATCTCCCATACTGCGTCGGCTGCGGAGGTGGATGAGTGGGCGTGGGCATCGCGGTAGTGTAGGGGAGGCGGTGCCTCCGATGGTTGAGTCGAGGAGGCCCCCCCCCTGGTGAAACGCTGGTAGTCGGGGTGGATGGCCCCCGGAGCAGCCGGCAGGGGCGGCGGAGGCGGGTGGGCCCCCCCCATGGTGTGGCGGGGGGCCCGGGCGGCGTAGGTCTGCTGTGGCGGCGTCGGAGGCGGCGCGGCGGTTCGGTGGGGCGGGGGTCTGCTGAGGCGCGGCTCCGCGCTCGTCCCGTGCGTCGATTATGTCGAGTCTCGCCGACAACCGCTCCAGGGCCGCCACCGTGTCGAGTAGGGTGGCCTGCATGGTGCGCCCCCACTCCGAGGGGGGGTCGCCGGGGGCAGCCATCGGGAGCGCGGCGGCCTGGGGGGGCGAGGAGGGCGCGGACGAGTGTGTCGAGCTCGCCTCAGATATGCGCTGCGCCTCCCTGCGGGCGGCGCGCCTCCCCCGGCCTCGTCCGTTCGGCATGATGTGGCGTGGTGAGTGTAGTGCCAAAGAAAAAAGTGTCAGGAGGAGCGGAGTGTCTGGAGGCAGGAGGGCGAGTGGCCTGAGGCGGCCTGGGGGCTGGATTTAAGGGAAGGAAGCGCGGGCCGTTATGCAACGGCCAACGGCTGGAGGAGAGAGAGGGGGGGGGGGTCCTCCCTCGCCTCGCATCAACCGCAATGCGAGCATTACGACCAATCCGTGGCTGGTCCTTGGTGTTCCGGCGTGATCCGGCGTGATCTGTGGCTGGTCCGGCCTCATCCGGGGTCCACGACGCCCAATGGAAGGTAACCATGCCAAAAGTAGCCAGATAACACACCACACAGCTACGTACAAGCCTATGATATGTAAATAGGAGTAGGCTAGTCTAGTAATAAGAGTAGAACAAAATAAAACATATGCCAAGAAAATTAAAAAAACTAACATAGGCTACTAACCATACCAACCAACTATCTATCTGCCACTAAAATGCAGGCAATCAAATTACTTATCAGCAGCTACTGTATGATAAGATAACACCAAAACTACTACTGGCCAGCATTGAAAACAAGCCTGGGTACCCGGGCTTATATGCTATGGACAGTACAAATACGGCCTCAATAACAATTTTTTTTGTTTTAACCAGATGTTTTAAAACGTTTAAAACATCCGGGGCGGTCAGGGGCATTTTGCAATCCGGGCTCGATACGGCATCGTCCCCGATGATCAGGGGGTGATCCGGGGGTGATCCGGGTGGTCCGAGGTGGACTACCACGGACTGGTCCGTGTCACGGCTGGACCAGTCCATTTTGCCCCAGATGAGCCACGTTTTAGCCACGGTTTAACCCGGACCAGCCCTGGACTTGCCCGGACTAGCCCCGATGTAGCCACGGACCACTCCCGGACTGCCCGGATAAGACCCGGACACTCCGGATGACCACGGATTAACCACGGCTCACCACGGATGACCACATATTACTCACGGACTACCCCAGGATGAGTCCCGCATTTCAGGTTATCATCTGGGGGTTGTCCGGGGCTGGTCCGGGGGTTGTCCGGAGCTAATCCGGGTAGCCCGAGGGTTGTCTGGGGCTCATCCGGTGTGATCTGGGCTTGTAGTCCATGCCTCGTCCGGGTACGTGTGACCGCGAGGCCAAAAACGACCAAAATAGCGATTTTATCCAAGGCTGTTCGGGACAGTCCGGGCGACTGGTATGGGGGTGGTCCAGCTAAAAATCCAGGGCTGGTCCGGGTAGGTGTGACTGGGTCTTAAGGATCGCATCATTTAAATCCCAATATGAACACATTATTAGCAGTGGTTATAGCTAGATTAAAACACTAATTTGCATGGGTAGAAAGTACTACCAAATTATAATGTTAACTATATACAAAAATAGAATCGAAAACCAAAAATAATGGAAACTCACAAGTTTTATACCAAACAAGTCTACGTCAATTATTGCTATAGGAAATCAATCTGCATGGAATCAAACCAATGACTTAAAAACTTATACTCATCGTTTCCTAGCCAGGTGCTCGGCATTATTAGGATAGGGAAAGGAGCAGTGGAATGAGGAAGACCAATCATATGGGATTGAAATTTCCCGTGCTTAAACAACTAATTTACCCCCAAAAATGGATTATGAGCACTACTGCACAGCGGTGAAAACAATTACATGCACTTAAAGTTGCATAGTCTGATGGTTTTGAGCTTCTGACATTTTAAATACATTAGGTTCATCGGCATAATGTACCTTACTATAGCTTGAAGTAACTTTTATTTGAAGTGGCTAACTTTTAAGATATTTGAAGTGCAACCATGCAAAATCAATTCGGGCAAGCATGCGACAACTCTGACCCGATCGTCTTCTGCAGTAACAGGTTCTATTCAATTGCCTCAGTATTCCCTTCTGTGTGGCGACAAATGATTAATAACTGCACCAGGATCTAAGTTAGATATGTAGAATCAAAGCTGGATAATTGTTTTGGTTTTGAAAATTTGATTTGTTCATCTATGCAGCTGGTGCGCTTTACCACATCAGAACCTTGACCGGAAGGCTTACGCCTAAGCTCGACCAATCAGCATCCTCGTACTAAACTCTGGTCATTGCACATTTATAGTCGGCGCAATCACGTCACCACCAATGCCAGATATCGTATGCCTCATGGTGCGCTTTACCACATATTCTCACCACTGTTCTTAGCATATATCGATTATTCTTTAGACTGGACCCGGTGGCCGAATGGGTAGAGCGCACGGTTCCCGTGTGGAAGGAAAGTCGGGAGTTCAAAACCCTGCCCAGGCAAAAATATGACTTGCAAAATTGATACACTACCTAGATTGATGTTTGACATTACTAGGATAGGCGAAGGACTGGTTAGCTCAGTACGAGGATAATGTGATTGAGTGAGAAATCGGGTCATGTTGTCAGCGGGCCCATCTTAGTCCTTGCCCCATGTTAGTAATGCCGAGCATCAGGCTACGTAGCAACAAGTATCAATTGTGTATGTCATTGGTTTGACTCGACTAGGAATCAGACTCCTGACCTTCAGCATGGAAAAGCCTGCGCTCTATCGATTCGGCCACTGCGTCGGGTCACAGAACATGTTTTGAATAGCGGTTATTTGCTATTTTTGCTGAATGCTCACCGGTATCCTTTACAGGGAGCGGCCTCTCTAAGGCTGTGTATCCATAGACTGCTCCTTTCTGGCATTTTCCCTTGTTCTGTGTTTGCATGTGACCTTGTGACGTGCCACACATACAATGAACCTGTGTTTTCTTTAGTGGTCATTCCCATAGGTGGGACCCAGGGACTGTATGGCATTGTTCATGGCAAATGTGACATACTGACCAGGAACATAGAGAATGAACACGCTCATTGTCTGCGTGGCCCATCACAAGGTCACAACCGAACACAGACAAGGGAACACGCCACCACAAGGGCGAACAGTCTATGAATACACGGCTTAACTCATGTACGCTGGTCGCCCTATAGTATAATCACAGTTGCACTGTTATTACTCAGCCGACAGTTGGAAACCCCGGCTGATATATGAGGGGCTTACTTTAGTGTCTGCTTCCAAGATATATATACACTAGTTGTGACAGTCGCATTGTGGCTGGTAGCTTCAGTTTCAGCATAGTCACACATATATATGCTTTATAATGAATTATGGGAATAAAAACAAAGGACAAGCCACCTCCCAGTTAAATCCTCACTGATCTATATGCATTGTAGGTTGGTGATAGTTCCTAATTCCGCCGCTGGCGCCACCTACGCTTGGCCAACTCCAGCGTATCTCGTCATTGTTGGACGGATTATATATTTACAGTACAACCCCTTTAAACCAAGCTTGGTTAAACCAAATGATGGGTTAATCCAAACTGTTTTTGGTGGCCCAGCAAAATACTGCCATTTATCATATACAAAAGTTGGTTAAACCAAAGTCAGTCAATCCAAATTATTGGTTAATCCAAGCAGAATTGTTGGGCCCCAGGCCACTTCTGGTATAGTTAAACCAAACTTTCATGTGTCTATAAGGTCATCTGAGACACCAGCAATTTTTATATGATAAATGGTAGTATTTTGCCGGGCCACCGAAAACAGTTTGGATTAACCGATTGTTTGGTTTAATTGAACTTGGGTTAATGGGGTTATACTGTATATACATATAAAAACAATAATCAAAGTGTCCACATACATTGTATATTACATTCATAATGCACCCACGCTTTTGCCAAAACCAAGTCAAAGTCGAAGCCAAAGCTCGGTTAAACCAATGATCGGTTAATTCAAACAAATTTCTGGGGTCCCTTCAAGTTTGGTTTAACGGGGTTATACCCTATGTATATTGTATGTATATGTCTTGTATAAGGATTATGTGAGTACAAAGGTGCGTATGGGACATGTCTCTAATATTATGTATGATTGTTATTGTGTATAGTAATCTATGGATGACCGCACCCCTTATAAACAGATTTATGTATTGAATGAATGATAAGTAGCGGCTCTGGTTCCATCTCTGATGATGGAGGGTGGAGATATATAGTTGCTGTCTTTTTATTGGCTATTCAGCTGCCAAGACAAATACAAGAATGATATAGCGAATAAGTGCTAAAATAGGTTGTGCTAAGCGGTATATTCATGTACAGACATCTGTTGGAACCCCCCCCCCCCAGCTAATGAGCAGTGATGAGTAAATGGCGTAAAATATATAAACGCATAGGACAGTTATACAATTCTTACTTGCAATTGATAGTTGTTAGTTGGTTGGTTGTTGGAAATTTATGTCCTCGCAACATCTAAGGGCATATCAAGACAGGCACCGACTTGTGTCAGTGTGCACTCATGGCGTCTATATAGTGCTGTCCCACTGGGAAATCAGGCTGCGAGCACAATGAACCAATATCCCACTCAGTAACATTATCCTACCACTGAGCTAACCAGACCTTGCTCTATCCTATTAATGCTGAGCGCCAACCTCGGAAGCAACACGTATAAATTTTGTAAGTCATTTGTTTGATTCGACCCGGATTCGAACTCCAGATCTCCTACATGGGATGCCGATTCGGCCACCGCGTCTACCGATTCGGCCAACGCATCTAGTCACCTTGACTAGCTGAATGCCTATTGTATTATGTTACCAACATTTTTGGATGTTATATATATATATATGATGATGATAGCGAAAGGAATCATTCCGCAGATAATAACAAGGAAGTGATAGTGGCTCTTCCCACACCCCGTCCGACCAACATGGCGCTTCTATCAACTGGGCACATCCCCTCCCACCACCTCCTCAGCTGGGACCCTGGATGCCTCCCTCCCTCGCAATTCAGATCATGAATATCGAATTACAAATTGTGTTGAATGGTGTCGTGTTCAATTGTGTTGTGTTCAAATGGGCCTGCAGCTTCTCATTGCATTCTTAGTGGAAAGCTAGAACAATAAGATCTGATTGAGTGAATTAGGACTGCACTTAACTTACTGTTAAGTGACTACACTTGGCAGAGTGCCAATACATATATCTGAGTTCCTCCCCAACCCTCTCCTCGCCCCCTTCGCCGGTTCTGTCGGCTGTGGTATTCTGTTGACCATCAATTGCAGTGTCATGTTCTGTCAACAGCTCATGGATCGCCGAGTACTGGAAACTGTTGGCACGGCCATCCAACTGTAGTTCCAGTCATAAGAACCGCGCAGTCTACTTAACAGTGTACAAGGCAATGTGGCCGAATCGGTACAGCTCGGGCCTAGCGTGCGGGAGATCAGGAGTTCGGTTCCCGGTGGAGTCAAACCAATGGGTTAACAAATCGATACTTGTCGTTTCCTACCCTGGCGCTTGCCATTAATAGGATAGGGCAAGTACTGGTTAGCTCCGTGTCAGGATAAGACGACTGAGTGCGATATTAGTTCTCTGTGGTGGAGTGGTTAGAGTGCGTTCTCTGTGGTGGAGTGGTTAGAGTGTCTGACTTTTTTCTAGGTCAGACTCCTAATCTGAGGGTCGGGGGTTCGATTCCCCGTGCCCCAGCTCTGCCAATTTGGATTTCCACCACTGTGTATAACTTACAGCGTCATCAAAGGCCGGTTGCTCTCATACCATGTCTATGTAGTGTGGGAGGTTAAAAATCCCTTGGGTCGGTAAAAGTGTAGGCTCGGGCTTTCTATCGACCAGCAGTGGAGTGGGGAAGACCAGTCGTCTGTGACTGGGATTTCCCCTGCTTGGGACAACTAATGTACCAAAAAAAAAAGAAGAGAGACAAATAAGTGTTCACACTTCCTGTCTACCATTCGCTATATCGCTATTAGTTCATGGTACCGGTGGCCTTATTTCCCAGTGGGGCTTCACTATAGAGTTGCCATGAGTGTGCACGGTCACAAGTCGATATCCGTCCTGATATGACCTGAAATGTGGCCAGGACAAAATCCAATTAACTTAGCAGTGTATCTTCTTGAACAAAGCAGGACTTTCCAGAATGTACACATTGGTGTATGGGGTTTATGCACCACATGCTCTGCAGGTATATCCCGCTTAGCGCTACCCAGTTTAGTGCTGATTCGCTATAGTGTTCTTGGCAGTCTAGCAGCCAATATGAAGACAGCAACTACTTCGCTCCACCCTGCCAATATGAAAGATCAAAGCAGAGCAGCTATTTAACAACTCTTCAATATATGGTGAGACAAAAACTGGATTTCTTCCGCTGATCTCGCCCACACACACAAGGGCTGTTTACCTAAACCATAATCGACCATTGAGGTTCGTTCACTTACTCATCTGTTATATTGAACATTCCTTCACATTACAATTTTCTTAAATACATTACTACTTATGTGTTATCCTTTAAATGTTTGCTTACTGTCCGAATATACACTATTTTCATTTGTTTTATTTTGATCACCTACAGATTGAGCTACTCATTGAAATAACTCGTTGAATATGGCAATCAAGGACACATCCAGAACATTATTTAAACTTATGCAACACATTTCAATAATATTTGATTGATTACAATTAAGCAAAAAAGTTGGTCTTACAAGAAGAACATTGAAAGAAACCCTGAAAATAAGCTTGGGTAAATGCATGCTGTCAATTTGTAAATTTTCCACATTTTCACTTTAGAACAACATCATACATACATATCTTTTATACATTTTGTGGGATAGATTAAATACATGTAGCACTGCTGGTACACTTACCACACAGAAACAACACACATCGTTTGACTTGCTAGCCCCCCCCCCAAAAGAAATCATTCATTTTCACCATAACATTTGTGGAAACCAAACATGTGGTGTCCAGTTTCAGTTTGAGAGAATGACCCCACCATACGATTGGCGCCCTCTCCGCCACCGCAAATACTGAACGCGGTCGACCCGGAGTTCGAATCCCAGTCGAGTCAAACCAATGACTTAGAAAAGCGACACCTGTCGCTACCTATCCAGGTGCTCCACATTAATAGGATACAACAAGGACTGCCTAACTCAGTGTCAGACTACTATTACTGTGTGGGGTATCAGGTCATGGTGCTGGTGGCCTGGTCCCCCAGTGGCGCAGTACTATACAAGTCGCCATAAGTGTGCACTGTCACAAGTTGGTGCCCATCCTGATATGACCTGAGATGTTACTAGGACGTAAAACAACAACAACAAGCCAGCGCAGATTTGCCCGCGTGCCAAACTAGTCCTGCAGCGGCTAGACCATCTGTACAGAGGCTGAGTAGGCCTACTGTATAATAACAGTTTTATAAGGGAAGTGTGTGTACCACCCACCTGTAGGGACTGAAGTCACATACACGTTATACCCCTGTCACACTACGACGTAACGAGCCAACGTGAGCCTAACGTGATGATTTTTCGTCATTACGTTGCCGTACGTTGGGTTACGTTATGATGACGTCATAATGACGTTAGAGTGACGTCGAGCTACGTCATGTTACGTCGTGTTACGTCGGCGCGCGTCGAGGTTTTGAACCTGTTCAAAACTTTCGACGTATCTCGACGTGACGCCGTCACGTCGGGATGACGTGACAATGACGTTAGGTAGACGTTCCGCGATCGTTATAGCAGCGTAAATGACGTTAGAGTCACGTTATGTCACATCAGACCGACGGCCCGGATGGGAGCAACGTGTGGGCCGCGTTTTGCACGTTACGGTCACGTCACGGTCACGTCACGGTCACGTTACGGTCACGTCACGGTCACGTTACTGTCACGGTTACGGTCACGTTACGGTCACATTACGGTCACGTTACGGTCACGTTACGGTCACGTTACGGTCACGTTATGGTCACGTTGCGGTCACATTACGGTCACGTTATGGTCACGTTACGGTCACGTTACGGTCACGTCATCTACGCGGCATTCACGTCCACAATTTGCATATTACGCCGATAACTTCGACGTGATATCATTATTTTCACGTTGTGGTTACGCTGACGTAGTCACGTCATAGTGTGACAGGGCCATTAGTGGACGTAGTTGGACGTAGTTGAACGTAGTGGAGGCTAATGTAGTTGAACGTAGTTGAACGTACCGGCATCCATACTTCTCCGTCATGCTAACTTGGTAATAACATGGGTGGGCCGCGAGTTCCGATTTAATATTTGTACATGTTCAAAAGAGTGCTAAGTTAGAGGCTAACATACTGTGGCAAAGTCTCTGCACTCTTTGACCAATTTCACTTATTTTGTATGTTATTCTGTTAAATAAAATTGGCCGATGCGGCGGCGGCGGGCGGCGGCGGCAATTTGTTTTGTTTACATTCGACGATATGTATATCGCGGCCGATGTAGCTGCGGCGTTAATTTCGCTTCGATTTTAGGGTTAATTTTATCAAATTTCACGTTTTGAGTATGTAATTCTGTTAAATATGATAGCATTGAATAGATTTGGGCCTAATCGCTACCTAACACCGCCCATAAAATTGCTACGGAGTGGTGTTAGTGTAGCTGACCATAAACTTGCGGTGTTTCCGTAACCCTGCTCCATAGATAGCGACTTTTGGCTACTAAACCAGAAATCCTGTCCAAAACCAGTTTTGACCTGCTAACACTGCCCCATACATACGGCCCCAGGGCCCGTATGCATGAATCGGTGTTAGGCTTAGCCAGTGCTAGGCGCTAGCTCTGGGGTAGCTATCCGTGGCTAGGAGGGCCTTGGTTAATTAGGACAAGCCGTATGCACCGATGTCCAAACCGGTCCAGATAGCTAACCGTGTACTTATTTATAGATTTGGGAAATCCCTAGATTTGACACTATGCATAATGCCGCCAATGCGGTGGTGGCGTTAATATCGGTTCGAATTTAGGGTTAAATTGATAAAATTTCACTTATGGCGTATGTAATTCTGTTAAATATGACAGCATTTGGGCCTAATATATTGCGGCGGCGGCAGGGGCGGCGATCTGATTTGTTGATATTCGACAGTATGGATATCGACGTCGATGCGGCGGCGGCGATTTGTTTACTTTACATTTGTCGCTTCGACAATATTAATATCGCCACCGATGCAGCGGCGGCGTAAATATGGGTTCGAATTTAGGGTTAGTTTGATAAAATTTCACTTATTGAGTATGTAATTCTGTCAAATATGATAGCATTGAATAGATTGAGACCCAGACACACACACTAATCGGTGCGGCGAGCACTGGTTGGGCCTAATATATTGCCTTCTCCACCTCCCAGGAACCAGCACGCTTGTTACGGGTGAGCCTGTTGCTGGCGAGCACTGTTTGGGCCTAATATATTGCCTAATATATTGCCTTTTCCACCTCCCGGGAACCAGCGTGCTTGTTACGGGTGAGCCTGTTTCCGGCGAGCGGCGATTTGTGTTTAGTTTACATTCGTCGATTCGACAATATTAATATCGCCGCCGATGCGGCGCCGGCGTTACTATCGGTTCAAATTTAGGGCTAAATTGATAAAATTTCACTTATTGCATATGTAATTCTGTTAAATCTGATAGCATTGAATATATTTGGGCCTAATATATTGCCGCCGATGCGGCGGCTGCTGCGGCGGCGGCGGCGGTGGCGGCGGTGGCTCTGATCTGTTTTGTTGATATTTGACAGTATGGATATCGACGTCGATGCGGCGGCGGCGATTTGTTTACTTTACATTCGTCGATTCGACAATATTAATATCCCCGCCGATGTAGCTGCGGCATTAATATCGGTTCGAATTTAGGGTTAATTTGATCAAATTTCACATATTGAGTATGTAATTCTGTTAAATATGATAGCATTGAATAGATTTGGCTCTAATATATCAGCGGCCGGCACACTAACCGGCGCGGCTTGCAGTTAAACTTGATTTGAAACTGGGGTAGCTTAGCCTAGGCTATGGTCGGCGGCTAGCGCTGGCACCGGTTGATGCATACAGATTTTCCACCGTTAGCCATGTGGAGCCAGCCAAACCGTGGTTACGGCCCTAACACCGGCTCATGCATACGGCCCCAGGGCTTTATGCACTAGGGATCAGGTTGACGGCCCGTGGCAGTCCGGATATAAACATATATTACCCTAGACGTTATCTCTGAAAGTAATACCATTCAATGAATGTTATTGGTAGCCCACAGACAGGTATGAATGTGATCTTCAACAAGAATCGCGGAAATCAGACCGAGATTATTACCCCGAATATGAATTTCTCTCGTAGAATTAGTACTGCCAGGGAATGACGGGAAACTGCCGGAAGTCAGGTTTCACCTATCCTCGTTGTGCCTATATTATCGCCCACATATACTACGTTTTTGCTTTGGTTTTCTGTTCAGCAACTTCTAAGGTCATATAAGAACAGGATTCAAACCCAATTGTTGTCATATGCATCCAGATTTCTTGGCATTTTGCTTAACCTTAATTTAAAAAATAGCGGAAATCCGCGAAATCGTGGAGTTCGTTCATCCTTACACAGAGTGCCCTGAACACAATAGGAGAGTGAATGGTAGACTGTTGTTCAGGGAGGACGGTGGGGCAGCTTAGGCTTTGACAGAGCCAGTTAGTCAGCCAATGGATGGGCAGCAATTTTACCACGTGACCTAAACGCGGTGATAACATGAAATCGCGGGGAGGACAATTCAATGTTTTGATGAATTGGAATTTATGTAATTTATATATAGGCACCAATAAACATGTGACTGAGTGGGATATCAGGTCATGGTGCTGGCGGCCTGGTCTCGCAGTTGGGTAGCACTATAAAGTCGCCAGGAGTGCGCACTCTCACAAGTCGGTACCCGTCCTGATATGACCTTAGATGTTGCTAGGACGTAAAACAACAACAGACCAACAAACCAATAAACTGTATCATCCACATATTCAATAGACCCCGGCAGTTAAGCTGGAAAGTACCCGACTAGAGTGGTTCCAGATTCTGCTGATAGATGTCACTAGCTTAACTGGTGGGGTGTAATACATGTGAAGGGAGTGGCGGTAAAATTCCAAAACAAGAAAAACAATATTGGTCTTTTTCAGATATATATTACAACGATAAGAACTTGATGCCTGTTGCGATATGAATATCTGAATATAATCAGCTGATAATCAAGCATTTTATTATTTTTCCAAGTATTCTTTACGGAGATATAGCATGTGAAATCATAGGCAATTGGGGATTGTAGCCAACTAGAGTAGTTCCAGATTCTGCCGACAGATGTCACTAGCTTAACTGGTGGAGTCTATTGGGAACTAATCAATAATATGCATGCCTATGGTATTATATAGAACATATTGAAAGACTAAGCACACGTGGAATTTTTTTTTTTTATTCAAATGTTATGAACATTGATCAAACACTTCTACTGCATTGGCTTAGTGATGAGAGTACACTATACTGCTAGAATTATACCCGCCCTTTGTTTTCGGCACAAGAGTGGACAACGTCATCATGGCCCATAAGGGATGGCCGAATGAATTGAGCATCCGTCTCCCGTCTTGGTAGATCGTGGGATTCAAACCCACTTGTTTGAACCCTCATCGAGTCATATCAATTACTTACAAATTTATACTTGTCGCTTCATAGTCAGGCACTCAGCATTATTAGGATACAGCATGGATTGGTTGGCTCAGTGTCAGGATAATGTGACTGAGTGGGCTATGAGGTCATGGTGCTGGTGGCCTGGTCTCCCAGTGGGGAAGCACTATAAATTTGCCATGAGTTTGCACTGTCACAAGTCAGTGCCCGTCCTGATATGACCATAGATGTTGGCAGGACGTAAAACTCCAACAACCAAACATCATCATGGAATCCTGATATTATGTTACACTCATTTGTATGCATCTGCTCTGGCCTGGCAGTGAGGTGACCCTACACTTACGCAGAACGCTGAAGTATCGGTAATCCAGTCGACCTTTATCCACACACGATGACAAGAGGATATTATCTTAATTGATCTGATTCGGTTTCAGGTGACAGCCTGTAGTGTTTGACAACGCCGAATGCTGAGCAACAACCCTAGCCCCTGCATTGAAGGACCTGCTATAAGTTATAAGCAGTGTTTAATGCCCCGTTCACCTAGACGTTAGTGGATGTAGTTGAACGTAGGGGAGGCTAACGTAGTTGAACATAGTTGAACGTTGTTGAAAGTAGTTGAACATACCGGCATTCGTACCTGTCCGTGATGTTACCTTGGTAATAACGTGGGTGAGCCGTGATGTGCGATTTAATTTTTGGACATGTTCAAAAGGGTGATACGTTAGACACTGAACTTAAATTTGTGATGCTAACATACTCTAGCATACTCTAGCATACTCTAGCGAACTCTAGTGTACTCTAGTGTACTCTAGCATAGTCTAGCATACTCTAGCATACTCTAGCATACTCTAGCATACTCTAGCATACTCTAGCCTATGCTAGCCTGCACTAGCATATTCTAGCATACTCTAGCATACCCTAGCATTCTCTAGCGTATGTTAGCATTCTCTAGCATATGTTAGCATGCTCTAGCATACTCTAGCATATATGGACGAAGCCCTGGTCACATAGCCCTTAGTGGACATAGGTGAATGTAGTGGGGGCTAATGTAGTTGAACATAGTTGAACGTAGTTGAACGTAGTTGAACGTAGTTGAACATAGTTGAATGTACTGGCATCGGTTCCATAACATATTTATCCATACCAAAACCTGCCATACCTTAACATATTTCAATGTAGTGTAACATACTTACACCATGTTTGACCCATGTTAGCCTCCACTACCTTCACCTACGTTCAACTATGTCCACTAACGTGTATGTGACCGGGGCATAAGGAACTACTAAAAAATAATGTAGCCTAGAAAAACAGATGCTATTTAAATTGCCTAAAGCAAAGTATAACAAAAGCTGGATTTTGGATTGTTTGCAATCAACAAACAGTTTCACGCTATTATAAACAAGAAGCAAGAAAAGCAAAATAAGTACTAGGTATTAGACAGCAATATGCGACAGGATGACAGGATAACACACTCCTTGATTATGCTACATTCCGAAACGATTAGTGCGCCATAACTAAACGCTTTTAATTCCAGACTGGACAGACTCTCATGGCAGTATAGTCAGGGGCGTAGCTAGGCGTACACGCGTACGACAAAACATCCACATCATTTTGTCAAAAAATAATAAAGAGAGAGAGAGAGAGAGGAGGCATGTAGTAGTCCGGAGTGTTGAAAACTCAAGTCTAAAATGTGTACAATCCGCCAGCTTAAGCTTAAGCAGCCCCCTAAACCCTCTGCCAAAATTAGGAGTACACATCGTTAAAGGTCTAGCTACGCCACTGATAGTCATAGCCAACACGTGGCACAGAGTGCCTATTATCTGAATAACTAAAACTTAGAGAGGCTCCAAACTGGTACAAGCTCTGCATTGAAATCAAATCAGAAGCGGATGAGTGTGATGATATTACGGGTAAGACGCCAGATGTACTTTGATTTATGGGATGGTGACAGATGGCATGCTGTCAGTAAATCTATCCCTGAATTAGCATCAGCTGGAGTTCCGCTGTGCACACTTAATAAATCATACCTATGATCACTACTGCCATTCACAAAGATAGAAGATAATAAACAGAAACCAGCTAATCAAATTCCTGCAATATGATTCTACTGAGCGCTGCACACATGCATCATTCTAAGAAGTGCCACACGGTAGGAAGCGCAGGGAAATCTTATACCCCTGTCACATTACGACGTTTCTTGCCAACGCGCGTCGATGTGTGTCACTTTTTGGCGCTTCCTCAGGAGACGTCTGGAAGCGTTACGCGCGTGTTAGGCATGCATTGGTAATCGTTGATGGTCGGCGACGCACGTCAGCGTATCGGCAAAGTTTTGTGCTTGCACAAAACTTTCGACATGTGACAACGCGCGACAAAGCATGGGTGCCAATATTATGGCGACGTCAGAAGCACATCGACATCGCTGGAATAACGTAATGCGAATGCCAAGCACACGTCGCGCGTGCGTTAGGGTCGTGCCCACACGTTGCGCCAAAATCTTGCTTTGTTGTTTTACGTCCTAGGTACATCTAAGGTCATATCAGGACGGCGCATGAAACTTTTTTGTCTTTTTTTCTCACACGCCGATATACGTTACCACAACTTCGGCCGCACGCTACCAACACATTGCGCTGACGTCAAACTTTTTCCCACTGCGCCGAAAAGTTTGACGTTTCTCGACTTTTTTGCACGTTGGCGGCGGGCCGGCGAGAAGCGTCGTAATGTGACAGCAGCATTGGTCGTAATGCGAGCATTGCGCTTGATGCGTGGAGAGGAAGAGACCCTCCCCCCCCCCTCCCCGGTCGTCGCGCAGCATTCGCACCTCGCGCGACGACCGCCTCTCAGCTTTCTCCCTCGCCCTCCCCCGAGCCCGCTGCTTTCTCACCTCCCCTGCCATCGCCCTCCTCCCTTCCCTTATAAGGCCGCCCGCCGGCCTCCCTCAGTCACTCGCCCTCCAGCCTCCTCGATGCTCTGCCATTTCTCCTTTTTGGCTTCCACCACCGCTGCTTCACCTCGGACCGCTGCATCCCCTCGGACCGCTCCAGCATGCCCGGACACGGAAAGGGCAAGGGCCGCAAGAGCTCCCGGGCAACCGTCATGGCCACGCCGGGACCCTCCTCGGGCTCGCCGGGAGGCTCCTCACCGTCTACGGCCCCGGCGTCTCCCTCGGCGCCCTCGGACCGCCCCTCGGGCAGCGAGACAGCCGCGATCCTCGATGCCCTCCACCGCCTCACCACCCGCATGGACGCCCTCGAGTCGGGGGGCGCCCAAGGAGCACCGGAGAGCCCCCCGCCTGCGCCGAGGCGAGTCACCTCGGACCGTTGGCCGTCACCTCGGACCTCGGACCGTTTCTCCACCTCGGACCGCTCCAGCACCAGCATCATGCCCAGAAGCGAGGGGACGCCACCGCCCACCCCGGGGCGGCGGACGGCGTACAGCACACCGCCCATCCCAGCACCTCGGGCACACGTCGCCGGGGGGGCGCACCCTCCCCCGCCACCTCAAGCACCACCACCCACCCTGAGGCGGCGGACGGCGTACAGCACACCGCCCATCCCAGCACCTCGGGCACATGTCGCCAGGGGAGCGCACCCCCCCAGCCCTGCATTCAGGGTCCCCTCGACCACACACGGGCATCCGCGGCCGACGCCCTCCGGGGGATCCTGGCGTCGGCCGAGGTGCAGCACAGCGGGAGACGGAGACGCCAGACCCCGGCCGCCTCGGCAGATTTTTTATCCGCCGCCCCCCCCCCCCCCCCCCCGGCCGGCCGGGGGGGCCATCTCCGGCGCCTCACCCACACCCATGCCGACAACCCTGTGACCACCACCGACAACCCCCCAGCAACCATCGATCGAAACGCCGCCCAGACAGAGCCGGGGACCATCACCTCGCACCGCAGGCCCCAGACGCCGCCCATCCTCAGGACGAACCCTCCCCAGACAGCACCGCCGCCGACCATCACGACCACCGACAACCCCCCAGCGACCACCGATCGAAACACCGCCCAGACAGAGCCGGGGACCATCACCTCGCACCGCAGGCCCCAGACGCCGCCCATCCTCAGGACGAACCCTCCCCAGACAGCACCGCCGCCGACCATCACGACCACCGACAACCCCCCAGCGACCACCGATCGAAACACCGCCCAGACAGAGCCGGGGACCATCACCTCGCACCGCAGGCCCCAGACGCCGCCCACCCTCAGGACGAACCCTCCCCAGACAGCACCGCCGCCGACCATCACGACCACCGACAACCCCCCAGCGACCACCGATCGAAACGCTGCCCAGACAGAGCCGGGGACCATCACCTCGCACCGCAGGCCCCAGACGCCGCCCATCCTCAGGACGAACCCTCCCCAGACAGCACCGCCGCCGACCATCACGACCACCGACAACCCCCCAGCGACCACCGATCGAAACACCACCCAGACAGAGCCGAGGACCATCACCTCGCACCACAGGCCCCAGACGCCGCCCATCCTCAGGACGAACCCTCCCCAGACAGCACCGCCGCCGACCATCACGACCACCGACAACCCCCCAGCGACCACCGATCGAAACACCGCCCAGACAGAGCCGGGGACCATCACCTCGCACCGCAGGCCCCAGACGCCGCCCATCCTCAGGACGAACCCTCCCCAGACAGCACCGCCGCCGACCATCACGACCACCGACAACCCCCCAGCGACCACCGATCGAAACGCCGCCCAGACAGAGCCGGGGACCATCACCTCGCACCGCAGGCCCCAGACGCCGCCCATCCTCAGGACGAACCCTCCCCAGACAGCACCGCCGCCGACCATCACGACCACCGACAACCCCCCAGCGACCACCGATCGAAACACCGCCCAGACAGAGCCGGGGACCATCACCTCGCACCACAGGCCCCAGACGCCGCCCATCCTCAGGACGAACCCTCCCCAGACAGCACCGCCGCCGACCATCACGACCACCGACAACCCCCCAGCGACCACCGATCGAAACGCCGCCCAGACAGAGCCGGGGACCATCACCTCGCACCGCAGGCCCCAGATGCCGCCCATCCTCAGGACGAACCCTCCCCAGACAGCACCGCCGCCGACCATCACGACCACCGACAACCCCCCAGCGACCACCGATCGAAACACCACCCAGACAGAGCCGGGGACCATCACCTCGCACCACAGGCCCCAGACGCCGCCCATCCTCAGGACGAACCCTCCCCAGACAGCACCGCCGCCGACCATCACGACCACCGACAACCCCCCAGCGACCACCGATCGAAACACCGCCCAGACAGAGCCGGGGACCATCACCTCGCACCGCAGGCCCCAGACGCCGCCCACCCTCAGGACGAACCCTCCCCAGACAGCACCGCCGCCGACCATCACGACCACCGACAACCCCCCAGCGACCACCGATCGAAACGCCGCCCAGACAGAGCCGGGGACCATCACCTCGCACCGCAGGCCCCAGACGACGCCCATCCTCAGGAACAACCCTCCCCAGACAGCACAGCCGCCAACCATCACGACCTCCACGACACCGCCTTCATCAACCCGCCCGACCCGACCTGACCCCCACCCCACCCAGCCCTGAGGACTTCGCTGCCCCCCTGCTAGACCCTCGCCGGACCTCCTCACCGCATCTCTCCAAGGAGCGGGCCTCCCCCCCCCCCTTTTTGGCCGCCCGCTCCCTGTCGACGTAGGCCCCGGACACTCACCACACCCAGACTTTCAACTTCCCCAGCCTCCGCCAAGAACCCCGCCCAAGCCTCCCGTGCTTCCCGGCCCAGGCCCTGGACCTCAGACACGGCCTACGCCTCGGGCCCCCGCCTCGGGCGCGCCTCGAGCCCTCTCCTCCTCTTTTGATGGAGGGCTCTTTGGCACCCCTCCCCTAAAAAGCTTGAACTCTGACTTTTGCTCCATATGGGCCTCTTACCTAGTTATCCTCTGTCCTGCTTTGTTGCTCCTTCTGAGCCTCCTCACTGTTACCCTGTATTTATCCTTACGTTGCTCTTTGCTCCTCATGAGCCTCCTCACTGTACTCTGCTTCTGCCTGAGGCGTCCCAATAAACGCCTTCCTTTCCACCTCCGCCTTGCCTTCTTCCTTTTCGCGCATCGGTCGTAATGCGAGCATTGCGCTTGATGCGTGGAGAGGAAGAGACCCTCCCCCCCCTCCCCGGTCGTCGCGCAGCATTCGCACCTCGCGCGATGCCCGCCTCTCAGCTTTCTCCCTCGCCCTCCCCCGGGCCCGCTGCTTTCTCACCTCTCCTGCCATCGCCCTCCTCCCTTCCCTTATAAGGCCGCCCGCCAGCCTCCCTCAGTCACTCGCCCTCCAGCCTCCTCGACGCTCTGCCATTTCTGAGGCAAGGGCACCAACCTGGCACCACCAGGTTGGCACTCTGTTACCACCATGGCCACCCAGCACCGCCCTGGTACTGCCAGGTCGGCGCCAGGGCGGTGCCAGGGCAGTGCCAGGGCGGTACTAGGTCGGTGCCAGGTTGGTGCCAGGTCGGCGTCAGGTTGGCGACCACTTTCTCGGCCTATAAAAGCGCCCTTGCGCGGCCAGGACGCCGACAGGGCGCCGACAGAGCGCCTACAGGGTGCCAACCATTGGTAAAAAAAACTAAAATTAATAGCGCCGGCTGAAAATGGTGCAAGGAGGTTGCAGGTGCAGCAGCTGCATCCTCCCTGCGTCCAAAATTTCCGAAATGGACGCCGGGAGGTTGGCATTCTTGCGGCGCCAGCACTTAAGGAGGGCGTAAGGAGGACGCTTTGACGCCGCTAATCGATCGTAAGGGAATGCAGGCCTCGTGTTACTGGGGTATTAGTCAATTAAATAGAACCTGTTTTTGCTGAAGCCTACATGGGTCACGCCTAAAAGCACGCCAAAATTAATTGTGTAAGCCTACGCCTCGAATTTCTCGAAATGTAGCCATATAAAATCAAAATTACTTCAAACCAAAGTAAGGTAGATTATGAGTTGAGTTTTATTTAATTGCAAACATATAGTAAGGTCACTGTTTCGCTTCCCCAACGGGTGATCTTCCAACTGAGCAACCAACCTTAAATTGAATGTGAATTAATACTTATACAATAGAAAAATCAACCTAATATATTTATCTCAATCATGAATCTCCTCCAATCACCCCCTCCCCTTTCCGTTATTCCTCCCCTGCCCTTCCCTTTCCTCTCCCTTCCTAGTAACAAACCGTTCATCGTGAATTTCCTCCACTCACCCCCTTACCCTCCCCTTTTTCCTCCCCTGACCATCCCTATTCCATCCCTTCCTACTCATCATCATCATCATGCTGTAGGTTGCGTCCATGAGTCGGTCTTAATGTCTCTCAGCTTCAGGTTTCTCTTGATGGTATCCTTGAACAGGAGACGAGGGCACCCTCTCTTACTGTAACCAGAAGAGAATAGAGGATCTGCTTTGGTAGTCTGTCTGATGACATCCTCATGAGGTGTCCAGTCCACCGCAGATTATTTTTGATCAGAAGATCTTCCATAGAGGGCAATCCCGTCCGTTTGACTATTTCCTTATTTGTCACTTTGTCCTTCCAGGTTAGGCTCATGACCCGTTCCCACTACCATCCCCTCAATCATGAATCTCCTCCACTCACCCACTCACCCCCCTTCTTCCTCCCCTGACCATCCCTTTTCCATCCCTTCCTACTACCATCCCCTCAACCATGAATCTCCTCCACTCACCCCTTTCCCCTCCCCTTCTTCCTCCCCTGACCATCCCTATTCCATCCCTTCCTACTACCATCCCCTCAACCATGAATTTCCTCCACTCACCCCTTTCCCCTCCCCTTCTTCCTCCCCTGACCATCCCTATTCCATCCCTTCCTACTACCATCCCCTCAATCACGAATCTCCTCTCCTCAGCCCCTTCCCTTCTACCTTCCATATCCCCTTACCCCTTCCCTCCCTTCCTAACACCAACACCAATTCTACACCCATGAACGGTCCCCAGTCCCCTCCCCTTCATTCTCCCTTCCCTTCCCCCTCCCTTCCCTCCTCCCTTCCCCTCCCCTTCACTTTCCCTTCCCTCCTCCCTTCCCCTCCCCTCTTTTCTCCCTTCTAACTTCCATGGCGCGCCCATTAGTACCCATACTCTTCCCCCCCCCTGCTCTTCCTGCCCCGCCCCCACCCCACTTCCTTCCGGCCCGGGTTGGCCGGGACCCGGCGCCCTCTAGCGGGGTCCAGTGGTTGCGGGACGCGCTGTTCCAAATCGCCTAAGCTGATTAAAGCGCACAGGGCGGCGGTGCTCCGAACCAAATCGCATCAACATGAATAGTTCACCTAACCTCTCAGTTTAACTGTGCTTTATGTGCGCTGTGTGGCCCACATACGGACCTGCCAGGTAATAGAGGTCCCACAGAGCTCTACTTCCTACATAATTCCGTGTATCCTGCTTCGGAGCACCTGTCTATAGATCCATTTTCCACGTCGGCAATGTGTTCCCATTTAGTTCTTCCATTAAGTAAACATGTTTGTCCTCCTCCTAGTAGTACACGTGTTTGCTCCTCACACATTTTCTATGGACTTAAACAACTTGCAATCAATCTTTTATATAAAATATTCAAGTACTCTATGAATATACAAATACATGCATAAATATATAAATACATACAATTAAAACAAAACATGAATAAATATATCGCTGACCGAATCTGTAGAGAGCAGAAATCCTGTTCAGAAGGTATGGAGTTCGAATCCCGGTGTAATCAAACCAATGATTTATAAAAGTCACCTCTTAGCCTGTTGCTTGCCATTAATAGGGTAGGACAAGAACTGCTTAGCACGGTATATGGATTGTGTGACTGTGTGAGATATGGGGTGGGGGGGCATGGTGTCAGTGGCCTGATTTCCCAGTGAGGCAGCACTATGTATCTACTATGAGTGTGGCCTGTCACAAGTCGGTACCCATCCTGATATGACTTTAGATGTTGCCAGGACGTAAAATTCCCATAACCAACCAACCAACCAACAAATCGGGACTCGTCCTGATATAACCTTAGATGGTGCTAGAATGTAAAACAACAGTCAATAACTAGAAATATATAAAAGTCAATATATCAATGCAATACTACACCAATATAGCCATATAGCAATATAGCAATATATAATATACAATTTCAGCGGTACAGTTTTGTTTGTTTGTTGTTGTTTTATGTCTGAGCAACATCTAAGGTCATATCAGGATGGGTACCGACTTGTGACAGTATGCACTCATGCCAATGTTGTAGTGCTTCCCCACTGGGAAATCAGGCTGCTGGCACCATGACCCAATATCCCACTCAGTCACATTATCCTGACACCGAGTTAACCAGCCCTTGCCCAATCCTAATAATGCCGAGCACCAGGCTAGGAAGCGACAAGTATCAATTTTTAAGTCATTGGTTTGACTCGACCGGGAACCAAACTCGCAAACTCCCGATCTTCCGTATGCAAGGCCTGTGCTCTACCGATTCGGCCACCGCGCCCGGTCAGCGGTACAGTGAGTGTGGATAACGGCCGCTGAGGCATGGGCGAGCATGTGGTGCCACCTGGAGAGGTCATGAGGCACCAATAGATGACCTAATGCGTAGGTGACCAGACAATGACTTAGTGGTTGGGGAGGAGATGGATGTTCTGGCTTATTATACTCATATAATGGATTATGAAGCATATATATATATATATATATTGAGTGTATGTTAATGTGATATATATTTCATTATATCAAGGTAAATTCAATGCCACTACCCCAGTTTATTCTTTCCCTTACCGCCTCGTATAAACCTTGCTACGCGACATGTAGACACCTACCCTCTTCCCTACACAAATGCCCTCTAGTGTGTTTCCCTGACTTGACTGCCAAAACACCTTCCCCCATTCTTCTTCCTATCCACTTCCGGCTGAGCTCATCTACATGCCCTTTACACACCTCGAGAAACTCCACCCCGCAACGACCGGACGCAGTGGCAGAATCACTAGTGCACAGGCTTCCCTTGTTGAAGGTCGGCGATTTGAAACCCATCAGAGTCAAACCAATGACTTACTAAATTGCTACTTGTCATTACCTATAGCCTGGCGCTCAGCAATACTAGGATAGGGCAAGGACTGGTTAGCTCAGTATCAGGGGAATGTGACTGAGTGGGAAATCGGGTCATCATGCTGACAGTCTGGTCGGTAGCCATTCTGATATGTCCTTACATGTTGCCAGGATGTAAAGCCCCAACAAACAAACAAGCAATCACTCCGTCACTGCTACCACCCACACACTCCCTCCACACCACCCGGTTACACCCCCACCCCCACCCCTCCCGCTCACCTGCCGCGTACATTCACTTCCTCTCCCCTACCTGAAACACCCCTCCTTCCCCCCGCCGCTTACACCTGCTCCCCCTTCCCTCCCCCTCTCGTCCGCCTTACACTCCCTCCCACACATCCCCTCCCTCTTATTCTCTGTCCAACAACCCCTCCCCCTTATACTCCCTCCGACACCGCCTCCTCCACCACTCCCTTCACCTCCCCCTCCCCCCTACACTCCCTCGACACCGCCTCCTCTACCACTCCCTCCCCTCCCCTCCCCCCCCCCCTACACTCCCTTCGACACCGCCTCCCCTACCACTCCCTTCCCCTCCCCCTCCCCTTATACTCCCTTTCCCCTTTTCCCATCGTTCTTCCCACCCGCCAACCACACACACACACACACCAAACCCGCCTCTCCCCCTTCCCCCATACCCCCAACCTCATCGCTTCCATCTCACCACAGCTCCTGTCCCCCGTCCGTCTTGTACACATAAATACCCGGGTAAGCACGCCTATTACATCAGTGGGCCCGTATGCATGATGCGGGGTTAGTGCTCCAAAATTGGTTTCGGCGGGAATCCCCCGTTTAGCGGCGAAAATCCCCCATTTAGCGGCGAAAAGACAGCATGCAAGAGGCAGTGTTAGAGCTAACACCACAAGCGTAAACTAAGGTACACTAACCCCATTCCATAGCATGTTTAGGGGGAAACCTAGTCAACATCGTCTGTGTGTGTATATATGTATGTGTGTCTGCCTGTCTGTATGTATGTGTGTGTATCTGTGGGTGTCTCTGTTTCTGTGTCTGTGTGTGTCTCTATGTGTATGTGTGTGTATGTCTGTGGGTGTGCCTGTGTGTGTATCTATGTCTGTCTCTGTGTGTATGTATGTGTATGCATGTGAATGTGTGTGTGTCTGTGTGTGTATATGTGGCTGTATGTGTCTGTTTGTATGTGTATGTGTGTATGTCTGTATGTGTGTGTATATCTGTGTGTTTCTGTCTGTGTGTTTCTGTGTCTGTGTGTGTCTGTATATGTGTGTGTCTGTCTGTGCGTGTGCCTGTGTGTTTCTGTATGTATGTCTCTGTGTGTATGTCTGTGTATGCATGTGTCTGTGTGTGTCTGCGTGTGTATGGTGTCTGTATGTGTCTGTCTGTATGTGTATGTATGTATGTGTGTATAGCTGTATGTTTCTGTCTGTGTGTTTCTGTGTCTGTGTGTGTATGTATGTGTATGTGTCAGTGTGCTTCCTGACCTGACTTTACAGGGACACAGAGACAGACATACATACATACAGACACACACGGACAGAAATACACACACATACACACATACATACACACATATACACACAACCGTACACACCCAGACACACACACATATACAGACATACACAGACACCTACATACATACACATACACATACACACACATAGATAGACACACACATATATACACACATACATCACACACAGACACAGAAACACACAGATATACACAGACACCCACACACGACATACACACACCCGACCTGACCTTGCAGAGAAAGAGACACACACACAGACAGACAAAGACACAGAGACAGATACACACACAGACAGAGACAGACAGACACACAAAGCCAGACACCTACAGACACACAGACACACAGACAGACACACACATATGAACAGACACAGTAACACACAGACACAGAAACACACAGACACAGAAACACACACATAGACACACACATACAGAGATGAGTCAGGTAAAGTTGAGTTGGGTAAGGTTGAGTCTGGTCAATTTGAGTCTGGTAAAGTCGAGTCAAGTAAAGTTGAGTCAGGTAAAGTCATTGAAAATAGCATCGACAGCAACACAAAGGCGTATGGCAATTTTATTATGTTTGCTGATACATGTGGTCCAAAATTTCAATTTTATTGAAAATTAATAGAAATACAGAACAATTTAGGCATAAACATGGATACATGCATGCACAATAATAATATAATGAATATGGACATAACTATCCATAATTAAGCATTTTGAGCTTAGATACCTACAGTACATGTGGGTACCAGTTAATGTACACTGTGCCAGCATATCTATCAGGCTCATAGCAGTACACGCCGGTACCAGTTAGAGGGTATTCCCCAATCTAAAAATAACGGGACTGGTTAGCTACCCTGACCACTTTTCGCACCCTTGAATACAGCTTGACCTACTTCGCCACCCTGGTGATAGCTACCCTAGCATTAGCTTTTAACACCAGGCGAAGCAAACACTGGTTGATGCATATGACCCCAGTGTTGTCCCTCCAGCCGCACCCCCCACCCCCCTGCTGCTTGTCTCAACCCCCGGCAGCTCGGTGGTCGCAGACCGGGTGGTGAGCGGATCGACAGGCAGCGCGCAGTCCCACTCGGGTCATTTTCCACATGTATAGTTTGTTTGTTGTTGTTTTACGTCCTAACAACAACTAAGGTCATATCAGGACGGCCACATGTATAGACCTGATACTAGACACAAACCGGGCGCGAATCGGTAAAGCGCGTGCTTCGCGTGGGGACTGGCTCGAGTTCGGTTCCCGATCGAATCAAACCAATGACTTATACAATTGATATGTGTCACTTCCTAGCCTGGCGCTCAGCATTACTAGGATAGGGCAAGGACTGGTTAGCTCAGTTCAGTGTCAGCATAATGTGACTGAGTTGGATATTGGGTCAGGGTGCTGGTGGCCTGATTTCCCAGTGGGGGAGCACTATTAAGTCACCATGAGAGCGCACTCTCACAAGTCGGTACCCATCCAGATATGACTTTAGATGTTGCCAGGATGTAAAACTCCAACAACCAACCTATACCAGACAAATTTAATACCGGCCAGACACCAGCCGGGTTGCGCGCTTATTAGCCCTGTGCTGGCCACACATGTAAAGCCCTTATCAATCCCACACATTTGGTTCTTGATTGATTGATTGATTGATTGGGAATTGACAGTCTAGCAACCATCTGACATCATATAAGGATGAATCCAGCCCTGTGATTTTCCGCGCCGTTTGTGGATTCATAACGCTGCCCTAGAGTGTGGCCCTATGGTTTGATACCACACTCAGTCAGGTTATTCTTACACGATCCAACCTATCGTAATAATCGTGGATGCCAGGTATGTTATTACCAAGTACACATGAATCAAGTTATGTGACCCGCTTGGCTTGACGCGGTTAAAATTCGAACTCTCAGGCTCAGAAAACGGCCACCTACCACTTAGCCATCCGTCCAGGTCAGAAGCCGAGAGTTCTGGCTGGGTATGGTTCAGTAGACTCAATCCTTTTTTCAACGCTACATCCCTAATGGGCTTCATACGGCCCCTTGTTGGTAGATTTACGAACACCTTGGTTAAGTTTGTACAGGACAGTGTAACACCGGATGGTACAAGGATCCAAATATGTGGTGTGGGTGTGGTGTGGATTGACTGAGAGCGTGGTGGGGTTATGTCGGGGGGTTGACTGAGGGTGTGGTGTGGATTGACTGAGAGGGTGGGGGTTGTGGGGGTAACTGAGGGTGTGTGGGTGGGGTGTGGATTGACTGAGAGGGTGGGGGGGTTGTGTGGGGGGTTGACTGAGGGTGTGTGGGTGTGGTGTGGATTGACTGAGAGGGTGGCCGGGGGTTGTGCGGGGTGACTGAGGGTGTGTGGGTGTGGTGTTGATTAACTGAGAGGGTGGGGGGTTGCATGGAGGTTGACTGAGGGTGTGTGGGTGTGGTGTGGATTGACTGAGAGGGTGTGGGGTGACTGAGTTGCTGGGGTGCGGGGTCATGTGGGGTGACTGAGTGGCTGTGGTGTGGGGTGACTGAGTGGGTGTTCTGTGGTGTGATTGATTGTGTGGTGTGGTTGGGCTGTGGTGTGGGGTGACTGAGTGGGTGTTCTGTGGAGTGATTGATTGTGTGGTGTGGTGTGGGGTGGCTGGTTGGGTGTGGTGTGGAGTGGATGAGTAGGTGTGGTCCTGGATGGTGTGAGCTTGAATAACTGAGTGGGTGTGGGGTGACTGACTTAGTGGGTGTGGGGAATGGTGTGGGGTGACTGAGTGGGTGTAGATTGATTAAGTGGATGTGGGTTGTGCTGTGGGGTGACTGAGTGGGTGTAGTGTGGGGTGACTGAGTGGGTGTGGATTGATTAAGTGGGTGTGGGGTGTGGTGTGGGGTGACTGAGTCGGTGTACTGTGGAGGTAGTGAGTGGCTATGGGGTGACTAGGGTGGAGTGTGCGGGGTGGAGTGGCTGAGTGGGTAGGGGGGATATCTGCCTGAGTGGAGGTGGGGTGAGTGAATGGGTGTGGGGTGACTGACTTAGTGGGTGTGGGGTGACTGAGTGTGTGTGGATTGACTAAGTGGATTTGGGTTGTGGTGTGGGGTGACTGAGTGGGTGTAGTGTGGGGTGACTGAGTTGGTGTGGATTGACTAAGTGGATTTGGGTTGTGGTGTGGGGTGACTGAGTGGGTGTAGTGTGGAGGTACTGAGTGGCTATGGGGTGACTAAGTGGGTGCTGGGTGGAGTGGCTGAGTGGCTAGGGAATATCTGCCTGAGTGGGGGCGGGGTGTCTGAGTGGGTGACCAGACCTGGCCCAGCCTCCTGACCAGGTTATGATTGGTGTGCCTGGATGGTGTCCCAATGGGACCCAGGCAGGAATCGTCGACTGCTGGTATAGCTCTGTAAGCCCAGACACTCCCCAGGGGTCCAACCAAATTATATGCATACTACACATAGCAGAAGGCTTCAGAACTGTAATGTGCAGGCTGTCGCATATCAACCAGTACACCATCTTCACCCGTCTGAATATATATTTACAGTGAGTGTAGGTAGGGGGGGGGGGGGAGGGGCAGTGGTGCATGTACATACGTGTGGCGCCCCCCCCCCCCCCAACGGATCTGAGTGAGAGTAGGATGGAAGTTAGTAGGTTAAGCAGGCTTCACCAGTAGATGACTGGGGGGGGGGGGGGGAGAGAAGAGAGAGAAGCTTTCTGCGAGTATAAAAGCGAGGAAGGGATCATTATATATTTAGTTAATTATGATATTATTATGATATATTATTAACCAATGGGTTATTTGCTCCTTACTCATATGGGGACTGGTGGCGCCCCCACCGACACCGACCCTAAATACCGGCGCTCCCACTGTCACTCACGCCTGGAATTGATAAATGCATGGTCTGAATATATGCAAGGTCTGAATATTTCATAAGTGGATAGGAATTATGTTATTTATTAGTATTTCTATATATTTGCTGCTGAAGCCTACCACACTGATGGGACCAGTATATATATATATATATATATATATATATATATATATATATAATAGTTGTCAGTGGTACAGTGAGTGGCAGTTACAGTGTGCAGGGGTGGTGGCGCCACCATCGGATCTGGGGTTGGGGAGGCTGGAGCAGTAGATGACTATGACAGACTTCCACAGTCGATGGAGCTGAGTGAGTGATGAGGGAAAGGAGGGATATTCCTGGTTATTATACTTGTATAATTCTTATACAGCATATATATGTATATGTGCCGATACCTGCAGCCTACCACACTGATGGGACCGGTGGCGCCACCACCCCCCCCCCTTCATCACTAACTCCGCGCTGGGCATTTTGTCTACTCCTGTTTAAAAACTAAACATTTAAAATGACAAAAAGTGTCATTCGACTGACAATTAAAAGAGGTGGTGGGTGGATAAATGTTAAACAAGTAGGTAAGACGCTGGCTATTCTATTCAGACTGAGAGAAAGCTTCAGCCACTAGATTGAATTAGGGGACGTTAGTTGGTTGAGGGGATAGAAACTGTTCCCTGATCGGCTTAGCGGACCAAATCTGCTTGGGCAAATAACGAAAGGTTTGTTGATTCGGCAAGGGGTGGGTTGTCTTCATAGACGATGACCCATCCCTTATTCTGCCATTCACCACAATTAATGTTGATTAAAGTCCTCGACACAAGACTCCTCCTGTTCACACTGCGCGAGCAGCCTTCCTTCTGAGATGCATTGTTGCAGACTAGGATACTCCAAAAGTACTTGTTTAGTTATTGGAGTTTTACATCCTTGCAACATCTCAGGTCATATCAGGATGGGTACTGACATGTGACATTGCTCACTCATGGCACTTTTATAGTGCTGCCCCACTGGAAAATCAGGCCACCATCACTGTGACCCGAAATTCCACTCAGTCACATTATCCTGACACTGAGCTAACCAGTCCTTGCCCTATCCTAATAATGCTGAATGCCAGGCTAGGAAGCAAAATGTATCAATTTTCGAAGTCATTGGCTTGACTCGACCGAGAACCGAACTCCTGATCTCCCGCATGTGAGTGTCGCGCTCCATCAATTCGTCCCCCGCATCCGGTGCCTCCGAAAGTAAGTACAGAGAGCATTAACCCTACTTCACAACTCACTTAGTTCAAGTTATATACTGGCTGTGCACTCTGTACTTATTATTGCAATATACTATAAACAATCACATTGAAGCTCACGGAATATGGGAAAGACTGAAAGCAGTGCTGACAAAAAAGTTTCGTTATTTAGTAATTGTACTTATTAGTAATGGAATAAAGTCTTGAAATTTAAAAAAAAAAGAGCAAATGACAGTAACTAAAAGCAGCAGGAAATTAAAAAAAGGGAAACAGCAAAGAGAAGGGCAGGACCCACACTAACTGCAGTGTGCCAGTTAAAACCATTATCAAATTAGGGCCAGACTGGCTTGGACATCAAGCATGAGGATAAGGCCAAATGAAAGACAACTCGGTGATCGTTCCAGCCCGTGCTTGAAAAATCGTGTGCCTTTTTTTTTTTTTTGGTCCATTAGTTGTTTAAGCAGGGGAAATTTCAGTCATAGATGACTGGTCTTCCTCATTCCACTGCTGGTCGATAGAAAGCCTGAGCCTACACTTTTACCGACCCAAGGGATTTTTAACCTCCCACACCACATAGACATGGTATGAGAACAACCGGCCTTTGATGACGCTGTAAGTTATACACAGCGGTGGAAATCCAAATTGGCAGAGCTGGGGGCACGGGGAATCGAACCTCCGACCCTCAGATTAGGAGTCTGACCTAGAAAAAAGTCAGACACTCTAACCACTCCGCCAAAGAGAACGCCACAGAGAACGCCTTGATTTAAACAAAAAATTGTTTATCTGTTTAAACTGTTAAATGGATGGAGTGGAGTGAGAAATGGAAGGCGGAGTGGAGACTGGGGTGGATGGAGTGATAACTAGAGAGGGGAGCGAAGAGGGGGAATGGACAGGGCTGTGGGGGGGAAGGAATGAAGAGGGATTTGAGGGCTGATAAGGAGGGAACTGAGAAGGGGAAGGAGCAGGGTCACGAGTGGGGGGGGGGGCGGAGGTGGGAGAGGGAGGGTGTTGGATGGGGAGGAAGGAGGGAATGTGAACGAGTATGGCGGAGAGAGTGCGGGGGGAGGAGGAGGGGGTTAGGGTGAGGGGACCAGTGAAATACTGAAAAACAAGGAATACAAATAAGAACCGCCAGCCGACCCTGATTTTTGTTTAATCAAAAGGACGATCACCAACTTTTTTTTATTTGGCCTAGGCTTCACCAGGTACCTGTTAACGGTGCCTTACAACAAGGCCAAGGAAACTTTCCACATTCAAAAGTATCGGGACCGAATATTCCCATTCACTGTTTGCATACAATGAACTAAGATATTCACTGTAAAGTAACTATGGTCAGATCTATGCAAGAATGTTCTAGGGTGAAGATACCACTATTGGATAGTCGGACTGATCCATGCATCTCAGTCAACTGTCATAGAGTGACATAGACCACAGATCACCCACACAGAATTCATGATACAAGACAGCATTAGGTAAAATGGGCTTTAATTCACATATATGGTATATCATCAGTACAGTGTATTTGAGTAATTCATGAGAGCAATGCATAAGTGTCACTGAACCGGGAACCGCCATTGATCTGCTTCTTCTTCTTGGGCCATGCTGTTGGTTTGAATCGGGTGGGACTCGAACCCTCAACCCTATAGATTCACTTTTTTATCTAGAGGTGTGGGTGGGTGGGCAAAGATAGCTGGATGGTGTGAAGATGGCGGCGGCTGGGACGGTTGTGCACAGGTTTCAAACTGCCGTTGGGTCACGTGACCGGAACGGAGGGAAATTTGATCTGTGAATCGCAGTTGATTCGGGCTGGAGCCAGGAGGTGGTGCCACAGTGTCTTATCGGTGATGTTTATCGGCTGTCCAGTCTCATGTCCGAATTACCCATGTTAAATATAACATGTACAATGATGACATTCCTATATGAAAAAAAACATTCAGTTTCAGGATCATAGATCACTAATTTAAAGTCAGTATTGTAAACAAACAGACCACTGAAATAGAAAGGTGTTTCCACATTACCAATAAACTTGATTTGAAAAGAAATTGGACAATTTTTGGAAAAAGCATTGAAAAATGTTTGAAATAATGGTGAATTAAAAGATAACTACTTTTGAACAATTTCTGAAGATTTAAAAGAAATGTTTGAACAATTGTGAACTGGAACCACTTTACCTCTACATTATCCCCTATGTAAAGCCATAGATCAATCGTCTTCAAATTCCATATTTACGGACTGTTCAAGACACCATTGCCTGGACAGGGTGACCGAATCGGTAGAGCACAGGCTTCCCATGCGGAAGGTCGGAAGATCAATTCCCGGTCGAGTCAAACCAATGACTTACAAAATTTGTAGTTGTCACTTCCTAACCAGGCGCTTGCCATTATTAGGATAGGGCAAGGACTGGTTAGTTCGGGGTCAGGATCATGTGACTGAGTGGGATATCAGCTCATGATGCTTGCAGCCTGGTCTCCCGGTGCGGCATATGACCTCAGATGTTGTCAGGATGTAACAACCAACCAACCAAGACACCATTTCTTAACCAGCCCTATTTTAAAACACTGAATCATATTGTAAAGACTAGGTCTCCATAAGTAAAGTAAGAGTCATGCCCTCTAGTTTATTATTTATATGGTACATGGATTCAGTGTAGAGTATCACCCCACCCTATTCTCCCAATGAGAAACAAACATTTCTAGCTCTACCAATAGGGATCCAGCATTCCTGGTCCCCATGGTTACCAGTGATCTGCCCACCACCACCAAGCTGTGTGGCTCCCTTTACACACAGCCCTACCAGCAACACTATGTCTATTTCCATCTCAATCAGGCACCACCAGCACCTACATATACACATACATGCACCTGGTCACGTATACCCGATCCATAATAGAGCATTTCCATTCCCCCACCAATGCATTAAATCGGAATATTTTACAATATTAATGATTTCCAGCAATATAAATCTGAATAAAATTGATGGATGAGTGAGTGCCTCGGGATGTATTAGCCTGCAACAGATTAGAACGCGGTGAATATGGTCTTTATTGGCGACTCGGCATCAAATCACAATCAATCATTACCTCACACCAGGTGGGGTAGCGGCTTGTGACAGTGCAGTGTGGGTAGGTTTATTTTCTTGTGCTACAGAACTTGGCATCACCATCGAAATATTCCCACTCAGCCACATTATCATTACAACGAATCACAGGGTCCGAACACAGGTGAAGATATGGAATTCAAGGTTATTTCAAAGCTATTTCAAGGCCTTCAAAGGCTATTTCAAGGCTTTTCAAGAATCTTTTTAGTAGGAATTTAAGACTGTTTTCATTTGGGTTTCAGGAAAAAGAAATGCTGATGCCGAATGGCTATTTCGGACTAATTTAGATCAATGGGGACAGTTTAATGGAATTCAAGGCTTTTCAAGACTAATTACCGAAAGTAGATTCAATTCAAGGGTTTTCAATTTATATAAGCGTGGCAGTCCATGCTTGAGCCTCACCACCATTCACTGGTGGCAGCGATTAAACTGACCTCTGTTGACCTTCGGAGGCAACAGGTGACAACAGGCTAGCCAGAGGAAGTCCCTGGGTGGATTTCTGTTCTGCAGCTGGCTACCGGCCAACCCCAAACATGAGAGGTTACATGTTGCCTAGCTGGTCAGGGGGTGGGTCATGTGATCTCCGGCACTACAGAGAGCGCAGTAAGGAGGAATGAATCCAGAAGCACAGATTGTGCAGTTCTATCAGACAAGGTGGAATCGGTCGTACCTTACGATGTAGCCTATTGTAATGGCCCATGGCCCTCCGACTCTCACTCTTTCACACGGAAGAACACCAAGATTCAATTCAGTGTACGCTTCACCTTGGGTTTATTGAACCATCTGCTCTCCGCGGCGTCAGTAGTTGTCTGACCTGCCCCCCAGACTCGCCAGATCCCACATCGACTCTATAGGTGTGTGTGGGGGGGGGGGGGGGGTCAACCACACGCAGTAGAGGTCAGCCCAGTTGGGGTCTGACCGGTGGTGACCCATGCCACCACCTAGCGCAGTGTAGTGGTACTGCACTGGCGGCGTCGTAGTCTCCGCTGCTACCGCGTGATAGTAGAGCTCATGTTCAGACTACTACACTATCACATATGCATTTTATCTTTAATGTCTAGGTCACAAATGCTGCGGTCGTCATACACTGCTGTGGTCTGCGGTGTGTCTTACGGTTTATGTAAATGTTATAGTGTTGCAGTCTGCGGTTTATCTATTCACAAATCGTATGGTCACGGCAAGTTCTAGGTCACCGCAAGACGCCTTGCGTTTTTTTGTGTCGCCAAAACATTTCTTGTGGTCTCAGGATGAATCACCGCATGAACCAGGGATTCAACCACACCATATGTTTTCTTCTCTCGTGACAGTCCATGCTTTTCCTCTAAAACTAATCCAGCTATTATGAGTTCTTCCTGCATCAGCCTTAATCTAAGGTATGCCAGGCACACTCTACGTGGTGGAAGTAACGCCATCATGAAGTTCTGGCTACTGTCACTTTATTTTGCCAACAACGAATAGTAAAAACCGCAATCCCACCACAAGATGACCAACCAGTGTTGTGGTGGGATTGTGGCAGGATTGTGGCCTGCGGCTTTGTGATTTGCTGGGGTTAAGATAACTACAACGGGAAAAAACCGCAACCCCTTGCAGCGAGCAAAAAAATGTAGTCACTGTATGGCAACCGCAACCCTCCTTGCGGTCTGGCTGAAGCAGTGACTTATGGCTGCCACAAGGCATTTGAGACCTACACATAAGTATGTGGCATCACTCAACCTGCAAATAAACCCCACCACCTCCCCAACAGGAAGTGGGCAGACATACTATCACTTCCGGTTCGATTCCAGCGAATCACTAGGGATTTCTTCATGGAAGCCAAACCTGACGGGATGGCCGAATAAGTTGAGCGTCCATATCCCGTGTTGGTAGATCGTGGGTTTCGAACCCACGGGTTCTAACCCTGCTCGAGTCAAACCAATGACTTAAAGTTTGATACTTGTCACTTCCTAGCCTGGTGCTCCGCATTATTAGGATAGGGCAACGATTGGTAGGCTCAGTGTCAGGATAATGTGACTGAGTGGGATATCAGGTCATGGCAGCCTGGTATCCCAGTGGGGAAGCACTAAAAAGTTGCCATGATTGCGCATGGTCACAAGTGGGTAGGCCTCCTGATTTGATCTTAGATGGTGCCAGGACGCAAAACTCCAACAACCAACCATCCAACCATGGAAGACAAACATAGACATTTACTATTGTCAGACAGTCAATACAAGCTTTTCAATAAAGCATACAACAGGAAGCCTTCTCTCTCTGGACACCATGGAGTTGGCTACAGGATGTATTCAGTGAGGATAAGTTCACCCTTTCCTTACCCCTCCTTCTTTCCATACAGTGCCACACGACGGTAGATTTACAGCAGCCTGTGCGGGCATACTCTTGGGTTATCTCTAAAGTTGGTTCGCATGTAACCTGATAGTTTCAGTTTTCTCTCCCAACAACCACAATAGCAACTTTTACAATTCCAACCGTGCACTGGAGTCAGTAGCGTCCGTACAGGCCCTGGAAAGTCTGGCAAACTCATAAACTTCATTTGCCCCATTTCAAGGCCTTAAAATGCCTTGAATGTAACCTATATTGGGTAATTAGTCTTAATGCACCTTGAATCCCATTAAACTCTCCACACTGATCTAAATTAGTCCTAAATCAGCTTTCGCCATCGTTGTTTTTCCCCCTGATATCCAATTGTAAATAGTGTTGAATTCCTATCAAAAACAGCCTTCGGAAACCTTGAAATAGTCTTGAATTCCATGTCTTCATAAAATTATATGTACAGACCCTGACTTATGCCTCACTCACATACACCTTAGTGGACGTAGTTGAACGTAGTGGAGGCCAACGTAGTTGAAAATAGTTGAAGGCAGTTGAACGTAGTTGAACATAGTTGAACGTAGTTGAACGTAGTTGAACGTAGTTGAACGTAGTTGAACATAGTTGAACATAGTTGAACGTAGTTGAATGTACCTGCATCTGTACCGTAACCTATTTATCCATACCGTAACATATTTATCCATTCCAAAACCTGCCGTACCTTAAGGTATTTCGACACAGTTTAACATACTTACAGCACGTTTGACCCATGTTAGCATCCACTACGTTCACCTATGTTCAACTATGTCCACTCACGTGTATGTGACCGGGGCATTAGAAACTAGCAAACACTGCCACAGGCTCCGCCTCATCAGTTGTGCTGTCAATGCAAGCTAACAAAGGCCACTGCTTGATTAGTTTTATCTTTTAAAGCAGTTGCTAAGCTGGCAGATTTGTAATTGCTAACTGTCAGCTTTAAGTGACGTGTAGCGATATTTGAGAAATGGGTCCTGACATTTAAAAAGAATATTATGCGACAGAATTGTCGTTATGATTTGCAAATTTTATTTTGAAATTAAAATGATCGTTTATTATGCGCAATGTCAGCATTGTTAGAGGGGGGAAAGCGTGACTTGACTGTATGTGACAGTCCAGACCAATCATTGTTAAGCTGCACCGTTGGATGAAAACAGCAAATCTTCAAAAGCAAACCTGACCAATTATCTATCTTTGATGCTACATATCTAACTTAGATACTCATGCACTTATTAAACATTGTGTGCCACTTAGAATGACATACTGAGTCACTTTAATATAACTTGTAACTGCAGAAAGATATGGTGTCAAAGTTTTGCAAGCTTGCCAAACTTAATTTGGCATGGTGGCACTTCCAATATCTCAAAAGGTAGCCATTTAAAATAAAAGTTACTTCAAGCTAAGGTAAGGTAGATTATAACGAACAACCTAATGAATTTCTCTCAAAAAATGTCAGAAACTTAAAACAATCGGACTCTGCAACTTTAAAATGAACACGGAAACATGGTTCTTAAATCATGAAGAATAAAGAATGAAGAATCGGCTAGTGTGAGGCCGACTTTAGAGCATGCTTCTGTAATTGAAGTCCACACCAGTCAATGGGGGAAGACGGTCTCTAAGGCAGCTCCCTATTAAAGCAACTCGGTACCGGACGCGGTGGCCGAATTGGTAGAGCGCAGGCTTCCTGTACAGAAGGTCGGGAGTTTGAAACCCAACCGAGTCAAACCAATGTCCTACAAAATCGATCCTTGTCGCTAACTATTCTGGCACTGGGCATCCCTAGGATAGGCCAATGACTAGTTAGTACAGTGTCAGGAGAATGTGACTAAGGGGATAATCGGGAATTGTGCCAGTGGTCTGGTCTCCCAGTGGGGCAGCACTTTAATACCCCTGTCACACTAAAGTGTCCCAGTGAGTAGGGAATGTCGAAATCACTTATTTATGTCAAGATATGTAGAAATTCTCGGCATTGCAGGGCCAATTTGGACGTCAGTGCAAGGTAGTGGACGTAGGCAAAACATCGGTCCAACATAGTTGTAACATGTGTCAACAAGTTAGAACATCCCCCCCCAAAAAGGCCCAATGTAAGGCTAACAAGCCTCCAGCATGCGCGGCATCAGCCTAGCGAAACCTTAGCGTTGGCTTAACATAGGAGTCACATCATTACGCCCACCCTAACATCGCTATGTGTGACTTTGATGTAAGTCGTAATGTGAGTCATTTTCAGGCCAGCCAGTGAGCAGCGTCAGTCTAAGCATAAGGCCTGCGAGTGCTCAATGCCCTCAACGTGAGCATAACGTAGGCCAACATGCGTCGGAGCACCCGACCCACCAGTGCCTCGGGTATATATAAGGGTGCAGTCTGGCTCTCTTCTCACAACTCCTCCAGTATTCCTGTGAAGAACATCTCCAGCTCCACTCTTGCTAGCCTCCTCATTAGTGGAAGAGGCAAGGGCAACCGCAGGAAGAGAATGACAGAGGATACTACATCTTCACCACCACCATCTCCACCATCTCCACCATCCGCTATGATCTCCTCTCTACCTTGCCTGACTGAGGAGACTGAGGAGACTGAGGAGACTGAAGAGATTGAGGAGACTGAGGAGACTGAGGAGACTGAGGACACTGAGGAGACTGAGGAGACTGAGGAGACTGAGGAGAAGATGGAAACTCAGTCCATGTTTCCATCTTCTTGTTCCCATGCTTACTCTGCATCCTCCACCTCCTCCAGCTCACACCGTCTAACCACAAACAAGTGGAGGGTGTGTAAGTATGACTGCACTCTGCCCGCAACAGAGGAGAAGGTTTTGCTTGAGTTCCTGCATGACACCCCCATCCTCTGGAATGTTCAATTGACGGACTACCGGCGGACAGACAAAAAGAGCAAGCTGTGGGAGGACCAGGCAAAGAGCATGGGGAGAACTGGCAGACATCTCCAGGGCTGGTTCAAAGCCATGCGGGACAGCAACATGAGGCTGCATAAAAAAAGGAGCGGTGTTGGGCTCCCGAACGAACCTAGAGGGAGCAGTGGATACTGGACAAGTTTGGCTTCCTCAGCTCAGTGGTGTGACACCGGGCTGAGCCCTCCAGAAGTGTAAGTACTATATATTTATATTTGCAAGTGACCTCATTGTGGATAAATCAATGTATATATTTTAATGGCATTATAATTTGCAATGATGTGGAATTATTTATGGTTGGCCTCATTATATGAAATCATGTTGTGTTCATTTTACTTATGTTGCTTTATTATTTTGTCTTGCATGTGTTGGCGGCCATAGACGCAGCACATGGCGATCGGGGTGCTCCAGAGACAGCCTGCGCTGAGCTACACATTGGGTTGGAGCAATGTAACAACACCCCAAGCTGAGGCCAGAGGCAAGGGAAAGCAGTCAACAAGCGCGGAGGATAATCTGTTGGCTGCTCTCAAGCACCAGGTCAATGTGTCAGGGAAACTGCTGGAGGGCCTTTCAGTGCCGCGCATGACCCAGTGGAGCGCCTTCTCCAACTATGTGCAGGAATGTGTGGCCACTATGACGCTGGCCCAGTTTGACTGGGCGCGGACTGGCATGCGCCGCTGCAGCAGCCACCAACACCACAGGCAGTGAGGATGCATCCTCAGTTTGCTGATGGACAATGATGCCTGCATCACAAGAGACTGGGAGCTCCATTTCGGCAGCATGGATCTCCTCCCATGCCATCCTCAACCAGAGTGCCAGTACATCAGTGGGAATGACTCTGACAGCCACGGAGAGTTTACTTAATTTGTCCGGGCTTTCGGGGATATCAAACGTCTCCAACCTGAACATTGAGGTGCAGGAGCTCTTTGCACCTGGGAACATGGACACCCCCCAAAAGGCACCTGGACACTCTCCCAAAGGCCCGGGAGAAGTGAATTGACACTACCGACAGTATTTAGTCTGTGGGCCTGTACATATGTACATATATGTTATTATTCTTCCTGTATTTATCTTAATGTCTTGTTTTTATTGAGTAAGTGTAGTTGTTTGTTATTGTGCTTTTTGTAAGTTTGTACATTGTTCTTGTCTGTAAATAAACTATGTGTATCTTAAACTGGATTGTTGGTGTCTGAATCTTTTTGTATTAAACATTATTATATCTTTATTATACTATGTAATAATAAGTGGCCCCAAATTATAATGAAACAATTAAGGCCTTTGCCCATTTGGCATACTTAATAGAATTATTCTGACATGTTGTAAAGTCCACGGCTGGAATCTGTGTTTGTATAGGCAGGCTATAGTGAAATCAATACAGGCAACAAGAGAAAGGAAGAGTATAAAGAGTGAAAGTAGAGAGAGAGCCAAGCCCTCAAGTTTATTATTTATAGTGGTACATGGATCTGGTATGGCATACCACCTGACCGTATTCTCCAATGAGAATCAAGCATCTACAGCTCCACCAATGAACATCAAGCATTCCATGCGGTGTGGCTCCCTTGGCCACCACCTGCCCTGAGCTGAGTGTGTGGTGATCCATGACTAACAAAGGGCGGAGGGGGTAGTGAGTAGAGCTCCAAGTGCCCCTTACACACTGTCTGACTAACACACAATTACTATTGACCAATGAATCAAGCACCACCAGCAACTACATAAACATTTATGCACCTGGCCCTATATACCTTTTTCACCAATAGACCATTTGCATTCCCCCACCAATGCGTTTTATCGGAATATTTTACAATGTAATTTTGTCCCTAAATACACATTCCTCCATCCCCCTCCCCCATTAAAATAACTGACATGTAAATGTGTCAGTGTAAAGTGTGCCCTTTAAACTATAAAGTAATCTTTCCCATAAAGTAATCTTCCCCAGAAAGTAATCTTCCCCTGATAATAATCTTCCCCATAAAGTAATCTTCCCCACCCAAATTTATAACTGACATGTATATTTGTCAGTGTAAAGTGTGCCCTTTAAACTATAAAGTAATCTTCCGCCGAAATGAATCTTCCCCAGAAAGTACTTTTCCCCGATTGTAATGTCCCCCATATATTAATCTTCCCCACCCAAATGTATAACTGATATGTAAATTTGTCAGTGTTAAATGTGAGCTAAAGTCCTTGCCCTATCCTAATAATGCAGAGCGCCTGGCTAGGAAGCGACAAGTATCAATTTGTAATTGATTGGTTTGACTCGACCAGGGTTCGAACCCACGATCCCATGGTCTACCAACATGGGAGACTGATGCTCCAACTCATTGGGCCATCTGGTTCTCCAGCATGATGTTCTTGTATATTATTGTACAGCCACGCCGGCATCGTCAAGCAAGCTGTTTGACAGGTTGAGTAATGCATCGGTTTCTGACGGGTAACAATTTGTCTGCTGATGAGAAAGTGTAATGACTATCTGTGGGGGATGGCAGGAGGGTGTGGGTGTGGTGGGGGGAAAATAAAAACAATAAGGCACGCTTTAACTCATTCGGACATCCCGTCTGGTATAGTTCAAATTCATTTGCGACTACTTATATTTAGATAAAATGGCAACATGCAAGCGTAAAAAATCTGGTTGGCACGCATCCACATTATAAATGTTGTCTATGAAGCCGGTCAAGAATGCCTTCCAAAATTGTGGTAAATAGAAGATATATGATATGATAGCAAAAAAACTGGAGCAATGAACCAGATTCAGAAATGCAATACCAATGTACAAACATGATCATTACAGGCTTGGTCCTATAATTGCACTGCAAATAACAAGACATTCGATTGTCGGGTAACATGAGAGAGCCTTTGAATCAGAACGGCTTCGTTCAAAACTTGATCAGATTTGATTCACTTCCCAGCAATCTATTATGTGCAAGACTCTCATGTTTGGAGACACACTAGATTTAGTTTTAAGAATCCCTCCTTAAAAGCGGATAGGATGTGGTAGCTGAATCGGTAAGAGCGCTAGCTTCCCATGCGGAAGATTGAGGGTTCTAATCTCGGTCGAGTCAAATCTATGACTCACAAAATTGATACTTCTTGCTCCTTAGCATGGTGCTCGGCATTAATAGGATAGGGCAAGGACTGGTTGGCACAGTATCAGGATAATGGGACTAACAGGGGTATCAGGTCATGTGCCAACCTGCTCTCCCAGTGGGATAGCACTTTAAATACACCATGAGTGTGCACTGTTACAAGTCGGTACCCATCCTGATATAACCTTAGATGTTGTCAGGACGTAAAACTCCAAGAAACAAAATAAACTATCTAAAATTTATTTGTTTGACTCGACCAAGGATCGAACCCACGACCCGTGGCGGGATGTGCTCTTTATCGGCGTTCCTCGCTTTTAATAGTTGTTTTGTTTGTTGTTGTTTTACTTCCTAGCAACATCTAAGGTCATATCAGGAGGGGTTGGCTGACCTTTAAGTGAATGCCCTGCACAAGTAGCTCTCACTGAAGCTGCTCGTTAACGTATTTGTTTGTGGAATGTGGAGAAGAAAGGGCGACTAATGGGTGGGCGTTGTGCGTATAATCACTAATCACTTCCTGCGACACAAACAGTAATTAGTCTCCTCCATAAGGCACCGGACTCGGTGGCCGAATCGGGCAAGCGTAGACTTCTCGAGTGGGAGGTTGTACGTTCGGTTCCTGGTGGGGTCAAACCAATGACTGTATAAACTGTATACATGTCGCTACCTAGCCTTGAGTTCATAATGTCCCAATTGCTCATATCGTATTGAAAAGGCACCAGCCATAGGCAGAGCAAACGGAACTGTGACCTTTTACGGACATCTAGATAAAAGAAAAAAAGCAAGGTGTACGTCTACGTCTTAAGTGATGTATCTTGCCTTCAAAGGCCCCCGGGTAAGTGAGATGTCGAGATGTCGATCGTCCAGATGAGACTGTATGCATCTAAGCCTCAGTTTGGAGGTGCTCGCAGCTTCGCAGAATTGCTCCGAGCTGTTCGGAGCTGCTCGAAGCTGCTCGAAGCTGCAGGCAGCTGCTGGGATTCGCAGGGTGCTGCAGGGAGCTGCAGGGAGCTGCTGGGAGCTGCAGGGAGCTGCAGGGAGCTGCAGGGAGCTGCAGGGAGCTGCAGGGAGCTGCAGGGAGCTGCAGGGAGCTGATGGGAGCTGCCTGGAGTTACACGGAGGTGCTGGGAGTTGCCCATGGTTTCCCGGAGGTGCTCGGAGGTGTTCGGAGGTGCTCGGAGGTGCTCGGAACTGCTCTGAGCTGCACTGAGCTGCAGGGAGCTGCTCGGAGTTACTCGGAACTACTCTGCGTTGCACAGCAGTGCACGGAGCTACTCAGATTTGCCCGGAGCTGTTCGGAGTTGCTCGGAGCTGCTTGGAGTTGCACGGAGCTGCTCGAAGCTGCATGGAGCTGATCGAGGCTCTTCATAGCTCTGTCTTTCACAGAGATACGCAGCGGCATACTGAACCGCAGGTCAAATATTAGAAGCGGCAGGACATTGGCGTCTTATATTACTTATCCGCATCCATGGCGGGCTTAAAATCGATACATGTACTCTATCACTATTGTCAAATATACAACCATTAGGTTAATGGCATGCACTTGTTTTAGCTGCTGCGCAGTAGTGGTCATAATCCATACAGATTGATTTTCTTTTCCAACATTTGTTTGGTTTTCCATTATATATTTGTACACAGCTAACATTTGTAATACATTCTACACATGCAATTAGTGTTTTAATCTAGATATACTATATTAGTTTTTTTGCTTTTTGTCACACCTTTGAAGGTAAGGTTTGTGGATAATTTGCATCGGTTTCAGGTCCTCCATTTTCTGTGTTGTTGTTATCAGCTCAATTTGTTTTAGAGACACCTCCCATTATTTCAACTGCATATTATACATATTATATGCTGTATAAACCATTTTACGAGGATAATAAGCTGGAAAATCTCATCTACTCCTCAGCCACTAAGTTATCAGCTGGTTACCTTTATTCATTCGGTCATCTACTAGTATGACCTCACCTCCATGCCTGGTGTAACCTAGTCGCCCATGCCTCAGCGACTCTTACCCTCACTCAATGTACTGCTGAAATATATATATATATATATATATAATTTTAAATATAAACAGCTCAGGTACAAAACCACATAAGAACCAATCTAAATATCTAGTCTACACAAAATATGTTTACCTGAAAGTAATTTTAATTCTCACTAATTCCACTTTTCATATGATCACATGGTTATGGAGTACTGAACAAAACAGAAGGAATATAGACAAATACAGTTTTTGAGGGTTTAATTCCAGTGTGGGTTATCTCCATATTTGGATTTGCGTCTACATGGTTTTGCGCCTGAACTCTTCATATATATATATATTTCACACTTATACTAAGCTGTCGATTTCAGCTGTTGGCAGTTGAGTGCAATGGCGCTGACTGAGTTAAACATGGGGGAGTGAGTGCAGAAAGACGATTCGGCAGCTTGCTCGAACAGAAGGGCCTGGCAAACAATTGAGCCGCGTGAGGACATCCTGCCTTATCCGGGGCGTGATTCATAAAGTCTTCTGAAAAACGAGCCTGGCAATATCTAAGGTCATATCAGGATGGGTACTGACTTGTGACAGTGCACACTCATGGCGACTTAATATTGCTGCCCCACTGGTTGACCAGGCTGCCAGCACCATGACCCGATATCCCACTCAGTCACATTATCATGGTATAGAGCCAACCAGTCCTTGCCCTATCCTAATAATACCAAGCGCCTCGCTAGGAACTGACAATCATAAATTTTTAAGTCAACCGTTTGACTTGACGAGGTTTCAAACATGTGGTTTCGAATCCAACGATATCCAAAGATGGGAGACGGACGCTCAACTCATTCGGTCATCCGATCTGGTTACTGGTGATGAGAGATTGGCAAGGCATAACCGCCACCAGGACCCATATGACATAATCCGGATTGAGATATATAGCCAAGTTGGTGATGCCAGCCAATCGCGACGGTCATAAAAACTCACATTTCATAGGCGCAAACAGAATATTTGCATTAAAGGCTCTCGGCTATATGCATAGCTGACATCATGGTATCACATCCTACTGAGTGATATGTGGCATGCGGCCCTCGATTCCCACATCTATGTTCGGGCAATAACTCTAGCGATGAATACAAAACAAAAGAATCGGTTGAACCCTCAATACTTTGCTATTTGAGCTATCATTAGTCACTTCCCAGCATCAACACCGACAGCGTCCGCTGGTGATGAATTATGGATTCCAGATGATTGCTTGGTTGGTTGGTTGCTGGAGTTGTATGTCCTGGCAACATCTAATATCATATCAGGACAGCTACTGACTTGTGACATTGCGCACTAATGGCGACTTTATGGTTTTGCCTCACTGGGAAATAAGGTCACTGCCACCATGACTCGATATCCCACTCAGTCCCATTATCCTGACACTGAACGAACCAGTCCTTGCCCTATCTTATTAATCACGAGGGCCTGGCTAGGAAGCGACAAGTATACATTCTTAAATCATCGGTTTGAATCGACCAGGTTTCAAACCCGTCGTCTTGAATCCCAAGATCTACCAAAGCAGGAGAACCTATGCAAGCAAAAGAATTGGTTGAACCATCACTACTTGCTATTTGAGCTGGCATTAGTCTTGCTAGGGTTCAACACCGACAACGTCCTCTGGTGGCGAGTCATTGATTCGAGATGAAACGGCAGGTGGCGCTGAAAGTCATGCGCACTAGAGCTGTTCATCTTCACAAAATAATCCCACCGCATTCATCATCGATGCCTTCCCAGGTTTCAGTAGCCAGATCCGCCATTGGTTACATGGAGAAGAGCGACCGCATTCTCAGGGCAAATAATGAATAGGACGACTTCCGGTTTAGCCGGAAGCGACGCCGGAACTACGCACGCGCGTTTAAAGGGGCCTTGGAGGGTTGAGCAATAGAATGGTACTTCCGGTTAACGCATGTGACTTAACGCTGTGTTAAGAGGCTGATGTGGTGCGTAGAACAAGTGTGTACACGTGAGTAAATACACATGTGACCAGACGGGATGGGCGAATGAGTTGAGCATCGACTCCCTTTTTCTTAGATCGTGGAATTCGAAACCACAAGTTTGAAGCATGGTCGAGTCAAAATAATAACTTTAAAATTGATACTTGTCGCTTCATAGCGAGATGCTAAGCATTATTAGGATAGGACAATGACTGGTTGGCTCAGTGTTTAAGATAATGTGACCAAGTGGGATATCAGATCATGGTGCTGGTGGCCTGGTCTCCTACTGGTGTAGTAATATAAGATTGCCATGAGTGCGCACTGTGACAAGTGAGTACCCACTCTGATATTACCTTAAATGTTGCTAGAACGTAAGACAACAACAAACAAAACATCTCGGTATTTGTATTTGAGTGATTATATCTTGCGTATGTATCACTACCTATGTTGAGGCCTTCCTTGTAATAGATTCCCAGCCCTCCACCAGCCTTCGTTCGTTATTTGCCTGTTTGTTTGGCGATCAGATCTAGCTAGTTGGTACCCTTTGACAGATCGCGACCTTAATACAAAAAGGTTCTACTGACAAAATGGTGCTTTCGAGATAATGAGGACTGAAGCTGTGTAACTGCATAATAGCAAAGCAGATGGAACAATATTATTTTTAATATAGCCCTTTGTAGATAGAACATGTTTGCATTCATAACACCAATTCGATCACTTTGTCAGATAGAAACGTTTAATAGTAAGGTCACGAGATGTTAATTTATTTTCTGTGGTTGAGTTCAGCCAAGTTTTTAGAAGGTCCAAATTGCTTGAATCGAAGGTTCAAATTGATATTGGATCGACCAATCCGATATCAGTTTGATCAGACTGCGCAGTTAACTGGATATACAGGTGTCCCAGTGACACATTTCTTTAAATCCCTGAAAAACTAGCGGGGGGGGGGGGGTGGCATGCCCACCCTAGAAATTGTTTAAACCTACAATTAAAATCAGTGCAATCTGGCAGCTACTTGGATTATTTTGGCCTTGAAATTCCACTTTTTTAAGCTTCAAGATTAACATATAAAAGTACAAGTTCTTTTGTAGACAAGGTTATTTTCCAGCTGATTTGGAAACTCAATTTTTGTTGAAATCAGCGATTTCTCTGAGAAATGGGATCTCTGATATGGCGATAGATAATATGTTGTCAACAGTGTGCAGAGTTGTAAGATGGTATATTCTTACAGTTGGATGTACTGTCTGAACTGTTGTTTCGGGACGTAGCTCAGGCGATAGAGTGTCCACCTGTGAAGGTGTGGGTCATCCGATCGAACCTGCTCAGTGGACATATTTGCATTTTGGGTTATGTTCTGTTCCAACCAGTGGGCCACAGCTGGTTCATCAAAGGTTGTGGTATGTGCTGTCCTATCTGTGGGAAAGTGCATATAAAAGACCCCTTGCTGCTTATCGGAAAGAGTACCCTATGTGGTGGTAGCAGGTTTCCTCCAAATAAATACGTCAGAATGACCATATCTTTAACGTCCAATAGCCAATGATTAAAATCGATGCGCTCTAGAGGCGTCCTTAAATAAAACAAAATTTCTCTGAACTGTGTATGCAGTCCATGTACATATTGGGATAACACCATTATTTTCATTTGGGCAGGAACCGGATGCGGTTGTGAAATCAGGTAAGAGGACATACTTCCTGAGTGAAAGGTTGAGACTTTGCATCCTGGCCAGGGGGATCTTATCCAAATTGAGAAATACGTAAATATCACTTCCCTAACATAGAAATCAAAGTCACATTCAGAACATCATTTTAACATGCAGAAGAAATTCAAACAAGATTTGATTGATTATAGTCAAGCAATTAAGATTATTTCTTAAGAGAAAATATGTGTTAATAGGTTGAAAAAAGCTTGGGTAAAGGCATGGTGTTGATGTGAAAATCTGTACCTTTTCATTTTAGTACAAAATCATGCAAGCACAATTGTTATCTATTTTGTGGGATACAATGTGTTATTGCTAACATGCTGAACACACAAAGGCCACAATGGTTATTTGATGTGCCACCAATAAAGGAAATAATTAATTATCACCACCGTAATTTGGAAACAAAATATTTGTTGCGCAGTTTTAGAGAATTGATCAGATGGCCGAATAAGTTGAGCGTCCGTCTCCCATTTTAGGAGATCATGCGATTCGAACAAAACCTGGTCGAATCAAACCAATGACTTAAAAGTTTATACTTGTTGCTTCCTAGCCAGGTGTTCGGCATTACTATGATAGGGCAAGGACTGGTTGGCTCAGAATCAGGATAATGTGACTGAGTGGGATATTGAGTCATGGGGCAGGTGGCCTGATTTCCGCATGGGCAGTACTATAACATCACCCTGAGTGTGCACTGGCACAAGGCAGTACTCATCTTGATATTACTTTAGATGTTGCCAGGACATAAAACTCCAACAACCAACCAACATCCTCAAAGAAGCCAACTCCCACCAATTTGAACCGAATCGCAAGATGACTGGGGAGTACTGATCGGCAGAACCGGTGTTCATAAGGAAAGGAGGGGTAAATGGAAAGGAGGGATCGGGGTGGAGGAGGAGGAAGTTTGGTCGGGGGGGGTGAGGGGGTGCAAACACTCGCTTCAATAATTTCTTAGCTCGAAACAAGGTTACTGTTCTCTGATGAGGTGATGGCATGAACAGTGTAATTGTACAAGAGGGACACATGCCGGGTTAGGCGAGATAGTTGTAATAAAGAGTAGTTGACAATTAATGCAATATAACACATACATACTTGATTGTTGGAGTTTTATATCCTATCAACATCTAAAATCATATCAGTACAGGTATTAACTTATGACACTGTGCGTTCATTGTGAGTTTCTAGTGCTGCCCTACTGGGAGACCAGGCCGCCAGCACCATGACTTGATATCCCACACAGTCAGATTATCCTGACCCTGAGCTAACCAGTCCTCGCCCTATCCTATTAAACCCGAGAACCAAGCTAGGAAGTGACAAGTATCAATTGTGTAAGTCATTGGTTTGACTCGAACTGAACTCCCGATCTCCCACACGGGAGGCCTGCGCTCTATCGATGATATAGCCGAATGCATGCTAGTTGCCCCGCCCCCCATCCCACAAGAGGGGGGGGGGGGGGGGGAGGAACCACTAAAGAGCTTATTACATGCGATAAAGGGTTTAGCACTATCCATATATATATACATATATACATATATATATGTGCATGGATCTATATATGGAGTGTGCATAAAAAGGATTTGTAGATCAAGCATGTGTGCTGTTAATTTCTCTTTGTTGTTGTGATTGTGTTAATCTTTACTGTAGCCCACAGTTTATTCGTTAGTAAAGCAGGTCGTGGAGGGGGTAACCTGACAACACAAAGGCACGGCTCCATGCGAAGCAACCTGCCAGCATGAAAGCATCAAGTGGCCAAATCTGCGCTGGGAGATGAATAATTACTAATCCATCTCGCTCTCCTTACTGGGCATATGTTATATATGCCTGCTATACAGTCTGCAATATAATATATATATATATATGTGATGTACAACGCATTATGTAAGTATAAATTCTCTGAGGGGAATGAATGTTTCTGACTTCCTCCTGACTGACGCATTGGTGGAGTGCCCCCCTCCCCAGAGCAGCGATTTGTAGCCGAGTGCCCCCCCCCCCGTCTGACGTACACTCAGGAGGAAAACATGTTTGCACTTATGTTTCACCAACAACATCTTGCATAGTCAACAAGTATATTTTAAAGAATGGAAATATTCGCAAAAATCGCTCTTCTTCATATCGATATTAGCAGCATGTGGCGCTGGAGAATTGGTCAACTTCTCCTTATACAATTATAAAGTGACCATAACTGTGATTTGAACTTTTAGAGTATTCAAGAGCGCTGACCAACTGAACAATCAGTGCATTAGCCGAAGCTAACATGGGTAATTTGCTCACGAGGCTAGGTCTATTTCTGTCCTGCCTCTGTTCTATTTCTGTCTTCCTCGGCCCTCGCCGTTCACCTACCTTTCACTTTCACCCAGCACTGCCTGCAGTACACTTTGCTTCCCCACCCACCCACCCTCTTTCTTAGGGGGGTGAGCGCTGATTCATCTTCCTTCGCCTGTCTACGGGTGCTTACCTGAACAATGAGGCCTTGCCTTGCTCTGCTCCAGTCAGCAATTGATGAACATTTCGGGTCTCTGTCGTCCAATTGCTATGAAACTGCTCAACCACATTGGTTACGATTACTTTTTATAAATTTTTCAAACCACTTTGTCTTCTCTGTCTTCTGTTAGCCGAGTGTAGCAAATTATGTGTTGTTGTGCTTAAAAGTTAAAGCTGCATAGACCGATGAAAACATCAACTATTAAAAGTTTAAATAATTATCTGGATTGGAGTCTACATATCTAACTTAGATACTGGTGCACTTATTCAATATTTGTAGCCAGATATAGAAGGGAATACAGAGGCAATTTAATAGAATATGTTACTGCGGAAGCGTATGATGTCAGAGTTTTGGCGTGCTTGCCGATATTAATTTAACATGTTTAGACTACAAATATATCAAAAGTTATACATTTGAAAGAAAAGGTATTTCAATTTAAAGCAAGGTCAATTATACCGAAAAACTTAATATATTTATTTTTTTAGAAATTACAGATACTCAAAACCATTCGGAATATGTAACTTTAAATCCACAATGATTTGTCTTTCTAGTTAATTAGCAGGAAATATGAGTTTCAGTCCCCACCTCTTACCAGCTGCTCACACATTCTATGAACATTGGACTAAGCTGTATTTGACGTGGAAATAACCATATTTCACCAAGAAACTATCAGCTGGCATACAAACAATAAATCTAGCCTTACACATTAGCGCATATTGTGTTTCACTTTCATTGCCGGAAATTGATGCGAGTAATTAACTGCGAGGTAGAGCATTTCATTAAGGCCCTGTCACACATCACCAGATTGGGGGAAACGGAAAGAAACGTAACAAAGTCCGGTTTATGTCCGTACAAGTTTCGAACATGCACAAAACTAGGAATGGATGCCGCCGGATTGATGTCTATGGTTCTTGTCTGGTTTGAGTTTATTTTGTCCGTTGGCTATCCGTTCATGTCTGGTTCATGTCCATTTCATGTCCGTTTCATGTCCGTTTCATGTCCGTTTCATGTCCGTTTCATGTCCGTTTCATGTCCGTTTCATGTCCGTTTCATGTCCGTTGGCCTTCGCAACACTTTGACACATTTTAATACATTTTGATACTTATCACCACCGGACTAGACAATTCTGTCCGTTGCTCAATCCGGCATAGTGTGACAGGCACTTTATGCATGTTGCATACAATCAATGTACCACCGCTAAGTGGAGCGTGGGCCTCACGTGCCAAAGTTTGGGAGTTTGGTTCCCCATCGAGTCAAACCCATGACTCTAAAATTGATACATGTCGTTTCCTAGCCTGGCACTCAACATTAATAGGATAGGGGCAAGGACTGGTTGTATCAGTGTCAGGATAATGTGACTGAGTTGGATATTGGGTCATGGTGCTGGCAACCTGACTTCCGAGTTTGGCAGCACTATAAAGTCACCATGAGTGTGCACTGTCACAAGTCGGTACCCGTCCTGATATGACCTTAGATGCTGCCAGGATGTAAAACTCCAACAAACAAAGCCGCAAAGCTGAAAATGGACTAGGTATCCTACGGAGACCAGTCGATGCCATGGCTAGCTAAAGGTTGAGTGGATCAAACTAGGCATACCATTGTCCATGATGTGCGCAACATGGGTAATTGAATGAACGAGACTGTGAATCTCAGTAGGTTAGGGCACCATGGCGCCGACTATATTCTATTCTTAGAACTAATAACTTTGGCCGCTGATCGACACGCCATCTACATGATACTTCTTGAACTATGCAGCTAGATTAAAATCAGACTGGTGGTGACATCTATATTCGCTTTTAGAACTAAAATGGCCGCCGATTGACGCGCCACCTATAGTGATTTCCAGTCAAAGCCGATGACGTGGCACTGGAGATATTCACTTCGACCAGACTTTTCAAACCGAGAGGACGTACTTCTGCCGCCCAGATTTGGACTATAACTGGAGCGAGCATGGCAGTTGAAAGAAAACAAGAACATGAGGTCGAAGTCAGTGGCTATACCCTACAATATGACGAATAGCTAGTCTCGTTCAAGTCAGACAACATTGGCTTAAGGCACGCCGAGACAAAGCAATAAGAACAAATGGATCTGGCAGAGAAGCCTGGAGGCGGCCATGACGGCATGCTCAACGAATCGCTACAGGGGCGATCGCTTGAGTCGACACGTCATTGCTCCTCCTTTGTGCAATCGGCTGAACTCTCCTCTGACCCTGGATACTGGCATGAACGACGGACTTGTGAGAATTGTGGGTTCAAATCTTTTTCAGTCGATCGCGCGGAGTGTTGGACGTGTGCCGGCATGGGAGGATATATGATCTACGACGCAGTTTCTCCCAGCCGGTGGCATGCTGACGTCACGCCACTTGGAGGCGGCCATGACAGCATGCTCGACGGATCGCTGCGAAGGCGATCGTTTAAACCCACAAACCATTGCTCCTCCACGGTACAATCGGCTGAAACATACTATCACCAAAAAGTGGACGCGATAAAGAACCCTGTGGACGCAGGATTAATCGTGGCTCTGGCTACAATAAAGAACCACGTCGCTGAGGTCAACCTTGGCATTAATGCATATATTCATGAACTGCAGGAAAACGCAGAGTGACGGAAATCCGGCTCCGTTGCGCTTCGCCGCTGGAGTGCTGACGTCATGACACATGGAGGCGGCCATGACAGCATGCTCGACGGATCGCTACGCAGGCGGTCGTCTGAGCTGACACGCCGAATCAACGCGATAAAGAAGCCTGTGGATGTGGGATTAACCGTGGCTCTGGCTGCAGTAAAAAACCTCATTGACGATATCAAACCTGGTATTAATGCATGTATCGACGAACCACACAAAAATGCGGAACGACAAAGATCGAGGTCCGCTACCCCGCACCGCCGGAGTCCTGACATCACGCCATGGCGAGACGGCCATGACAGCATGCTTGACGGAAACTGCATATACAACCGCCAGTGCTGACATTACAGAAATGGTGACCAACATCAAGAACCAAAAATACAATAAGTCAGGTAACAAAAGCTAACACTCTACATTATAATTCTCAATGCTGACATCAGCGAACCTCACATGCAACCGACAGCTTTGATTGTATTGGAATGGTGACCCACATTAAACTTGGGATAAAAAAACGAAGGTAATTGGAAAACAACAACCATGTCGATTTCCACAATGCAACAATGTAACAACTATTGCACCATACATATTCCAGAGACCTTTTTTCACCCATCACCCTGTTAATTACACTGACCTGTACATAAGCGCCATGAACCAGATGCTGACCCAGATCTCGCACTTGGCCAGACAAAAGTTATCAGTACACAGAGTGCATGCAAACTACACCCAGATCTTGTCTGGCTGCTGTAATGGCGACCGTCTAGACATTGTCGCAGACGCAAAGTCTCAGGGAGTGCTGACATCACCACGACCTGGAGGTCGGGCAGTGCATAGGATTTGAGTAATGACATGAAACCGCCAAAGCATTCTTCAATCACATTCTAAGATGTCAATTCACCAAGGGCTCTGCATTCTTTTATCTCATAAGCTTAATAGGGTGCCGAGCCTTATCATCATGGCGCAATTGGGCATTGCTTGATAGACAAAAGCTGACAACCCACATTATAATGACATTGCATTGAAATAACCGGTCCCCGCACTCTGTTGATGCACTCGTAGAACAAGTGACCCAGGCTTAAGTATACATAGCCACACTGAAGTCACGAGTATAGCAACTTCCTACACAAATTTGTTTGCAGACCATGTCAGAAGCTAACAAATCACAATCTGAGACGAAAAGGCCTACAATGCGTGATAAGAATCACATAAAAATGTCTAATGACCCTGCATGGAAAGGCTCCCCCCGTACACTGTTGATGTACTCGCAGAACAAGTGACACAGGCTTAAGTATACATAGCCACTCTAGAGTCACGAGTATAGCGACATCCTACACGAAAGCTGAATTTGTCTGGAGACCATCTCAAAAACCCACAGCTCGAGGCGATAAATCTGGTTGTCGGCCTCAAACATCTCGCTCCACATCAAGCGCACAAATACACCATCGCAATAAACACAAACAATGCAACCTCACAGCAAGTGCTCAGTTCCGGGGCAGGTTGCGACCCTGTCATCTGTGCCTGTGCCCGGGAGATCTGGCTGCTTGCCGCACGAAGGAGTACCGACATTCTTGTCTGACACAAACCAGGAAAGGACATCATTCTCCTGATGCTCTAAGTCGTAGGTGTTTCGACTTGCGTGCAAGGAGTCTAGCCAGAGACTTGTTGCTGAGGCCGGCCTGGAATCGGTGATTGTGACACATGACAATGCTTTGACTCCTAACCTGTAACCTGGGATCGATATTTAAATTTTTTGCCTTCTCTCCCCAGGTTACTCACAACGTCACCATCAGCGGCTTCTTGATGCCATTAAGGCGGGGCTGGCGATTGGGACCTGGAGTAATAAGGCAGCCCAGGCAAGGGAATACTACTGGTGCTAGCTACTATCATTGCACACTTCTCCGACAGACTAACCTGTTTCCTAAATTTGGCAGCTCTGACCCTGGCCACTATCTTCGGGCCAAGGATTTGATGCTAACCGCAGTGGGCATCAATGTCCGAGTCCGGTAATCAAAAACAATACAACTCATCGTCTCCAAGAGACATTTCTCGTTCCGGCGATAACTGGATCACCCTACTGTCCATGTCAAGCGTGGAAGGATTACGTGTCCAGGACACCACTTCACCCCGATGGCCCTGCCTTCCTGACTACCAACGATCACCTCTACGTGCAACCGCGTTGCCTGACACCATACGACTGGCCCTGTCCATGGCAGGTCATCCGACCCCAGCGGCAATGACACTGCATAGTCTGAGATGAGGTGGTGCACAAGCCTGTGCTCTGCAACGATCGTCAATCAGCAACATCAAACACTTGGGTCATTGGACCACTGACGTGGTGCATGATTATGTACCAAGGCAGTCGGTTTCATCGGCTCCCAGGACACTTGCTCTATTTTTTGGTTAAGTGCCTGTAATCCTTGAAATATCTAAGGTCATCTCATCATGAAAGAGTAATGTAACAAGCTAAGATAGAAAGAATTAAAATTGCCACTTTATACTACTGTCTCGTTCTGTTTTCAATTGTCCATGATGTGCGCAACATGGGTAATTGAATGAACGAGACTGTGAATCTCAGTAGGTTAGGGCACCATGGCGCCGACTATATTCTATTCTTAGAACTAATAACTTTGGCCGCTGATCGACACGCCATCTACATGATACTTCTTGAACTATGTAGCTAGATTAAAATCAGACTGGTGGTGACATCTATATTCGCTTTTAGAACTAAAATGGCCGCCGATTGACGCGCCACCTATAGTGATTTCCAGTCAAAGCCGATGATGTGGCACTGGAGATATTCACTTCGACCAGACTTTTCAAACCGAGAGGACGTACTTCTGCCGCCCAGATTTGCCGTCCCACCCACCCAACTAATATGATGTATCGATAGGGTTAAGTGCCTGTAATCCTTGAAATATCTAAGGTCATCTCATCATGAAAGAGTAATGTAACAAGCTAAGATAGAAAGAATTAAAATTGCCACTTTATACTACTGTCTCGTTCTGTTTTCAATTATGCCTGTATTGTCCTTTGTCATGGCATGCTATTGTTAATTGAAATTAAATTGCCATTTTATTCACCGTCGAATATTGAATATGTGCATGCTGGAAAACTAAATCTGCCCATCGTGATGCACTGTACTTAAACAAGCATATTGCAGTAAATATAATCTAATTTCTAAGGACCTAGAACACAATATGACCACACATTACATATGTGTATTATTAACTTTATATGTTGTTCATATCTTATGCATAATCATCTTGTGTACTATTAGTACTGTCATATTTAAAATACTCCCCACATATAACCCATCTATATCGGTACCATGATTATCTATATGAATATATCGCAACATGACTACCAGGCATTCAGTTTCAGCTTCAAAAGGTGGTGAAGAGTGTATATTTGCATTTTAATATTGCCCAGACGCATTAATCTAGCGGGAAGGACTCATGTTCCTTAGCGTGCTGGCTTCTTCTACATATTGATATTAAAGCTGTACAGTCCAATACAAAATCTAATTTCCAAAACCAAAACAGTGATCTAGTTTTAATTCTACATGTCTAACTTACATACTGGGGCACATACCAACTATTTCTCACCACATATAACAGAATAGCGAGCCAGTTTGATAGAACCTGTTACTGCAGAAGTCGATGATATCAGAGTTTTGGCGTGCTTGCCAACATTAATTTAGTATGTTTGCACTTCAAATATCTCAAAGGTTAGCCATTTAAAATAAAAATCATTTCCAGCTAAAGTAAGGTAGATTCTAATGATCAACCTGATATATACATCTCACAAAATGACAAAATCTCAATCGGACTATGCAACTTTAAATACCCCCCCTGCCGCACCGGGCCATACAAACTGCACCATGAACCTGTCCCATCTGTTGCCTACTCAGCTGTGGTCAGCTGTTAACCACACACTGCTGCTCCTGTAACCCTGTCACCAAAGAACGCGATGTAACCATGCGACTCCCGCTTCTCTTTAGGACCAGACAGAATGGCCGAATGAGTTGAACGTCCGTCTTCCGTTTTAGTAGATCGTGGGATTCCAACCCACCGGTTCGAACCCTGGTCGAGTAAACTAATGACTTAAAAATGTATACTTGTCGTTTCCTAGCCAGGTGCTCGGCATTATTAGTATAGGGCAAGGTCTGGTTAGCTCAGTGTCAGGATGATATGACTGAGTGGGATATCAGGTAAAGGTGATGGCAGTCCTCATTGGCTCAGTGTCAGGATAATATGGCCGAGTGGGATGTCAGGTCATGATGCTATCGACCTGGTCTCCCATCGGGGCAGCACTATAAAGTCACCATGACTGCACACTGTCACAAGTCAGTACCCCTCTTGATATGACAATAAACCACCAACCCTGCTTCTCTTTCCAGTTGCTATGTGACAACGGCTGGGCGCCGCCACCAGATGGCGCCGTTAGCCACCTGCGCATGCGCTTGCGCCAGCGTACACCCGGCGCTGAGGATGCTGCGCTGGGCAGTGAGCCGATAGGGGCGCCTGCGTCCTGGCCGGCAGGAAGCAGCGTGGTGCCTGGTGGGTAGTCGGCGATCAGCGGGCTGACCGGCCCGGAAGTACGCCTCATGCCGCCAAGTCCCCGCTCGCCGACTAGCGCCCACCCCGACGGCAGGGAGCAGTACTAGCGGCAGGGAGCAGTACCTGGCAATGATGGGGCCCGGCCCGGCCTGGCCCGGCCTGGCCCGGTCTTGTCCGAACTGACAGTCTGGCGCCTCTCCAAACCCGCCAACATGCACAGCTTGTGACTATGTCCACGTGCTAGCTTCACATGCCTGCCAAATTGAGCCTTACACCAAGTGCCCAGGATTTAGTGTGAATCACCGTGGTTAGTGGACTAGCCTGTACTGTTTGTACTGTGCTGGCGGTACTGTACCGGATAGTCTGCGCTGCAAACTGCACACTGCACACTTCACTCTACACATGCAAACTACACACTACACACTGCACACTGCGCACTGCGCGCTGCACGTTGCACACTGCGCACTGCGCGCTGCACGTTGCACACTGCGCACTGCGCACTGCACACTGTACACTGTACACTGCACACTGCATACAGCACACTGCACACTGCACACTGCACACTGCACACTGCACACTGCACACTGCACACTGCACACTGCACACTGCACACTGCACACTGCACACTGCATCGATCACACCACCATAGCGACAGGCCGGGGCAGGTGGCCGACCCTACTTTGGGGGTGCAGTTAGTTGGCTTTAGTTCCCAGACTAAAACAGAAGTGATTTGAAGCTACACAGAACGTGATGTTCGCAACAAGAATGTAGCTGTGTGCTTGTGTTATTTCACTTGGTTCGCCACTTTGGTTGGCCTGCCCCTGGAAGATAACATCACACACTCGCAGAACTGAGAAGACTGCATATCCCTCAGCAGCCTGGATGTTTCCTGTACCCTGACCACAGTTACCAAGGTTACTTACTTACTCTCATTCTCTTGGTTGACCATCGGTGCCGATGACAACAGAAACTCATCATTTGTTGTGAACTCGTCAATGACTGATGATCACATCTTCTTGGTTATCCATCAGTGGCGACGATGACAGCAACTCATCATTTGTTGTGAACTCATCGATTACTGATGAATCAAATTTACGCTCGGAATATGCGGTGGCAGGCCAGATATTGTATGTGTAGCTGCTGTCAGAGAGTCTGGTAGACGAAGGAGACAATCTTTTCTCTGCTGACGCTTTTGTTTAGCTTGAGATATATACGATCGGACTTACCTACTATTTACTCACCAGGGGGCTCAACCCATCAGTGCCTCGCGAGCCATGCCTGTCAGAATCTCCAGCCAGCCATCCACATATCCGGCATCTCCCCACATATGCCTGCCCATGTCGAGACCGACGTCAAAGTCGTCGTCCGCGTCACCAGTATTACGTCAGTTCCGGTCGTCGTCGTCAGGCGTGGATTGCGTCATCGTCGGCTCTACGCACATCCCGCCTAAGCGCAGGTGGCGTATTGGTCACGTGGCTTCTGGACGGGCACATGGCTTCTGGATGGTCATGTGGCCTTGGATACATAGCTGGCAAAGCACAACGTTTCCACTGTGCTTGATGACTTTGGCGGTGACCTTGAGTACAGTGGCACCGGAAGTGCTTGGAACTGAGCCGGGCTTTGGGTACAGTAAGGTGGCTGATGACATCTACAACGCCAGGTAAGTCAAGTAGAATACAACAGCTTAAACTTGTTAAAGTTGCATAGTTCGAAGGTTTTGAGTCTGCGTCATTTCCTGAGATAAATAGATTAGGTTGATCATAATAACCCGCCTTACTTTAGCTTGAAGTGTCTTTTATCTTAAATGGCTAATGTTAGAGATTTTTGAAGTGCAAACATACAGAAGGAATAGAATATGTTACTGCTGAACCCTACAGTGTCAGAGGTTTGGTGTGTTCGCCAAACCTAATTTTGCATGTTTGCACTTCAAATATCTCAAAAAAGTTAGCCATTTAAAATATACGTTACTTCAAACTAAAGTAACATACATTACAACAATCAATATAATGTATTTATCTCAGACAATGCCACCAACTCGAAATCATAGGACTATGCAACTTTAAGACACCCGACTAACATTTTAAAAAAGCTTCAGGGTAACAACATAGTTTGGGAATTAGAATTTTGATTGGCAGACTGTCAAACACCAAATTCCTGCCAAACCACGCCCTTTGGTGTAAAGTGTCATCTGTTTCCGGCAAGCCTCTCTGAAAGCAGATATTTAGTTCCAACAATATCTGCTTGGAGAGTACAGTAGAGCCTGTCCTGGTTGGTTGTCCTCATATTGGTTGTAGAGTGCCACACATAGTTGATTGGCAGTCCAAACGTGGTAGCAGGGACATTAGGTGGGAGAGCCAGCCCCGAGCCCACATCTCACTGGTGTACGATGGCCTGGATGCTTGTTGGGGATATCCTTATATGTCCATGTTAACCCTCTGCCTGCTGTGTCCATGTGGTTCCCATAACCCTCTCACTGTTGTGTTTCCGTCGTTATGATAAATCTTCCTTGTACTCTGCCTTAGAATCGGAGTGTCACTAATCGACAGTTTCAGGTTTCAATATCAGATAGTGTATTCATTACATGTCAAATGTATTTGGAACATTATACACATGGGTCTTGCACTAAAAGTTGTTGTTGAATTAGGTTGGGTTACAGCAAACTGTGCTAACATCTCTTCTTTTCTAGTCTCTGAATATATATGTAGCAGTGCGCACTGGTTTCTTTTTTTTCTTGAAGATTTACACTGCCTATTATGGATAAGTCTGAATAGACTTATTTTCACCATTATACAGTTTGTCGAAAGAAAGCCCGAGCCTACACTTTTACCGACCCAAGGGATTTTTAACCTCCCACACCACATAGACATGGTATGAGAGCAACCGGCCTTTGATGACGCTGTAAGTTATACACAGCGGTGGAAATCCAAGTTGGCAGAGGTGGGGGCATGGGGAATCGAACCACCGACCCTCAGATTAGGAGTCTGACCTAGAAAAAAGTCAGACACTCTAACCACTCCGCCACAGAGAACGCCAGTCCAGTGCCCGCCAGCCTTACCTTAACATGCCCAGGGAAGTGAGGTTGATTGATTGTTAGTTTTACATCCTGGCAACACCTAAGGTCATATCAGGACGGGTACCGACTTAGGACAGAGTGCACTCATGGGACTTTATAGTGCTGCCCCACTGCAAGACCAGGCCACCTGCACCATGAGCTGATATCCCACTCAATCACATTATCCTGACATTGATCCAACCAGTCCTTGCCCTATCCTAATAATACTGAGCACCTGGCTAGGAAGTGACAAGTATAAACTTTTAAGTCATTGGTTTGACTTGACCAGGATTTGATTCCCACGATCTACCAAAACAGGTTGTAAAATTGTCCGATATCATGCATGAGGACCAAGGTGAAATTACTATAATAAATTACAAACTGTCTATATAATGATAAAAGTTAAAATATAAAAACCCAAAGGCATATGAGGGATGTGTGAAATTGGTAAACTATTATTCATTAGGTATAGAAATGGTATGATTGAATAGTCCTTGGAGGAGTGTCACTCAACTGATTCGGCTATCCCGTCTTGTCAGGAAGTGAGGTCTTGAAGCAGTGTAGGGGGAGACTTAGCCACAAGGCAGTGTACAGTTCACGGGAAAGAACTTAGCAGTCAAATCCGATTCGGCAGAACTGGACGCAGTAACCTAACCGGAAGAGGAGCACATGCTTCTTGTCCGGGTATTCATGAGTTCGAATCCCATCCGAGTCAAACCAATGACTTATCAAATTTATACTTGTTGCTAGGTAGCATTGATAGGATAGGACGAGGACTGGTTTGCACAGCATCAGGATAATGTGACTATGTGGGATATCGGGTCATGGTGCTGGCGGCCTGGTCTTCCAGTGGGGCCACACTATAAAGTTGCCATGAGTGTGCACTGTTGAAAGTCGGTACCCATCCTGATGTGACCTTAGATGTTGTTAGGACATAAAACAACAACAAGCGAGCAATACACCACTTCGACATCACTTGTTATCTGTGGGAACATGCACTTTGACAGGAAGAATAAATCAACCATGACATTACCCAGTTTGTTTACATGCTGGGACGTGAAATCGCATGACTATGAGGATTCCGTGTAAATAGATAATTCCGTCACCTTGATCAGTATGTGCCACCGGAGGAGGGAATGGTGACCTAGCCATGCCCTAACTTGTCTTCATTAGGGCTGAAGGTAAAGTTGAGCCTCACATCCCATCGCCCCATCCATTGCTGCCCGCTTCAGTGTACTTTAGTCCAATCTACTCTCAGGGCTGCGTGTGCCTTATAACACTGTGGCTTACCAAACACGCTGACGGCCTAACGCTGCACAACCAGGGATGAAAGTGGTGTCTAGCAAAAAAAGCGGAAATCAAGCCGAGATTATTACACCGATGGCAAATTTCCGCAATAATGCGGATCTTCTCCCATAGACTTAGCACTATAAGGGAATCGTGGGAAAAATGCCGGAAGTCAGGTTTCAATTAGCCTTGTTGTGGCTGTATTATCACCCAAGCCTAACACTTTCTTGTTTGGGCTTTATATTCTAGCTACATTTAAGGTCTTGTAAAAATGGGATTCGAACCACCCAAGTGTTGTCATACACATGCCATTTTTTTAAATTTTGTTAAACGTTAATCGGTGAATATGAAAATCTCCCACAAGCGAGGCCTGCGCTCTACCGATTCGGCCACCGTGCCCGGCTCATTGGTTGAGAGTGACAGGCTTCCTAAATAGAATGCCGCCTGCTGGACAAGACAGGGCGCTGGACAGCGGATAACTGCTTCCGGTCTTGATTTGCGCGAGTGACCCATTCTCAGCTGGTCGAGTGCGCATGACAACAAACAGCTTCCTGCGGAGATACGCACACAACGCCGGTCGTGGCACATTAGTGCCGCCCCCTACCGACAAGAACCCGAACCCGGAGAGATGACATGAAGTGGAACTGAGGCTGGGTGTCTTGTTGGAGCTGGCTGCTGTATATAGTGTAGACTCCACGCATGCGCTGTGAATGTGTGAATGTGTGAATGTGTGAATGTGTGAATGTGTGAATGTGTGAATATGTGAATATGTGACTGCGGGCATGTGAGAATGTGTGAATGTGAGAATGTATGAATGTATGAATGTGTGAATGTGTGAATGTGTGAATGTGTGAATGTTTGAAGGTGTGAATGTTTGAATGTGTGAATGTGTGAATGTGTGAATGTGTGAATGTGTGAATGGTTGAATGTGTGAATGTGTGAATGTGTGAATGTGTGAATGTTTGAATGTGTGAATGTGAGAATGTGTGAATGTATGAATGTATGAATGTGTGAATGTGTGAATGTGTGAATGTGTGAATGTTTGAAGGTGTGAATGTTTGAATGTGTGAATGTGTGAATGTGAGAATGTGTGAATGTTTGAATGTGTGAATGTGTGAATGTGTGAATGTGTGAATGTTTGAAGGTGTGAATGTTTGAATGTGTGAATGTGTGAATGTGTGAATGTGTGAATGTTTGAAGGTGTGAATGTTTGAATGTGTGAATGTTTGAATGTGGGATTGTGTGAATGTGTGAATGCGCGGAAGCTTGAATGCGCGAATGCGCGAATGCGCGAATGCGCGAATGCGCGAATGTCCCCCGGGTAGGGATTTGTCTGCAGCATTATTCACAGGCCGGCTGGCTTCTAGGGTGGCAGCACCCCACAGCACCTCTCGCCCAGAGCACCACGCATCTGCGGACTGCTATGGTTACACTCATCCCGAGATCCAGGCGTATGCGTCACATGCGGGTTGCTATGGTAACACGCCCGTCCATTTGAGCTCATATAGTATTCAGATATTAGCAGGTTTAAGACGAACGCTGGACCTGACCTACTTATGAATGATATCACGGAATGCCTGCTCATTAGTGTGGACCACCGGTTGGAACACACATTCCAGTATTACAGCATTACACTGTCTGTTTTCTATGCGAGAGTGTTGCTCTTTAGGAATGATGTCAAACATTCATAAATAGGATGGGTATGTATGTTTCTATGTATGCATGTGTGGCTGTGTGTATGTGTGTATATGTATATATGCATACATGCATATGTGTTTAGTATTCTGCACTGACCTTTCAAGCAAGGAGTCCCATAGACAGGTAGGCGTGGGTAGTGTGGTGACATCAGGAGGCCTAGGTGAAGTAATGGTTAGCACACTGGTCCGGAACCACACAACACTGGTGTTGTGACCAGGATCCAGTACAGCTATGCCCTGTGTGGTTGTTGAACCTATCCTGTGTATATATGTATGTGTAAGCGCTTTGCCTGTATGTATGTAATTGTAAGCATTAAATGACCATTTAAAAGACTTACAATTCCAGGGGAATGAGTGTAAAATAGTATGCGCTTACCTATCAGGCAAGGATCCACATATCCGGGTAGGCGTGGGTAGTGTGGTGACATCAGGTAGCCTGGTTAGCATACTGGCCTGGAACCCCGCGACATCTGTAATATAATATATGTTATACAAATATGACGGTAGGGCGGTTGTCGCCTGACCAAGGGCTGTACTAAACCTAGCCTTCCTCCCAGACCTTCTTTGGTTGGTTGTGTCTCCTTTATAGTCCGATGGTTTTCGAATTTGTGCATCATTTTTTAGATAAATATATCAGGTTGACAATTATAACCTACTATTCATTATTCCGGAGTCATTTTGATGGAAAATGACAAGTTTTGAAGCAATTTGAGTTGAAAGAACCCAAAATCATTTCAGCAAGCTTGTCAAAAGTCTTGTTGTTGTGGCCCAGATTCACATCTCACGATGGTCACATGATGTGGAATGACCTATTAATGTGTAGGTAGTCTGGAACCTGACTAATACCTGGGAATGAGCGTAGGACTAATAAGGTCACAAGATTGTCCTAATTTGTTAGTGGCTCCCTACCTAATGGCTGTCTCAAAGTAGGTACCCAAAAGTGATAGTGTCATAAATTCACTGATTATTCTGTATATGCTGCCCCAAAGTCTTAGTTAATGCACCAGTACCGAAGTTGGATATATAGAATCAAATGGAGGTAAGTGTTTTGTTTTCGAAAAAATATATATTTCATCGGACCAAGGAATATTTATAGTTGTATATGTATATATCTATACAGGTATTGATATCCATATACAAATATGTATATGCTACAAGCCGATGTATTAGAGAGTCGATCCTTTTCTCTTACACAATATGCTTGTCCATTTTTAATCTTTTTTTTGTTTTTGGTCCATTAGTTGTTTAAGCAGGGGAAATTTCAATCGTGGGCGATTGGTCTTCCTCATTCCACTGCTCCTTGCCCTATCCTAATAATGCCGAGCGCCTGGCTAGGAAGCAACAAGTATCAATTTTTAAGTCATTGGTTTGACTCGACCAGGGTTTGAACCCACGACCCCACGATCTACCAAACACAGGAGACGGACGCTCTAACTCATTCTGCCATCCCGTCTGAAAATTAGCCTTGAAATAGATTTTAATGAGGAGGGTTTCTTTCTTAGTTATTTCCAATTTAATCAGAGTTAAATGTTAAGTAAAATCTAACAGTAGCCCCTTCATATGCGTGGACAGCTGTTCTAACCCGCAGCCATTGTTCCAATTTAAATTCACCATTACAAAGAAGTCCATACGGCTCACCATTTCTCCATTTCTTTGGTGTATACATTGTCCATGATGTGCGCAACATGGGTAATTGAATGAACGAGACTGTGAATCTCAGTAGATTAGGGCACCATGGCGCCGACTATATTCTATTATTAGAACTAATAACTTTGGCTGCTGATCGACGCGCCATCTACATGATACTTCTTGAACTACGCAGTTAGATTAAAATCAGACTGTTGGCGACCCCTAAATTCACTTTTAGAACTAAAATGGCCGCCGATTGAGGCGCCACCTATAGTGATTTCCAGTCAAAGCCGATGACGTGGCACTGGAGATATTCACTTCGACCAGACTTTTCAAACCGAGAGGATGTACTTCTTCCATCCAGATTTGGATGATGCCAGGAACAGAAAGAAGTAGGTCGAAGTCAGTGGCTATACCCTGTAATTACGACAAAAACATAGCCTTGTTCAAGTCAGAAACAAAGCATCGGTGCGAAGAATGGCGACATAAAAATTCTCCATCAACAAGCGTATGAGACAGGAAAGCCCGGAGGCGGCCATGACAGCATGCTCGACGAATTGCTACTCAGGCAATCGTTTGAACTGGCATGGCGAAATCTCTTATGATGGTCGTGGTTGTGTGGAACGACGAACTCGTGGAAACTGTAAGTTGCATCTCTTTCGTACGATGGTGAGGAGCGTTGGATGCGTCCTGGCAGGGGAGGACTTGTTTTTTGCAATTCGGTTTTCTCCGAGCCGGCGCTGTGCTGACGTCACCCTGCGGGGAGGCGGCCATGATGCCATGCTTGACGGATCCATGCGGAGGCGATTCTGTGAACCATGCGCTATCGCTCCTTCTCTGCAATCGGCTGAAATTTCTGACCATGTACACGATGAATCTTCGGAAACAGGGTTGGTCGTGTTCGACGAACAAAGGATCGGCGTGAGATACGCAGGCTCGATGGTAACACACAGATGTGAGACAAGTCGCTACGAATGTTGGATTAACCGTGGCCTGGCTACAGCGCAGAAACATATTGACGTTATCAGTGACGGGATTCGGTCTCGGATCGATCAGGTTCGGAAGAATGCCGAGTGTCGAAGCTCGACATCTACTACGCCGTGGAAAAGGGCTTGTGATGTCACGCCGCGTGGAGGCAGCCATGACAGCATGCTCGGCATTTCACGCAAAGGATCGACTGGTGTGAGCCCCGGTGACACTACAACATGCTCAACGCACAGATACAACGTCGACGTTACAGATGTCATGGACTTTGTCTGCTTACTTCGTAAAAACGGATGGACATATTAATGTTGGGTTCAATGGTCGGATCTTCAGAGTCATGAGGTCCTGAGCATCAATGTCGGGGCCAACTGTGCTCCAGGAAAGGAATGTCATGTCATGCCACGCGAGGCGGCCATGACACCATGGTTATCTACCATTATAAGATCGACATTTGCTCCGAATACCCACATTGTTCACTAGAATTGTTAACATCACAGCACAGATAGCTGGGCGCAGCCAGTAAACAATGATGCTCATTTTTCAAAAATAAGATCACATAACACCCTACCTAGGAGTCCTATGCCATCATAATACTACTCTCAATTGACTCTCACCAATTACATAGCTAGTCATAACCAGTAAATAAAATGCCACCAATACAATGGCACGTTACGACCGTTGGCCAAAGTCACGAGTATGGCAACTTCCTACACAAATTTGTTTGCAGACCATGTCAAAAGCTAACAAATCACAATCTGAGACGAAAAGGCCTACAATGCCTGATAACAACCACAAAAATTCTAATGACCCCACATGGAAACGGCTCCCCGTACACTGTTGATGTACTCGTAGAACAAGTGACACAGGCTTAAGTATACATAGCCACTCTAGGGTCATGAGTATAGCGACATCCTACACGAAAGCTGAATTTGTCTGTAGACTGCAAATTACACTGGTCTGTACATGGGTGCCACGAACCAGACGGTGATCCAGACGTCGCACTCAGACAGACGAAATTTATCATTACGCCAGAGTGCATGCAAACTACACCCAGATCTTGTCTGGCGGCTGTTATAGCGACCGTCTAGACATTGTCGCAGACGAAAAGTCTCGGGGAGTGCTGACATCACCATGACCTTGAGGTCGGGCAGTGCATGGGATTTGATTAACGACATGAAACCGCAAAGCATTCCTCAAACATTTCATCTACCAGTCCGCGGCATGCTGACAATCCACATTATAAACTATATATAGCCACACTGAAGTCATCCTACACGAAAGCTGAATTTGTCTGCACCATTTCAAAAACCACCAGCTCGAGGCGATAAATCTGGCTGTCGCCCTCAAACATCTCTCTCCACATCAAGCTGACAAATACACCATCGTAATAAACACAGGCAATGCAACCTCACAGCAAGTGCTCAGTTCCGGGGTAGGTTGCGACCCTGTCATCTGCACCTGTGCCCGGGAGATCTGGCTGTTTGCCGCACGAAGGAGTACCGACATTCTTGTCCAACACAAACAAAGAAAGGACATAATTTTTCCTGATGCTCTAAGTCGTATGTGTTTCGACTTGCGTGCAAGGAGTCTAGCCCAGAGACTTGTTGCTGAGGCCGGCCTGGAATCGGTGATTGTAACACATGACAATGCTTTGACCCCCTAACTGTAACCTGGGATCGATATTAAAATTGTTGCCTTCTCTCCCCAGGTTACTCACAACGTCACCATCAGCGGCTTCTTGATGCCATTAAGGCGGGGCTCGCGATTGGGACCTGGAGGAATAAGGCAGCCCAGGCAAGGGAATACTACATTTATATGCAACAACATCACGCAAACCTGCTGCGACCGTCGCAGTAACACATTATGTTGTATCTAATACACCTCAAAGATCGACTCACATTACCAAGTGCCATATTGAACTACTGGTGCTAGCTACTATCATCGCACACTCCTCCGACAGAGTAACCTGTTCCTAATTTGGCAGCTCTGACCCTGGCCACTATCTTCAGGCCAAGGATGTGAGGCTAACCGCAGTGGGCATCAATGTCCGAGTCCAGTAATCAAAAACAATACAAGTCATCGTCTCCAAGAGACATTTTTCCTCGTTTCGGCGACACATGGATCGCCCTACTCTCCACTTCAAGCGTGGAAGGATTACGTGTCCAGGACACCACTTCACCCCGATGGCCCTGCCTTCCTGACTACCAACGGATCACCTCTATGTGCAACCTTGTTGCTTGACACCATACGACTGGCCCTGTCCATGGCAGGTCATCCGGCCCCAGCGGCAATGACACTGCATAGTCTGAGACGAGGTGGTGTACAAGCCTGTGCTCTGCCACGATCGTCAATCAGCAACATCAAACACTTGGGTCATTGTACCTCTGACGCGGTGCATGATTATGTACCAAGGCAGTCGGTTTCATTGGCTCCCAGGACACTTGCTCTATTTTTTTGGTTAAGTGCCTGTAAGCCTTGAAATATCTAAGGTCATCTCATCATGAAAGAGTAATGTAACAAGCTAAGATAGAAAGAATTAAAATTGCCACTTTATACTACTGTCTACGTTCGATATTTCCAAATTGTCCATGATGTGCGCAACATGGTAATTGATTTATGAATGAACGAGATGTGAATCTCAGTAGATTAGGCACCAGCGCCGACTACTATTCGATTATAGAATGCCAGGCTTGGCTGCTGATCGACGCGCCATCTACATGATACTTCTTGAACTACGCAGTTAGATTAAAATCAGACTGTTGACGACCCCTATATTCACTTTTAGAACTAAAATGGCCGCCGATTGAGGCGACACCTATAGTGATTTCCAGTCAAAGCCGATGACGTGGCACTGGAGATATTCAATTCGACCAGACTTTTCAAGCCGAGAGGACGTACTTCTTCCATCCAGATTTGCCGTCCCACCCACCCAACTAATATGATGTATCGATAGGGTTAAGTGCCTGTAAGCCTTGAAATATCTAAGGTCATCTCATCATGAAAGAGTAATGTAACAAGCTAAGATAGAAAGAATTAAAATTGCCACTTTATACTACTGTCTCGTTCTGTTTTCAATTATGGAAGCAGCACCCTGTCACAAGTCGGTACCCGTCCTGATTTGACCTTAAATGTTGCTAGGACGTAAAAGAACAACAAACAACAACAATCCTTAGCCGTAACAGGTGCTACACTCTGTAAATCGCAGAAATCGAAATGGGCAAACACGTATAATGATAAAGTTTTAAAAACCGCCCGCTAGGTGGTGCCACAAGAATGCACTAACGGGCAATGCGTACAGTAGGAGGTGAGAATGAGAACATAAACATTTGCACACAAATCGAATGCAGTATAATGTTGTTTGGTTAGACCAGATGCGGTGTCCGAATCGATAAAAAGCAGACCTCACATGCAGAAAGTCGGGAATTTGAAGTCTGGCCAAGTCAAAGCAATGATTTGTAAAATTGATTGTTGTAGCTACCTAACCTGGCGCTCGGCATTACTAGGATAGTTTAGCTCAGTATTGGGATAATGTGACTTAGTGGGAAATTGGGGGCATGGTGCTGGTGGTCTGGTCTCCCAGTGGAGCAGCACTATACAGTTGCTAGAAGTGTACACTGTCACATGTCACCTAGCGGGAAATTGTCTCAGGGTGCAGGTGGTCTGGTCTCCCAGCGCGGCAGCACTATACAGTTGTTAGAAGTGTGCACTCTCACATGTGACTTACTGAGAAATTGGGGCAGGGTGCAGGTGGTCTGGTCTCCCAGTGGGGCAGTACTATACAGTTGCTAAAAGTGTACACTGTCACATGTCAGTTAGCGGGAAATTGGGTCAGGGTGCAGGTGGTCTGTTCTCCCAGTGGGGAAGCACTATGCAGTTGTTAGAAGTGTGCACTGTCACATGTGACTTACTGAGAATCTTGGGGCAGGGTGCTGGTGGTCTGGTCTCCCAGTGGGGAAGCACTATACAGTAGTTTGAAGTGTGCACTGTCAGCTGTGACTTACTGACAAATCGGGGCATGGTGCTGGTGGTCTGGTATCCCAGTGCGACAGCACTAGGTCCTATAAAGTTGCTATAAGGGTGCACTGTCACAAGTCAGTACCCATCCTGATATGACCTCAGCGGTAAAATCACAGCAAACGAACAAAACAAAGGCTCCCGAGGGGTGGGTTTTAGTTAAGCATCCGCTTCCTTCATCCGCTTCCTTCTGCTGTGACCCCTTGCTTCCGGTTTGTTGACCCTGCGTTCTGCGCATGTCTACAACCGAGCCTGCATCTGATTGGCTGTGACTGGTTCCTTTCATTTCTCAGCCCTAATAGCTTTTAACTGCCCTTTGATATTCGCTGGGTCAACTCTCACCGTCCTCGGCCAATTTAAATGTTCATTTTATTTGGAGAATAAAAGTAGTTGTTCAGCACCAAGGCACTGGTCTTCCAACCATATTATGCTACATTCATTCACATTTAAAATATAGTCTAAAATCAACAAGAGTTTGCTACAAAGAATGAACAAAGAATAGTGATATTACCCATCAGCATTGAGCTATAACATGGTGTATATTTGATATTTTCCGTGTCAAGTTTTCGGTAACTTTGTCCTAATATACATATCGAATATGAAGCTTTATGTTAGTAGATTTGATGCAGACCTAATTCCGAACACGATACATCATTTGGTACAATTGGCTTTATTTCTTATCAGGTATATCATCAATACAGTCTGTATGAGACAATGAACTGGAACCACCCTCAATCTGCTTCTTCGGGACCCATGCTGTTGGTTTGAATCGGCAGGACTCCAACCCTCAACCCTATTGAGTCAATTTGTATCTAGCGGTGTGGGTTTCTGGGTGAAGGCAGCTGGATGATGCGAAGATGGTGGTGGCTGCCACAATTTTGCAGGGAGTTCAAATGGCTGTTGGGTCACGTGACCGAAATGGTGGGAAATTCGATATGGTTTTCGCCACCTATTGTGTGTTTATGGGTAACAAGCCAGGTTCCTCCAGGTGGTGCCACCGTAGCAGCGGTGGCCGCCAGGCATCATACTTAGTTAAGGTTGGAGCTGGAAGGTGGCGCCATGGTGTCATTCTGTGCATGTTATCGGGCTGCCCAGTCTCCGTGTGCGAATTACCCATGTTAATTGTACATGTTATAATTAACAGCCAATAACATTAACAAAATTGACACTGTGGTGCCACCTCCCAGCTGCAGCCCGAACTAACTGCGACTCAGAGCGGCCACTGCTGCTATGGTGGCGCCCTCTAAAGGAACGTCTCTCCTCACCCATTCCCATGATTGGTGGCTGAACATGATCAAATTTCCCGCCATTTCAGTCATGTGACCTAACAGCATTTTGAAATCCCTGCACAACCACCGCAGCCGCCGGCATCTTCGCACAATCCAGTTTTCTTTGCCCACCCACCCACACCGCTAGATAAAAGTGACTCGATAGGGTTGAGGGTTCGAGTCCCGCCCGATTCAAACCAACAGCATGGGTTACAAAGAAGAAGCAGATCGACAGCAATTCCGGTTCAGTGACTCATATGTATTGCTCTCATGGATTACTCAAATACGCTGTACTGATGATATACCTATATGTGAATTAAAGCCCTTTGTACCTAATGCTGTCTTGTGTCATGAATTATAACATGTACAATCGGGAATCGCCAGCTAGGTGGACCACAATACGGACACAATATGCTGTCCAAAGATACTCTCTACTGATGGATCCGTGGTAATGAAGTGAGGATAGTGTTTGGAGAGTAGCATATGAAAGTGGACTCCCAGAATGTTTCGGCCATTCTTTGACAGAGCTAAAAGCTATGAGAGAATTTCTGTTTTCACGGAAATTCACAGACACACCCATCACTACAGGGGAAGCCCAGTCCAGCTGCCCTGAATGTGCTTTGGGCATGAGACTTGGCAACTGCATTTATGCTGAGGTCAGCACAGGGCATTCCAGAAATCCGCCAGGTGGCACTCCGCTGTCACTGCCCTCTAGCGGAAGACCCTGTATGTGTTTCCATATGCCTACGCAGCAGTACTCGCATCCACAGACACTGCTGCCGTTCGCTGCCTAACAGAAGAAAGCACTCTATCCATTCTTTCTGAATACATTACTTGCATAGGGGCAGTGAGGAACGAGGAAACAGAGGTGGGAATGACATAACTTTATTCTCATGACAATCTCATCCAGCGGCGGTCTCGGTTACAGTGCTTCGTGTTTGAGCATGCCCGCAAGCCAAGTCTGACATGAACATGAAGTTATGCGAGTCATTAATGTAATCGTCAAGAACATATGTACAATGTTTTTTATGAACGTAACATGGGAGATACATCACAATATAGCAATACAATATATCAACACAATATATGAGGCTGATGAGTGAAGTGAGTGAGAAGACTCATCAATGATCTAAGTATTGATCAGGTGGATCACTGGGGTTTTTAGGATAATTGATCAGGTTTGCTTGATCTTATCAACATATGTATATTAAGATAGTGCTAAGTGGCTAATAGGAGAAATTAACCTATTCATAGTTTTTTTTAATTTAAAGGGAGGTGGTTTTTGTATCATTAAATGTTTTTGGTTTTTATTTGTCTCGTTGTGTTTGATTAATACCAAAACAAGTGGTAGTGGGTGGGTGGGATTTTTCATTGGAGATGTGTAGCTGACGAGGGTCAGTGGAAGAGTGAGGAAGTGTGTGCGACACAGAGTTGGAGGGAGAGTGAGGGGGGGGGGGCCTGTGATTGGCTGGAGAGGATTAGGCCAGCAGGGTAGTGGTGGGCTGGTGATTGACAGGTGGGCGTGGCTGCTTCACTGGCCTCCCCCTGCCCCCCCAGCAATGACAGCAAATGACCCTCTCCGTGGTCATTTAACTAAATTGCTGATGGTAAACTGTAATCTGTTTAGTGTAGTATTTAGGAATTTATGGTTTCATGGTTTAGGGAAATGTGATGGTAGTATGTGTAATATGAGCAAATATCCAATATTCTAGCGTGATTCGAGAATTTAGTTTATTGTGGAGGGGATAATATTATCTACATGGAATACATTTCAAGTCTTACCAAAATAGAACATTAAAATATTACACATGTGAACAATTAAGAAAGTTTGTTTTATTTAACAACGCCTCTAGAGCGCATTGATTTTTATCATGGGATATTGGACGTCAAACATATAGTCATTCTGACATATTTCTTTGGAGTAAACAAGCTGCCACCACATAGGCTACTCTTTCCTATGAGCAGCCTAATATGTGCACTTTCCCACAGACAGGACAGCACATACCACAGGCTTTGATGAACCAGTTGCGGACCACTGGTTGGAACGGAAAATAGCCCAAACTGCATATGAGTCCACTGAGTAGGATCGATCAGATGACTCATACCTTCACAGCTGGACACGTTACCGCCTGAGCTATGTCCCGCTCCTACAGATGTGAAATGCATATCACAATTTGAACTGGAGAGAAAATAGGGCATTATATTGTAGTATCATTGTATGACCGAATATTGCATTGTGATTATGTGTGGACATGCTGGGGTATATTAAGGTGGATTACAATTCAAGGTACGCCAATGTAGAATATTAAATATTGCACATGTGAAATAGATATCACTAATTGAACTGGAAACAGAGTGCTATTTGGAGGTCGAGTTACACGATTCTCACACCTGTATCCACATGTTTACCATGAATGAACGTCATCGATAACTCATGGGGGATATGCACGGATACTGGACGCGGTGGCTGAATCGGTAATGCGCAGATATCGAATCCCAGCCATGGAAAACTAAATACTTATATAACATTGATAATTGTCGCTACCTAGCCTGGCACTCGGCTGAGGAAGAGGTACTCCAGACTAGACCTGCTATGAAATCCCGTATAGTGGATGTTATAGACATTCTGATTGGCTCTTTAAGGGCTCACCCCCCTCCCACCCAGATTTGGCCACCACCTGGCTATCATGGACTTACATAACATGTGGTGACCGTTTGTCTGGGCGAGATACGGGGGAAGGATTGTGCTTAAAGTGGCATTGTTTCCCTCCCCCGGTGTGAGCCTTATAAAGGGAGTACTGTTTCATATTTCCATCTCGGTATTCAATATACACTTAATCGGAGAATTTTACACTGCGACACAACTTTTTCGGCTTTAGGGTGGTTTACCTGTGGAATGACTTGCCGGAGAGTGTCATAGCAGCAGAGTCGGTGAACTGTTTCAAGTCCCGATGTATATCTTGGAGCCCGTGACAGTTGCTACAATCCACCACATCTGAAGAACTGTCTCCATTTCTATTAATTAAGAGCAGCTAACAGGTCCAAGGCCTATTATAACTGTATCCTATTGATTGATTGATTACTATGATAGTACAATGACTGGATGGCACAGTGTCAAGATAATGCGACTGTGTGGGATATTGGGTCATAGTGCTGGCAGCCCGCTCTGCCAGTGGGGCAGAACTATTAGGCTTAAGTCACCATTTCTGTGCACAGTCACAAGTAGGTGCCTGTCCTGAGATGACCTTAGATGTTGCTAGGATCTAAAACAATAAACACGCAGGCCCAGGCCTGCATGACCCCACAGTACGGAGCAGCATCGTCAATACAGCCATATGGCCCGCATGTCATCACTCACAACACATGCTGTTTGCCAACACTACAGGGGATGTTGACTGTAAACTGATAGCACTTAAAAAGCAAGGTCTGTCAGTGAAACTATGTTGAATTGTCCGTGATGCTCGGCAACACGGGTAATTTGACATCCGAACACAGCCATAGCCTCATAGTAACTAAGAAAGGCCTTATGCTGCCCCCTATCGAAGAATGATCCTATTAGTATATGCCTTGTGCGCCAGCGCCGCCTATATTCACTTTCGAGATACGAAACCTGATTACCCTAACTGAATGCTATCGATCTGCCATCTGCAGCCGTATTACTGAACTAATTAACCTTACGACCCTATATAAGGCGAGGCCCTGCAGCAGTGAGCTCACATTGACACGGGCACAAGGAGGACACTGACTAGCCTAACAAATTGCCACCCACCCACCCCTACGTGACATTGTTGAAGGGAGGGTTAAAGCTCCTTGACCTCACTGTGATTGAACTTGTTGTTGAAATTGAACTTTGTATTGAACAAAAACTTACCCTGCTGGTACTAAAATAAATCCAACTTTAAACTGATATGCTGTGTCGTTGGCCAATTATCGAAATAGAGGTAGTTAGAAAAGTCACTAAATGCTGCCTGGATGGTGTCTCCTCTTTGCGATAGATTGGTTGGTTGCTGGAGTTTTATGTCCTTGCAACATCGAAGGTCATATCAGGAGGGGTACCGACCTGTGACAGTGTACACTCATGGTAACTTTATAGTGTTGCCCTACTGGGAGACCAGGCTGCCAGCACCATGACCTGATACCCCGCTCAGTCACATTATCCTGCCATTGAGCAAACCAGTCCTTGCCCTATCCCCAATAATGTCGGGCGCCTGGCTCGAAAGCAACAAATATCAATTTTTAATTCATTGGTTTGATTTGACTCTCTGCAGTGGAAGAACCAGTGGCATCTATGATCTAGCGATCCGAACTATTAATCAAGTGAAAATAAATCGTTTTCAGATATAAAATATTCACCGTTTATAATTTTGCAAACACTCACCAAATTCCCGTATTTGTCCTGATGGCGTCATGTTTATCAATCATAATTGACTATTACACCCTCAAATAGCGTTGCTGAGATTATAAATAAGTCACGGTACATTTAACAGTTAAAATATTCTATGCATATTATATCAAGTGTAATACTATTTTATGTAAACCCATGAGAATCTCAGTGCATAGGATTCTAAAACACTAATTAAATGTGACCACTTAAGAAGCAGCGGAAAGAGTATGACACATTGATCTACTTGAAATTACACCGCCTGAATAAGGTTAATGAATAACGAAACAAGACAATTACACAACTCTCCCCAGATTATTCGCGAAGAATCTTGTGGAATTAAGCTTAAAACACGATGTCCATATTTTCTTTTTTTAACCTGCGCTTGTTACCACAAGTATAGCAACAAAAAGAGGGAGCAGTTGAGCATGACAGCGCTAAAAAATTATATCATTCCATCATTCCATCATTCCATCATTCCATCATTCCATTATTACATCATTCCAGCATTCCAGCATTACAGCATTACATCATTACACCATTACATCATGACATCAGTACATCAGTACATCAGTGCATCCATACATCAGTATATCAGTACATCAGCATATCAGTACATCGGTACCTCAGTGCATCAGTGCATCAGTGCATCAGTACATCAGTACATCAGGACATCAGTACACCAGCACATCAGTACAACATTACATCAGGACATCAGTACATCAGCACATCAGCACATCAGTACATCAGTACATCAGTACATCAGTACATCATTCAAACATCACAACATTACATCATTACTGATTACATCATTACATCATTACACCATTACATCATGCCATCATTACATCATTACATCATCATATCATTACAACATCACATCATTCAGCACTACATCATTACATCATTACATCATTACATCATTACAGCATTACAGCATTACACCAGTACATCATTACATCATTGCAACACTACAACAGTACATCGTTTCATCAGTATATCATTACGACATACATTGCATCAGTGCAGCATTGGATCATTACATCATTACACCATTACATCATTAATTCAGTACATCATTATATAATTATATCATTATTGTGTTATATCATTACAGCGTTACAACATTACAGCATTACCACAGTACATCATTCCAGTATTACAGCATTACACAATTACATGATTGCATCAGTACACCATTAGATTATCACATCATTACATCAGTACAGCATAATGGGGTTACCTCTTTACATCATTAAATCATTACAACATTACATTATTACATCATTGCCTCTTTATGGGGTTACATCGTTACATCATTACAGTATTACCTCATTACATCATTACAACATTACAGCATGTCATCATTACATCATCACATCATTACTTCATTACATCATTACAACATAATAAGATTACACTATTGCAGCATTAAATAAAGTATTACACCATTATATTACACCATTACATCATTACATCATTAAATTATTACAATGTGACATCATTACATTGTTACATTATTACACCAGTACATCACTACATCATTACATCATTGCATCATTGCATCACTGTGTCATTACATCATTACACCATTACATACTTACACCATTGCATCATTTCACCATTCCCTGATTACATAATTTCATCCTTACATCATTACAATGTTACATCATTACATCGCTACACCATTATATCATTACATCGTTCCAGCATTACATCATTACAACATTATAATGTTACATTGTTACAGTGTTACTTCGTTACAGTGTTACAATGTTACATCATTACACCATGGCAGAATGACAGCATTAAAGCATTACAGCATTACAGACAAAAGAGCCCCAGATAGTGTTACTTGCATTGCTTCATCACTATGCTATTACTAGTGACCTTTGTGTATTTGGGTATGGATGCAGATGAGGACAAACTATGGGTAGTGGATTTTCCACTGTCATTGTATTTAACACGAGAGTACATAAACTGGACACAGTTGCTTTATCGGTATAGCGCAGGCTTCCCATGCGGAATGTCGGAAGTTTGAATCCCAGCCGAGTCAAACCGATGTCTTATAGAACTGATACTTGTCGCTACCCAGCCCGGCGCTAGTAATAGGGTATGATAAGGACTGGTTGGTGGAGTATGAGGATAATGTGACTGTGTGGGATATTGGGTCATGCTGCTGGTGGCCTGGTCTCCCGGTGGGGCAGCTACTTACAAAGTCACCACGTGTGCGCACTGTCACAGGTCGGTCCGTGCCCTGATATGACCTTAGATGTTGCCAGGACATAATGCAACAACAAACAAACAACTTATAATGGATACAAATATTTTATGGTCATGTGTTACACTGATCCTTGTCATCATTAGTCTACTTTCTCACCAGGACTTAACTTCTTAAGCCGTCCTGGCAGAAAGTGCACATCACTCGGTCTTTAGTGTAATATGGATAACTTTAAAGGCTTAATTGTACAGAAAGAAAAGTTTACGTGATAACCGTAGCTAAATTACTATATGAGGAAAATATAATACAAACTACTTAAAAATTAACAACACACACACCCGCCCCCCGCACTCCATCCCCGTCCCGCCCCTAGATGAAGCAACATAACATCACCTGTGGACCGACATCCTAGGCAGATAATGAGTCACGTGACTAGGTTTTAGGGCCTGCAGCGTGCCCAATGAGGATGGGTATACTTGAACGGAAATGAGGATAGGAATAGGGTTAATTAGGGCCGTGCATCTAATTAGTATGACATACGGTGATAAGTATTGCGCAATTAGAAAGAATAGTCAGAAGCCTCTCGAAGAGTACCTGGAGGTGTGAAGAGAGAGTCCAGATGCGAGACCTGCATTCATGGACACCGGGAACGGTGGCCGAATCTGGAGAGCACAGGCCTCGCGTGTGGAAGGTCGGGAGTCTGGTTCCTGGTTGAGTCAAACCGATGGCTTATTAAATTGATACTCGTCGCTTCCTAGCCTGGCACTTGGAATTAATAGGATAGGGCAAGGACTGGTTAATGTGTTTGGATAATGTGACTGAATGGGATATTGGGTCATGGTGCCGGTGGCCTTATTTCCCAGTGGGGCAGAATTATAAAGTCGCCATGAGTGTGTACTGTCACAAGTCGGTACATGTCCTTATATGACCTTTGACTTTGCTAGGATGTAAAGGTCCAACAAACAAGAATTGATGGGCCGGGATTAGTACATATATATACACACATGATTTATATACACACATGGAGTCATACATATACGCACAGTATCAGATGTTCGCCGAGCACCCACGTGCCCGATATAATAATATTTGCAGTAAAAGTGTGAACATGTGTACAGCCAGATGGAATGATGCACAAGCTGAATAAAGAGAGATCTATATTGAATTATAATACGCAGTATAAATCAATGACAGCATGTTGCCACAGCACAGGGAGCGAACAAGCACATACATCAAGCACATGCACATCGATTATATATTTTAATCGATTTTGAAGTGAGAGCTGGGAGACTGTTGGAGTCGGTTCCCAGGAAAGGGGAAGCAGAGAGTGCCCGGTTACAGGGGGGACTGCTGAGAATAAGGGGTGTTGGGAAGCGATACATCAGAAGGAGCACTGACAATATTAGGGATTATTCTTTATTTATATTCACATAATAAATTATATAGCACATATAGCTGACGGGATGGCCGAATGAGTTAGAGCGTCCGTCTCCCGTGTTGGTAGATCAGGGGATCATCGGTTCGAATCCTGGTCGAGTCAAACCAATGACTTAAAAATTGATACTTGTCGCTTCCTAGCCAGGCGCTCAGCATTATTAGGATAGAGCAAGGAGCAGTGGAATGTGGATTGATTGATTGGTGGTTTCTTTACGCCGTGTCGGCAGCATAGGCCATAGTATTGGATTGAGTGATGAGTGCACCAGTATCTCACTTATGAGATAGTGCTGCACTCATAAGTGCACCAGTATGTCATAAGTGCACCAGTATCTTGTTCCGCACAAGAACCGTAGACATCAATCCGGCGGCATCCATTCCAAGTTTTGTGCATGTTCAAAACTTGTACGGACACAAACCGGACTTTGCCGGATATCAACGGACTTTGTTTGGTTTCTTTCCGTTTCCCCCAATCCGGTGATGTGTGACAGGGCCTTTAGGCAGTGATAGTGTTTTATGCCTGGCAGTATTTATAAAGGTACACAGTAGGAACAAAGACCCTATAATACTAAGACGGCTCACTCCCTATCTCTCCCATGGTAATGTCAATTTTGCAGTGCCACCTTGTGGTGGGTTTGATCAGCCCAGCTGCTGGTTGGTGTTTTACATGTAAACACATACAATTATATTATACATGAGATAGGTAAGTATGAATACACATCAATATGAAATTGCTATGAGCAAATACATATCATTATCAGCATCATCATCATCGCTATCAACACACATCTTTCACATTCATATATACATTTATACATATAATATAGCAAAAGTTTAACCAAGAGAACAGCCAGCGCACCAAGTGATGGGTTTGATCATTTTGATTACACAGTACAACCTGAGTAGCCGTCTTAGTATTATAGGGTCTTTGGTAGGAACTAGCGGGCTCTAAATGTCTGACCAACTACTCTCCAGCACAACTTTGCTTGATCTCAGCAAATATGTGCCTGCTTAAACAACTAATGTACCAAAAAAGCTCCAATACAAATGTGACTGACACTGGTCTACATCCGGTGGAGAGTGAGGAGGCCGCAGGTGGTTCCACCAGTACAGTGTTGGGTCTTACGAAGTATAACAATAATGATAATAATACCCATATGTATCTCTATACTCGCATAATTCATTATACATCATATATATATATATATATATATACCATGTTGGTGTCGACCAAACCGGCCGGCCGAATGAGTTGAGGGTCCGTCTCGCGTTTTGGCAGATCGTGGGATTCCATTCCACAGGTTCGAAGCCTGGACAAGTCAAACTAATGACTTACAAATTGATACTTCTCGCTTCCTAGCCTGGTGCTTGGCATTATCAGAATAGGACAAGGAATTGTTGACTCAGTGTCAGGATAATGTGACTGAGTGGGATATCAGGTCATGGTGATGCCGGCCAGTTATGCACCTTTAATTTGGCTTGCTTTCACTTGAAATATCTCTATAGTTCACCATGTAATATAAAAGTTACTTCACACTAAACTAAGGTAGATTATAACAATTAATGTAATGTATTTATCTTAGAAAATGGCAAAGACTCAACATTATCGGATTATGCAACTATAAAGTTGCATAGTCCGATAGCTTTCAAATGTTTGCATCATTTTTGAGATAAATATATCAAGTTGACTATTATAACCTACTATGACCGGTGTCATCTTGATGGAAAATGGCTATTTTGGAGCAGTTGAAAGAACCCAAAATCATTTCGGCAAGCTTGTCAAAAGTCTTGTTGTTGTGGCCCAGATTCACATCTCCTGATGGTCATCTGATGAGGAATGGCCTATTAATGTGTACGTAGTGTGGAACCTGACTAATGCCATATATGGTACTGGGAATGAGGGTCGGACTAATAAGGTCACAAGATTGACCTAATTGGTTAGTATTCTCCCTGCCTAATGGCTGCCTCAAATTAGATTCCCAAAGGGATGTGGCTAATAAATTCACTGATCATTCTGTACATGCTGCCCCAAAGCCTTTGTTAATGCACTAGCAACTAAGTTGGATATATACAATCAAATATAAGTATGTGTTTTGGATTTGAAAAAAAGATGGTTTGTCGGACCATGCAACTTTAAACGTTGCATTCCACATAATACTGGATGAGCCTGTTTCTTCCTAGTCCACTTTCCCTTCCCCCTTCCTCAAGCAGCCTCTCTCCGGGTGTAATATACGTGTCCAAATTAAAGCAGCACTACGTCATCCCCTATCTGACAATTATGGCCAATCACCTGCGAGATATGGAGATATTAAACCTGAGCCACACCTGACAAATACACGAATTATTCCGGCCATTAATGAAACTGATTGCCATCGTCATTTCAAATGTACGAGAAGATACCGGTAATAAACTACTAGCTAATTATTTTACTTATTATATCGACTCATAATATTGATAATGCAGTATATATGTTGATAGCCATTCCACCCCCCCCCCCCTATAAGGGTATGCAAGTATTGTAATACCTCAGGGAGTTTGACGCCCCTGCCCTGCAGAGTTGTAAACTACTGCCTTGTGGTACAGGTTCTTGACAGAACCGAAGGCTAAGGGAGCAAACCCTAAAGAGAAAACCATGTCACTGTGGCAGCATCACGGATGGCTGATGTATGGAACTCCCAACATCTCCCAACCAGCCACCGCAGGGTCAAATAGTTTTGCGCCTGTCTGGACATGTTCTTGCTGGTGTGAGACCTCTATTTGCTCCCCGGGAGAGTGCTGCTGGTAACTTGCAAAAGCCAGCAGCACTTCAACACTTTTGCAGGCAGCTTTCATGAAATGTACTGCCATCAAGAGAAACCTGAAGCTGAGAGACAGTAAGACCGACTCATGGACATGACTCTCACAGCAGAGAGCTAAGTGGAGAGTGACAGTCAAGTAATAAAAGCAGTCTTTGTCGCATTGCGACCGACAGTATGATAATAGATAAATGTCGATAGCCATTCCACCACCCCTTCTATGACCTCTCCAGTTCAATAATGCAGGTATCAGACTTCCCAGTCCAATATATCTTGTCATTATTTGTTTCATTCGTTCAAATATATAAAAAAATGTTCAGGGCTTTTTTTTTCTTAATGGCGGCTAAAGTTCAGAAGCTCGCGGCTAGCACCACTTAAAGCTGCATAGTCCAATGGTTTTGAATTTCTAACATTTTCTGAGATAAATCCATTAGGTTGATGGTTGTAATTTACTTTACTGTAGCTTGAAGTAACTTTCATTTTAAGCGGCTAACTTTTGAGATATTTGAAATGCACCCATACACAATTAATTCTGGCAAGAACACCCAAACTGAAACCATAGACTTCTGCACTAACAGGTTTTAGTTAATTGCCTCAGTATTCCCTTCTGTGTGGCAACGCATGTTTGATATGTGCACCAGTATCTCAAGTTCGATATTTAGAATCAAATCTAGATAATTGTTTTGGTTTGAAAAGTTGATGCTTCCATCAGACTATGAAGCTTTAATAAATGTAGGGTGTGAGCCCTCTTCTATCAAACTATCAAGCTCGGCTATTCACCCATAGTGTATCGCGCTTCAATCCCAATATCGGTCAATAATAGCTTAATATCACACAATTATTTGACTTATTATATCGACTGATATTATTGAATATGGCCTATGCTGTCGACACAGCGTAAAGCAACCACCAATCAATCAATCAATCATCAACTTATTATATCGACTGATAGTATTGATAATGCCTTATCTATGTTGATAGCCATTCCACTACCCCCACGCGACCAATCCAGTTCAATAACACAGGTATCAGATTCCCAGTCTATATATATATATATATATATATAAATATATATATATATATATATACTGGAATCTGTATTGTTGTACGCATTGACAAACACAGGTATCAAATTCCCAGTCCATAATATATATACATATATATATATATATATATATTTATATATGGACCGGAATCTGTATTGTTGTACGCAGTGAAAAACTTGTAGATTTTTACATAATGTCCGTCATCGATTTCACTATGGGCGGCGAGTGACAAAACTGCCACGTACAAAGAAAACACAATACAGTGGGTAAACAGAGTGCAGCATTTCTCGTTACCATGACTCCACTGAGCAGGTGAGTGAGGAAGGCCTAAGTGCCACAGCCACATGAGTAATAATTCATAGTCATCTGGAAAAAACTGCTGAGTCATAGGCACTAATTCGCAGTAGGCTCATACTTTAAGCTCATTCCGGGTTGGTTAGATTGTTGTTGAAGTTTTACATCCTGGAAACATCTAAGGTCATATCAGGATGGGTATGGACTTGTGACAGTGCACACTCATGGTGACTTTATAGTGCTGCCCCATTGGGAAATAAGGTCATCAGCACCATGACCCAATATCCACTCAGTCATGTATACTGACCCTGAGCCAGCCAGTCCTTGCCCTATCCTATTAATGCCAAGCGCCAGGCTAGGAAGCGACACATATTCAATTTTATAAGTCATCGGTTTGACTCGACCGAGAGCCAAACTCCCGATATCCCCGGCGCAAGGCCCGCGCTCTACCGATTCGGACACCATGCTTAGTGTCATTCAGTATTCATCGCATACCCAAATGCATGATGCAAACAACAATTCTTCCCTGATTTAATGAATTCTAATCTACCAGTATGCATTGTGTATGCATGTATACTGCTTCTGCTGAAAACAAATAACCCTTGCATGAACGGCCATGTTGGATAACAAGGAATCACCTCCTGTTGCAATCCTGCAAGTTTCATGACACTGGCGCATACTATTCCCACGTCCTGAGATGACCTTAGATGTAGCCAGGACGTAAAGCAACCAATACATTCCCTAATACAGCAACCAATACATTCCCTAATACAGGCTTAAACAGGTGCTCTCAGTGGCCACATTGGTATTCTGGTCCCTCATCAAATAGGTGGTTCCTTGGAGTTAAATTGCAGTTGATGGTAGGCATTCTTTTCTCTGGCTGACAGTTGCCTTAAGTTGGAATATGATTTGTTTGTACTAAATGTATTTTATTCAGCGAATAATGTCTTTTTTCAGCACCAGAGCACTCAGTACAATTCAGCACCAGAGCACTCAGTACAATTCAGCACTCAGCAGCATTCAGTACAATTTGTTGGTACATAAATGACAATATCAGTTGCAATAATAACCACATGAAAATCATGTTCAATAATAGAAGCATAATATAAATTGACTATTAGTTGTAATAGTAACTACATACAATTCCAGTTCAACATATGTTTTATTCACTTGGTGAGTATGCATCACATGGTATTGCATGGTTCTAGAATTGTCTTTAAACACTTCTTTCTTCCTTTGCTTTCTCTCTTCTTTTTTTCAAAAATATATAACATATCTCCAATATACATATCTATATTATATTGTAAATATGCAAATCAGTTGATCCAATCACCAATACCAAATGCGAGAAACCTGCCCATTTTTGAATCCCATCACAATCATGATGTTAGTTATATATATATACAGTTACAGGGAATTTAACCCAGTCTTTGCATTCTTGTTACAGTTGCGCTATAAACATGGTTACACTGTGACAGTGATTGTCATGTTGTGAATTATTAATGCTATTGGCAATATACACAATGTGCACCTTTGTCTAGAACCATTTCGTTGTTAGTGTGTGTTACGCCCTGGAAACATCTAAGGTCACATCAGAGCGGGCTACAACCATCTGGATGGTTTGCATTATGCCTGCTGTTATATCAATCAGGGGTGAAATTGGTCTTCGACAAAAATGGTGGGAATCAACCTCTAGTTATTACACCGACGGTGAATTTCCGCGAAAACGCGGAATTCCCCCAATATGATTGGTACTGTTAGCGAATCGCGGAGAAAATATCGGAAGTCAGGTTTCCACTGTCTTTGTTGTGTCTGTATTATCATACATATCTAACACTTTCTTCTTTGGCTGTTATGTCCTCACAACATCTAAGGTCATATAAACTCTGGATCCGAACTAAGCGTTTGTTTCCATTTACCTCTTGATTGCTTGGCATTTTGTTTAAGAGTAATTGGTCAATAGCACAAATTGCACAGATCGGTGAAATCGCAGAAATCCTTTCATCCCTGAGCAATACTGATAAAAGAGACTACAATTACAGGGTCCGCCATTCAAGGCTATTTCAAGGCTTTTCAAGGGGGTCTCTCCGTGAATATGGCCTATGCTGCCGACACGGCGTAAAGCAACCACCAATCAATCAATGAGCTTTTCAAGGCTCTTTTTGATAGGAATTACAGACGATTTTCATTTGAATTTAGTCTGAAATCGCCATTCCGAATGACAATTTCAGACTAATTTAGATCATTGGGGGGCAGGTTAATAGAATGCAAAGCTTTTCAAGACTAATTACCCAAAATATGTTAAATTAAAGACGTTTCAAGGGCTTACATGGAGCAAAAGAAATTCAAGACTTTTCAAGACTTTTCAAGACTTTTGAGGCCCCATACGGACCGTGAATTACCTGTAGATAACACCCACCTAGCTGTCTGTAAACATGGCATGGTTTCCTCTATTGTGCTGATGCTCCAGGAGCGAGAAGTAGCTCGGGCGGTAGATTCTCCACCTCTGAAGGTGTCGGTCATCTGATCGATCCTGCTCAGTGGACCCATTTACAGTTTGGGCTATTTTCCATTCCGACCAGTGGTCCACAACTGTTTCATCAAAGGTTGTGGTATGTGCTGTCCTGTCAGTGGGAAAGTGCATGTAAACAGCCCCTTGTTGTTTATTGAAAAGAGCTGCCTATATGGCCGCAGTCGGTTTCCTCCTAAGAAATATGTCAGAATGGCCACATGTTTGATGTCCAATAGCCGATGATGAAAATCAATGTGCTCTAGAGGCATCATTAAATAAAACAAGCTTTTTGTTCTGACTCTCCTGCCGCACCACTGTACACGGGGCCCCGGTGTGCCTGTCTCGGCTCAGTAATAACTTTCTGCTCATCGTCCTTCCCTGATTGAATGCAGTCGCTGAGAATCATGGTGGATTCCACTGGCCGCCCATAAGCCCAGGTCACCAGCGGGGGAAATGTGGTCCCTCACCCTCATAAATGTCTGACGCGGTTTTATGATGGGACACCTTGCCAGATATTATAGGCACGATATTGTGTGTATTTATTATGTATAGCGAGATACAAAAAGAGAGATGGAGAGAGAAAGAGAGAGAAAGAGAGAGAAAGACGGAGAAACAGAGAGAAACAGAGAGAAACAGAGAGAAACAGAGAATGAGAGAGAAACAGAGAGAAACAGAGAGAAAGAAAGAGAAAGAGAGGGAGAGAGAAAGAGAGAGAGGGAGATAAGAAGAGAGAAATATAGAGAATGAGAGAGAGTGAGAGAGAAAGAGACATGGAGAGAGAAATAGAGTGAAAGAGAGAGAAATAGAGGGAAAGAGAGAGAAAGAGAGAGAAAGAGAGAGAAATAAAAGAGGGAAATAGAGAGCAAGTGAGAGAAAGAGAGAGAACAAGAGAGAGAAATAGGGAAAGAGAGAGAAAGAGAGAGAAAGAGAGACACAACTAGAGGAAGAGAGACAAAGAGAGAAAGAGAGGGAAGGAGAGAGAAATAGAGAGAACGAGAGAGAAAGGGAGAGAAAGAGAAAGCAGGATAGAGAAAGAAAGAGAAAGAGAAATAGAGAGAAGGAGAGAGAAAGAGACAGACAAATAGAGAGAAGGAGAGAGAAAGAGACAGACAAATGGAGAAAGAGAGAGAAAGACAGAGAAATAAAGGGAAAGAGAGACAAAGAGAGAGAAAGAGACAGAAAAATAGAGAAAGAGAGACAAATAGAGAGAAAGAGAGGGAAAGAGAGAAAGGCAGGGAAAGAGAGGGAAAGAGAGGGAAAGAGGGAGAAAGAGAGAAAGAGAGAAAGAGAGGGAAAGAGAGCGATGTATGTATACATCTCCATATATAAATATATATACATATATGTAAAAAGTTTGTTCACGAAATGAGAAGAAACACTAGATCTTGCTTTGGGTTGAGTTTATTCTCTGGCAAGAAAATATATGCCGTACCGATATAAGTTTGAAAGTGAGCCGCAATTACCATTGGCTCACAGTGCGGAAGAGGTGGGAAGATGAGAATGCCCTCTTTGCAGCGAATACCATGGAGGTTAATATGGACAGAGAGAAACATTAAGGTGACTGCCGTTATTTATATCCATATAATAAATTATATACTACATATACACAAATTAAAGTTGATCCTGATTAAAGGAAAGGTTGAAATCCGATTTCTGATAACTTTTCTGAGATTCCTCGGCAATGCTATCTAAGTCTATAAAGAGGGGTTTCTGCTTTTGCGCGGAAAGCAGTGAAATCGCAGAGATCCTGCCTCCCTGACGCATGCGCATGCCACCATTAACCAAACTGACGCATTTCTCAACGGGTACCAGGTGGTGTGTTCAAATCGGGATAGCATGTGCCTGTCCTGCGAATTGACGGGAGTACAGTTCCAGGCCGAGTTAAACCAATGAGTTATAAAATTGATACTTATCGCTTCCTAGCCAGGCGCTCGGTATTATTAGGAGAAGGCAAGGACTGGTTAGCTCATTGTCAGGATAATGTGACTGACTGGGATATCAGGTCATGGTGCCAGCAAACTGATTTCCCAGTGGGGCAGCACTATAAAGTTGTCACGAATGCACACTGTCACAAGTCGGTACCCATCCTGATATGACCAAAATATTGATAACTTTGAAACCCCTTAACGAAGTACATAAATTGCCACTTGCGTAGCGCTTAATGTGACAACTACACCGCAACTTCATCCCCTGCTCGAGTTGTTCACTGAAGAAGGGTTGCATACACTCAGTCTCCATGGAAAGCTAGGTGAATTGCACCCAGACCTCCTCCGGTATCACCCTGCCAACAAATTGTCCCCTAAAACCAGGCCCAATTTCATTGCATCTCCTGAATACTTATCTGGCCTTAGATCATGGATTCACTAATAACTGTTTGTGGTCTCCTTCACATGCAGAATAACATCATTAAATACTAAATTATATATCTTTGAATATACCGCTCTTGTAAAGGCCTGAGGACACATACATTTTGTTCACATGGAATCAATTCTTTTGAACCAAAAATTAAATAGAAAAACCAGCCAATTTATTCAACGATCTCTATTTTCTTTATTTCAATTTGAAGAGAATGCTTTGCAAACCTTTAGTAGAACAAGCGATAACGGTGGCATTGGGGGGGATTCGGCCAGTGAGGAAGTAGTGATGGATCAGTGGCCACTGTGTTCTGTGTCAAGGCAATGTGCCAGCAGCACTATAAAGTCACCATGAGTGCACGCGGTCACAAGTCGGTACCCGTCCTCATATGATCTTAGATGTTGCCAGGAAATAAAACTCAAACACCCAACCCTGTCAATAGGTAGTGTAGTAGGCTGCACTCTCAGGCAAGTAACCACATAGACAGGTAGGCATGGGTAGTATGTTGATATCAGGGAGCCCCGGTGGTGTAATGGTTAGCACGCTGGCCCGACTGCAAATAGATGTGGGCTCGAATCCCGCTCTAGGCGCAATATTTCCCATTTTCATCACCCCCCATAGCAGTATCTTACACACTCTCCGTTCACGCCCAATGCTGCCTGAGGTCACATGACTCCTCACCAATATTAGTAATGGTAGCATCTGCCCGAACATAGCTGGTAAACAGAGGATGGGTTGGTTGCTGGAGTTTACGTCCTGGCAACATCTACGTTCATATCAGGAATGGTACCGACTTGTGGCAGTGCACACTCATGGCAAGTTTATAGTGCTGCCCAATTGGGGAATCAGGCTGCGAGCGCCAGGGCCCGATATCCCACTCAGTCACATTATCCTGACCGGGTGCGGTGGCAGGGAGCCTAGGTGATGTAATGGTTAGCACACTGGCCGGGAATGCAAAGAGATGTGGGTTCGAGTCCCGCTCTAGGAGCAATATTTCCCATTTCCATCACCCCCACGACGTATATATTTCCTCCAGTGTGTGTGGCACGAGGGGTTCACCCGTATACTACTCCCGACGGCTGGGGGGGGGGGTGATACTCCACCAATGTGCCAATGGAGGAAGTAGCAAAGTATATCTGTTCCCTTAGTATTTATAGTACGTATAATTTATTATGCATGTATAAATAGGCGGAGTATTTTATTATTATTATTTATTCTTCAATATATTATTATTGTCCAATCATTGACTTGCCCTGATTTGCCCCGGTTGCCTGCTACTAGCGCCACCACAGGGCGCTTTCTCACCAATCCGCCTGGGCAATTCACTGCCTCACTGGATTTCAAACTGGACACACCTCACCACAGTCTACTTCCTACCTGTGTTGTGGGGGTGTATTAAGTTTACTTCTGCCGATCGTCTGGGCCAGCGGACGACTAGAATGGAGGGGAGCCGCCAAGCGACGATGTGTGTCGTTTCTTCAAAAGCAATGGGTGATCGATCTTTGACTAAGGTACCGGAAAAACATTTATATATACCGACCGTTTCTCGGTCGACACTCGTTACAGATCGTACAAACGGCATGTTTGTCGACCACCTTCGGCGAGCTGGAGCAGCATGATCGAAGCGGATCGACGAGAGGATTCAAGAGTGCAGATAGGCTTAATTACACGCTTAAACATGACATGGAATACCAGTCGACTAACCAAGTCGAGTTGTTTAAACATTGATTCATTGACTTAACGATTTCGTTGGTATTGACCATATAGGTTTGCATGAAACATGAGTGTCAATAATATTGAAATGCTGTATCTATTCTACACCAATTCCTTTCATTTGACATAACGTTTGTTATGCACACGTCCGATTCTCAACGACGTGGTTTACTTCCCTAATCGCTATAGCTGCCGTACTACGGTACGCTTCATTAAGCTGATTAAGTGCTAAGCGTTAAGCGGATTAAGCGGGTTAGGGATTAGGATGCCAGGTGCAGGTTGCTGCACTGAATGCACTCATACACACAAACAGGACCAGGTAACTTGCTCACGCAAAAGTATCGACGCACTGGCCCAAACTAGCATGTCGACGCGCAGCTGTAAAGCGTCGTCGAAAAATACTAGACCTGCAGCAGAGCATTCCAATAGCATCGACATGGATTCGACTGCTTCAGCAATGTCGACCCTATCGCTGGACGAACGGGAGCGGCATGCGAGGGAGGCAATCGACACCATCAAGGCCAAGATGCGTGTGACCGACTTAGAAGACAAACTGGAGGCATTGAAGGAGGAGCGGGAAAGACGATGGACCAGGCGCCGGACGACCGCGGCATTGGATGATGGATGACGGGGCGCCGACCTGGCCGCCACCAACACCTATCGTACTTCAACTCGGCACGCAACAAGGGACGACACGCCGCACGCGGACGACCGAAAACGGACGACGGACATTACCCTGCCTCCTCCATCCTGGACGCGAGGAGCCGACCGTGAGGATGGACACTCGCCCTTCGGGTGCTCACGTCGACGGTCGAGAGGGTCGAGCAGGCGGAGAAGGCGCTCTTCTAGGTCGAGCAGCGACGGCAGCTCGTCTAGGCGCAGGAGAAGTAAGTGGTCTCTCAGGAAGTACGGGCAGGGGAAGGACGTGCGAAAAATGAACGTTCATGAACTGGTGAAGGCTTCCTGTCAGTGGTGCCTGGACATCCCCGGCCTGACGATAGCCGACTACAGGTCATTCATTGAACACGTCAGCTTTATCTCGTCAAGAGCCAGGGAGGACCACTACAAGGACATTGCACATGTGGACCACATACTTGCTATCCGCAAGCTGGGTGAGACCGTCGGGTTTGCGGCCTTCTCGAAGATGCACCAAGACGAAAGCATCGAGCACTACGGTCCTCATAATATGAAGACGAAGAAGGCCGTAAACTGGAACCACAGTGCGGGGAAGCGTTCACCGGCCAGAGCAGCGCGTAGGGCATGCTATGCATGGAACGGGGACAATGGATGCGTTCGCTCAGACTGTCGTTTCTCCCATGCTTGTTCCCTATGTGGCTCCAAGGGACACACCCGATCTAAGTGTAAAGACTGACGTTCGAAGGTTAGGCGATCCAAGAACGTTGGTTGCCAGACAGTCGATCTGGACGCTGCTTTAGTCGCTGTCGTTGATTACCCTGATAACGCCCCTGACGATTCTGATTCTGGCATAACAAATACTGACGTTTATGCTTCTTTCCCCCTTGACAATAATCAGATTGTTACCTTCGATGTTTCAGGTATTGGTGACGCGGTTGCTTTCGGTAATATTAGCGAGACCCAGTTACGAGTCGGGGCATTTGGTGATGGTTTACGCTGGCTGCAACCAGCTGGCGCCAGTCGTGTAGATCGCCTGTTCATGGAGCAAGGCGATCCTAGTAGCCTCCTTGTTCATATTCGGGAACGGGAGGGGGAGCCACCCATGACGATTGAGGTCACGAATGATTGTGTGGTTGGCTCCTGTGGGTGCGTCCATAATATCACCGGTGTCGCTACTCAGCTGAGACCCTGTAGAGTCTTCGCCAAGCTATTTTTGCGGGGCGACACCGATCCTGATTGGTTATATATTCTGATCGGAGTTACGTTCGGTTTCCGGGTGGTTAATCCCGGGTGCGCGGTGAGTTACACTCCAACGAAGACTCGCGGTAAGTCAGCCTGGGAGGCTGACATTATTGACAGGAAGTTTCGGAACGAGGAGCTTGATGGTGTTATCTCCATCATCGATGTGCCCGCAGCTTGTACCCACGATGCATTTGTCGTCCCCAAGGATGACGGCGGTGGGCGGGTCGTCATCGATTGTAGTAGGCCAGCGGACGTTTCTGTCAATAACTTCACTGACCAGGTTTGCCGAAAGTTTTCCTACAAAAGTCTGGATGATGTGACAGACATGTTGGAGCAGGGTGACGCGCTAGGAACCGTCGATATTAAGGACGCATACAGGGCTGTATCGATCCACCCTGAGGACCGCCAGCGCCAGGGTCTCCGATACAGGAGACCTGGTGGTCCAAACTTTGCTTACTTTCTTGACAACCGCCTCAGCATGGGCCTGTCATCAAGCCCCTACATCTTCTCCAAAATTTCGGATTTTGTTGTGAGGTGCTGCGTTCGTGAGGGCCTTGACCGGGTAGTGAACTACTTGGATGACTTTTGTGTCGTCGGTGGTACCAGGCGCGAGGTCGAGCAGGGCCAGGTGATTTTGATAAGGATCCTGAGGAGGATTGGGTTCTTTGTTAGTTTCAAGAAGGTAAGCAAAGCCGACACCAAGGTTCGGTTCCTCGGGATCGATGTTGACTCCGTGAGCCTTGAGCTCAGCCTTCCTCACGACAAGTTATTAAAAACAGGGGAAGTCCTACACAGACTCTGTGGTCAGAGGAAAGCCTCCAAGAAAGATCTCGAACGTGTGGGTGGACTGCTTGCTCACTGTTCTAAGGTTATTAGGGGTTGTAGGACTTTTACCAGATGCATTTACGATCTTATGGCCAACCTAAAGCAGCCCTACCACAGAGTCCGTCTGAATAAGGGAGTTAGGGATGACATAGACTGGTGGCTGAACTTCGCTAGCGCATTTAACGGTAAGGCTAAGATCCTGGGGAAGTTTGCCCCCGTTATATCAACCTACAGCGATGCCTCCAACTGGGGTTTCGGGGCCCTCCATGGGAACGATTGGTTGGTCGGCTCCTTCCTGGGCAGAGCCAGCGAGCCCCTTGAGGCCTACGTCGGCCACCACCTTGTCATCCCTCCTCCGGACATCGGGACATCACACATTAATGTCCAGGAGATGTGGGCTGTCTATGCGGCCTGCCTCTGTTGGAGTGCTGGCTGGGCCGACAGCACCATCATGATCGTGACTGATAGTGCTGTGGTTTGGGCAGCACTGAACACAGGCAGGTCGAGATGTAAAGGCATTATGTTTTTTCTCCGCAAGCTATTTTGGCTTGCGGTGGAAAATAACTTCGTATTTGAATCCGTTTATATACCTAGCAGCCTTAATGTTATCTGTAACGCTCTCAGTAGACTGAATCAGAATGACAGCGTTGACATGATTAGGGCAGCCGACGTCGCTGGTGCACTATGCTGTGGCCACGTCTTTGATGCCTCGTTTGTTTGTTGCAGGGATATCGTCGCTAAAGGAGGAACAGATGGGATATCAGCGCCAGTATTACGCAAAGAACTCGGCCATCGCGAGGCGGGTTCAGGTTCAGAAATATTTAACCTATGTTGAGTCGTTCAACTCATCCAGGGCCCCTATCCCCTGTTCCTCCGAGCAGGTCGCCCTCTATGCTACTTGGCTCGCCCGCTCCCTTAAGTATCGGTCGATCCTAAATTACCTGAGCGGCCTGAACTATTTCCTGAGGCAAAACGGGGAGCCGCCTATTGACTACAAGGGTTTCGTTTTGGCCTCCACTTTAAAGGGAATCCGTCGGGTCAAGGGTGATGTACCTCGACGGGCGATGCCGATGCTTCCATACATGCTTCGACGGATTTTCTCGCTCCTAACTGAGAATCCAGGCCACGTTGCATGGAGGGTGGCCATTCTATGCTCCTTCAGAGGTCTCCTGCGTAAGTCGCAAGTGACTATGTCAGACTCTACCCTTCGTAGGTCTGACTTTGTCTTCTACGACTGGGGGATGCTCCTGAACGTCCGACGTTCCAAGACCATACAATTCTCGGAACGGGTGCTCGAGATCCCAATTGCCAGGTGCTGCGACACCACGGTCTGCGCAGTGCATTGGACCGAGAGACACTTCGCGCAGATCCGGGCCGACCCATCTGAGCCCGCCTTCCGGATCCCATGCTCGGACGGTCTCTCCTGCCCCCTCTCGTACCACGTTTACCAGGAGACCTTAAGGATATTTGCCACTAGGGCTGGGCTTGACGCGTCCAGCCTCTCTTCCCACTCCCTTAGACGGGGGGGCTGCACCTTTCTTGCTATGTGTGGGGCCACAATCGAGAAGTTGAAGGCTAGAGGCGATTGGGCCTCCGAGACGGTGTATAGCTAGCTACCTGCAGACCCCCGTTGGTACTCGTATAGTGAACGATTTGAGGGTGGTCGTGGCCCTTTGCTCGGATGAATAGCGTGTTGGGTTGGAGGGAGTCGCTTAGGCTTCTCCTTGGCCTGTTATCTCGCTTGCCCAGACCCTCAATAAAAGTGTCCGACCCACACGCGTCTCTATCCTTCTTTCCTATACGTAGCCACACTTTATAGTACGTATAATTTATTATGCATGTATAAATAGGCGGAGTATTTTATTATTATTATTTATTCTTCAATATATTATTATTGTCCAATCATTGACTTGCCCTGATTTGCCCCGGTTGCCTGCTACTAGCGCCACCACCAGGCGCTTTCTCACCAATCCGCCCGGGCAAGTCACTGCCTCACTGGATTTCAAACTTTTACCGGTATGCCTGTTATCTCGCTTGCCCAGACGCTCAATAAAAGTGTCCGACCCATACGCGTCTCTATCCTTCTTTCCTATACGTATCCACACTTTATACTCTTATAATGCACTAGACATCACATATATATATATATGAGATTGTCTCAAAAGGTGCTAAGCAATATGGGACAACACTTTGTCCATTGTAACACTCAACATACTATCTGCTTATCCATTTGCACAGGATACACTGATTTGTATTTGTATATGGTGTTTCATAATCCCAATAGAATACATATTGATTTGAAGCAAATGTCCTTTTGTTTTTAGTGTAACCGTTTCTGTGCAGTTTTGTGTCAATTGTTACAATGGACAAAAAAAAAGAGTGATCACCTTTTGAGACAGGTGCATATATATACTACAAGTTTGTTTAACGTTAAAATAAAACAGAAATCTTTCATCCCTGTGTTGTATTAGACTAAGCTCCTGTTGATATCAGGTTTATCAGATTAGCTGCATTGCCGGACATTGCAATCGATACCGCCATATGGGAGGTGCGATCAACTGCGTTTCATCTTCCCAAGTGAAAGGTCACTGGATCGATCTCTGACAGAGTAAAGCAAAAAGTAAAATGAAAATGAACACGTGCGCCATCTATTTATCTCAGAAAATGACAGAAACCACCAGAAACACACCAACCGTACAGTATCAGGATAATGTGACTGTATGGGATATTGGGTCCTGGTCCTGGTGGTATGGTCGCCCAGTGGGGCAACACTATAAAGTTGCCATGAATGTCATCAAAGGCCAGTTGCTCTCATACCATGTCTATGTGGTGTGGGAGTTTAAAAATCCCTTGGGTCGGTAAAAGTGTAGGGTTGGGCTTTCTATCGACAAACTATCTAATGGTGAAAACAAGTCTATTCAGACTAATCCGTGATAGGCAGTATAAATCTTCAAGAAAGAAAATCTTGGTTTGATTCGACCTGTGGGCTCGAATCACACGATCTATTAAAACGGGAGATGGATGCTCAACTCATTAGCCCATCCTGTCTGGTCCAATTTTGCCACATTGTGGGAGGGAGCTTTTGTTTGTTGTTGGTTTACGTCCTAGCAACATATAAGGTCATATCAGCACGGGTGGGAGGAAAGTTCCAACTGGAATTCACTGGACTCCTTCAACTAAGTAAACATCCCATAGGTACGATGTTTTACGAGCTGTAGGTTGTGCCATTTGTCTGTTTCTTGTTGTTTTACGTCCTACCAACATATACGGTCATATCAGGATGGGTAATTTGTATTCATTATTAATATTTTAATTTATTAAATATCTTTTTAGTTAGTCTAGCAGTGCATTGAGCTCCCTTTTGCTACCCACTGAAACTTCGACCCGACCACAATTAAATCATTCACCAAGTAACCACTCATACAACAGAGGGAGCACCCATCCCCATTCTGTCCACTGGCTCTTCTAAGTAATTAACTAGAAGTAAAATTACCACAACAGCGCTAGCAATATCACTATAACAAAGCCGACATGTATTACCCGGCTGACAACCTAACCAATAAGACCATGGACTTCCTCAGACAGTCTTTCTTAATGAAATCACCGGGCGCGGTGGCCGACTAGATAGAGCGCGAGCCTAGCATGCAGGAGATCGCGAGGTGGTTCCCAGTTGAGACAAACCAATGACTTATACAATTTACACTTGTCGCTTCCTAGCCTAGAGCTCGGCATTAATAGGATCAGGGCAAGGACTGATTAGTTCAATGTCAGGATAATGTGACTGAGTGGGATATTGGGTCATCACAGCAGCAGCTTGATTTCCCAATGGGGCAGCACTATAAGGCTGCCATTGTAATATATGTATACACGCGTATACATATATTACAGCCATGAGTGTGCACTGTCACAAATCGGTAAACGTCCTCATATGGCCTTAGATGTTGCCAGGACGTAAAGCTCCAACAAGCAACAACCACTCTCGATGAAATCGCTGACAAAGCACCACCAAATGAGGCGACTATATTTGGGCTGCTCTATGAGGGGCATGTGCAGGTAAGATGGGTGAGTTGAATATAATTGTGACCGAATGCCACCTTATAATCAATCTGCCATTAGGAGTCCCTAATGTAATGTCACTTGTTTCCCACTTCGTCACAAATTGAGAAGGCCCGGTCACATACACGTTAGTGAGCGTAGTTGAATGTAGTGGAGGCTAACCTAGGTAAACATAGTTGAACATAGTTGAACATAGTTGAATAGGATTGGACGTACCCGCATCCATACTTATCCGTGATGAGAACGTGATAAGAGCGTGTGTGGGCTGTGAGTTCTGATTTAAGCTTTGGACATGGTCAAAAGAGAGGTATGTTTGAGGCAGACGTAGCCTCTGTGATGATAACATAATCTAGCATACTCTAGCATACTCTAGTGTACTCTAGTGTATTCTAGCATACTCTAGAATACTCTAGCATACTCTAGCATACTTCTTACTGTATGATAGCATACTCTAGTGTACTCTAGCATACTCTAGCATACTTTGACCCGCACACAACCTTGGCCGTTCTGCCATGGTCACATATCCATTATTGGACAAAGTTGAACATAATGGAGGGTAACATAGTTGAATGTAGTTGAATGTAGTTGGATGTACCGGGATCCATACCATAACATACCAGGATCCATACTGTAGCATGCCGGGATCCGTATCCTAACGTATTTATCCATACTATTAGGTGGGTGATCAACCAAAACCTGCCGTACCTTATCATAATTTAACATAGTGATAGCATTTTTCAACCACGTTATTCTATCCAAGTTCAACTGCGTTCACTAACATGTATCTGACCAGGGCTCGAGAATAAAGGGTTGCCCTTCCTTCCCCTCGCTGATGCCGCTCCCTCAGTGCTTCTGTCAGCTGCTTAGTTTGGAACAATCACTGTAGAGGTCATTAGGGCCAAGAGGTTAATGTTTGTATATATTTATGTCACAGCAGGCCGTGGTTTGAAAATCAGGCGGCAAGTGAATATATTGCCGAACTCGCAGCCGGAAATGACCGCTGGTGGCGCTGGTGTCGGCAATACGGAGCAATCGCAGGCTGGCCAGCGATTGGGCATAATACATAATAACAATTCTCAGTAATAATAATAATAATCAAGGCTAGACTCCACCTATGTATATCCGCATAATATATTATACAACCTATATATATACATATGCATATATGGGAATTTAGATATATATATATATATGGGAATTTAGATATATATATATATATATATATATAATGGGTCAAGAAGACAGAGGTGCTGTACCAACCCCACTCTACAAGAACCCGAGAGGAGGATATCATGGTTGACGGAAAGAAGCTGAACTCTGTTCCGGAATTCACCTACCGCGGAAGCACTATATCAAGTGATGGATGCATTGATGCTGAAATACAGAGGAGGATGGCCAAGGCTAGCGCATCTTTTGGCCGACTATGCCAGAGATTCTGGAAAAACCACCTTGTGTCCATGCAGGTCAAAGGCAAGATCTACCATGCAATCATGCTATCCACCCCACTATACGGAGCCGAAGCCTGTGACAGTGTACAGATGACAGGTGAAAAAGCTGCATGCCTTCATGGTGCAACATCTGTGTTCAATCATGAGGCTAACCTGGAAGGACAAAGTGACAAATAAGGAAATACTCGAACGGACGGGGCTGCCCTCTATGGAAGATCTTCTGATCAAAAAGAATCTCCGGTGGACTGGACACTACCTGAGGATGTCATCAGACAGGCTACCAAAGCAGATCCTCTACTCTCAACTGCCTTCTGGTTACAGAAAGAGAGGATGCCCTCATCTCCAGTTCAAGGATACCATCAAGAGGAACCTGAAGCTGAGAGACATTAAGACCGACTCATGGACATCACTCGCACAGCAGAGAACTAAATGGAGAGTGGCAGTCAAGTAATGAAAGCAGTCTTTGTCGCATTGCGACCGGCACGATGATGAATGGTACTATATAGTATCCATATATCTGAACAAAATAGCAATATCATACGTATGCATATATAAATATACACCCCTTCTCTGGATGTGACTCATCACCCGAGTCTCCCATCACCAGTGTTGCCGGGACAAAGTAGTCCTTAGCCACTGCTGTATTGCCCACTTGTGGCTTACACCTGCTGTCCTGCTCAAGGGGGACCCTCCTGCTAAATGTACTGGACGTCAGTCCCCACTGACACTCAAACATGTTTGATTCAACTTTGTCGACTTGGTGGCCCTGGCTCAACAGTTTTACACTGCATGCATAACCTTTTTACTAAAGTAACAAATTTAATACATTTTAGACTATGTGAACACAGCTGGTCTGTACTACCTTGTATAGTCTATTAAACTCATTTTGATCAATTAATGATAATACAACTTTTAACTTTTATCTAGAATATTATTTCCGTTGGCCACAAATTATATAATTGTGAGCTTTTAAAATTTATAAGTGTCTATTGACACATACTTGATTGGATTCTTTTGCATTCTGTGTAAAAGAAATGGCTGAATATCAAACAAACAATCTTGCCATGAATATGGCCTATGCTGCCGACACAGTGTAAAGAAACCACCAATCAATCAAACATCCCGTTAGCGTGCCAAAGGCAGTGGCTCCAGACACCGAACAAACTGCAGCTACGGCGCCCCAAAAGTCATCCCCAGGGGCTGCGGTCCCACTAGGGAGGTTTGTTACCTCACACCTTTAGATGAATTAAATTAAGGTACACACCGACAGCAGATTACTTTGTGGTATTTGTTGTGCCTGGTGCCTGAGTTAGTGTGTTACATTGCGGTATGTAGGACCTACTGTGTTTGTGATGCCTACAGTGTTTGTTGTGTTTGTGTTTGTTATTTCTTTGTTGTCATCTTACATCATATCATCATAAATGGTCATATCAGGATGGCTCCTGAAATGTGACAGTGCACACTCATGGTAACTTTATAGTGCTGCCCCACTGGGAGGCCAAGCCCATGGCACCATGACCTAATATCCAACAGTCACAATCGTGACTGTACTATAAAAAGGTTCTATCTGACAAACTGACCGAATTGGTGTTATGGATGTAAAAATGCTCTATCTACAAAAGGCCATCATGCAGTTACACAACTGTTTCTCAACTGGTATTTTTCACTGAGATATATTAAAAATAATATTGTTATATCTGCTTTGCTATCATGCAGTTACACAGCTTCAGTCCTCATTACCTCGAAAGCCCCATTTTGTCAAATAGAACCTTTTTATAGTAAGGGCGCCACATGATCCTCATACTCAGTCATTTTCCTATCCTATTAATGCCGAGAACCGGCGAGGTAGCGACAAGTTCAAATTTCATTCGGCTGGGATTCCAGTCTTTGCGCATGGGAATTCTGCACTCTACCGACTCAGCCAGCATATCCGGTGTTGTTGTTGTGTTTCTTTGGTGCATGCGTGCGTTGTGACGCTTATAGTGCCTATAATGCCTGTGACGCATGTGTTGTCTGTGTAGCATGATGTGCTTCATGTGCCTCATGTGCGTACAGTGTTCATGATACTCATGGCGCTGGTGGTGCTTGCATGGCTTGGTTAGTTGGTTGGCAATACCCAATGTCATAGCAGGACGGGAACAGACCCATTGTAAAAATATAGTATTTCGGTTGTGATAGCCGAACCTGGAATCATATTAATATCTCAGGTGACGGAGTTGGGGACCATTTTTATGTAATAGTGACACAATGTGTGCCCACTTGCTGTGTGACATATAGATACGCGACAAGGAAGGACGAGGAGGCATGAGTGGATAAAAAGGCATTTTATTTAGAAATGCTGGAATAAACATGGATAAGTACATTCATCAAGCATGAGTATATAGATATATAATGGAAGATATGAGGCATCAACATATAATCAGCAGTGATCAATCATGAGGATAGAGATATATAAAGTAGAATATATGAGGCATCCTCATGATATATGAGGTGTCAGGATTGAAGTGTCAATGTCAATTGGAGCAATGTTTGTAGTTGGGCCCGGGAGGTGGATCCGAGGAGCCCTCAACCCTATGATGGAGAGTTGGTGTATAGGGATGGTGGGTGGGGAAAAAAGTGTATGGAGGAGCGGAGTGTCTGGAGGCAGGAGGGCGAGTGGCCTGAGGCGGCCTCGGGGCTGGCTTTAAGGGAAGGAGGCACGGGCGATTATGCAATGGCCAACAGCTGGAGGAGAAAAGAGGGGGGGGGTCCTCCCTCGCCTCGCATCAACCACAATGCGAGCATTACGACCAATGCTATGTGGAAATGTTATGATGCACAGTGACCGTGCTTGTCATATGATGTCCAGCTATGAAGATGCTGTTACTAATTACAGAAATGTTCCCTCCATGCACGAGGAAAAGCACACATTGAGCGGGAACATATATTAATGTTTGCTGTAACTGCATGATGACTACTTGTTACCACAGGACCACTGGGTAGGCACACCCAGCCATTCTGCATATAGCTTTATGAGCTCAGTCACCTTGTACTCCTTGCACTTGCTATGCAGAGACACTCACTCTAGAGATACAAAAAGAAGCAGTTCCGCACTGAGCTGTGTGTAACACCCATGTGACTTAGGTTCAATGGGTTGTAGGCACTGATTAGACTGAACAAGTAGGAACCATGTCGGCTTGTGTGTCAGGTTGTAAGTGAGTCAGTGTGGCAGGTAACTAGTACAGGAACAAGAGTTGTAGCAATAAAGCTCAACCGTATCACTGTCAAACTTGCTGGACTTGTCTTCCTTTCTTCCTTATGAGTTGTTTGTGGTATTGTATAGGTGAAGACTGGCAGACAGTTGCCAGGATCTGCCTGGTGGTAGTGAGTAAGATGAGTAAATGAGACGGCCAAACCAGTTATTCTTCACCATGACAGTGCACACTCATAGTGACTTTATAGTGCTGCCCCACAGGTAAATCAGGCCACTAGCACCATGACCCAATATCCCTCTCGGTCAGATTATCCTGACACTGATCGAAACAATCCTTGCCCTATCCTATGAATGCTGAGCGCCAAGCTAGGAAGTGAAAAGTATCAGTTTTGTCAGTCATTGGTTTGACTCGACTGGGAATTGAACCCGCAATCTCCCGCATGGGAGGCCCAGCTTATAGGGTTTATGATGCCCGCTTCGTTTGTGGCCATGTGCTGGTGACGGAGGTTGTAGTGCTTTTTCGCTTGTGTGGTGATTATGGTTGGGGATCGTGTTGAGTGTATCAACTGTCTACTAGGTGTATGCCTAGTAGTGGAAGTGGTGGTTAATATTGTTGCTGTTGAAATCACTACACAAAGCTGTCGCTCTGACTTGAACCACTTATTCTATTAACTGGTCAAGAGGAAAGCACGAGAAAGAGAATTTACCTGGGAAGGCACAGGAGGCGAGAGGCACTCTCTGCTTCCACCCACCCCCCACACACACTAACACACTGCCTCACTTCTCGGCCGCCCCTGCCATTTCTGTGAAACAGCCAATCACATCCATGGAAGCAGCATTTCAATGTTCACGCATATTGTGTCTTCAGGAGAATAATCGAAGAACTGCATAATATCGCCATTCAGAGATTCAGAGATTCAGAGAGAGACAGAGAGAAACGTTGGCACGATGACTCAGGAAATAATTAACTTTTGTCTCGGTTATTTATACACGTAGTACTTATTCCCTGGAGAGTCCACTTATTCAAGCCTAGGTCTGTTGCCATGACAAAAAATCCCCAGACCAGACGGGATGACCGAATGAGTTGAGCATCCGTCTCCCGTTTTGGTAGATCGTGGGATTCGAAACCATGGTTTCGAACCATGGTCTAAGCAAACTAATGACTTAAAAATGTATACTTGTCACTTCCTAGCCGGGTGCTTGGCATTATTAAGATCGGCAAGGACTGGTTGGCTCAATGTCAAGATATGGTGACTGAGTAGAATATCAGGTCATTGTTCTAGGAGCCTGGTCTTCCAGTTGGGCAGCACTATAACGTCACCATGAGTGCATACTGTCACAAGTCGGTACCCATCCTGATATTAACTTAGATGTTGCCAGGATATAAAACTCCAACAATCAACCAACAAGTCCCCCGCTAGTCCACCTCAACTGACTCGGCCCTGTTTCCACTTATTTTGTGATGTGTATTTAATTCCAGAGGACTGACATTCACTCTTCACGCCTTGTCTACTCCCATCTTTCTGACACCACCGCTCCTGCCCCCCCCCCCTCCCCCCACCCCATTCCCGCTTGCTCTCCTTTGGGTTGTTCTCCACCACCGCCCACCCCAATGCGCTCCCACTCGTCTGCCACCACCCTTAACCATCATGAACAAACTATCAACACACCAAACATCCTACACAACTATCAACCTTTTTTAAACACATTGAACATTATGTCTTGTCATGTTTTATATAAGACAACAAATTTAACCCTCAATGATTTCTTGAGTTTCCCCGAGTATACACTTTCTACTCGGTGCTGCTCCCCATTTTTTGCATGACCTACAGTGACTGCTGCTGTAGATTACAAAGCTGGAGCTACTCCCTTACTTCTACAGGATTGTGCTTTAACTAATACACCACACAGCAAACTTAGACTATATAGACTGTCAATTTTCAATTGTAAGATGGCCGCAAGACCAGTGCTGCGGCACTGATATTTCTATTTGCATGAACCACAGTGTCTGGTACTACACATTATACAGCATGAGCCACTCCCATAATTCTACAGGATCGGTGCTGTAACTAATACAGAACTGATCAAACTTAGATTATATAGACTGACAATTACCAGTTATAAGATGTCTGGAAGACCAGTGCTCCAGCACTGACATATGTCATATTCAGATGAATAAACACTTTACACAATAAAACTAAAATAAACTTGAGAGCAGGGGGGCTACTTAATGATATCACATTGGCGCGTGATACTAACAGTCACTCCCACCCTGGTGGTGACACCGTAATTGATCCCACATGTGAGGTTTCTATCGTGGCTTAGTCTAGTGGACGCCCTGCTCTATGGCCATCTTGTGTACATTATATCTTCCCATCTTGTGTACATTACATCTTCCCATCTTGTGTACATTACATCTTCCCCTCCCCCCTCTGACAACAATATGGTGTGCGTAGAGTGCATAGCCGTAGCCAGGAACCTTTGTTTGGGATGGCGGATAAATTCTGGGAATGGACCAGGTCCAAAGGCGCAATACAGTACGGTTAGTTGGTTGTTGGAGCTAAACGTCCTGGCAACATCTAATGTCATATCAGGACGGGTACCAACTTGTGACAGCGCACACTCATGGCGATTTTATAGTCCACTGGGAGACCAGGTGACCAGAACGATGACTCGATATCCCACTCACACACATTATCCTGACACTGAGCCAAGCGGCCCTTGCCCTATCCTAATAATGCCAAGCATGTGGCTAGGAAGTGACAAGTATCAATTTTGAAGTCATTGCTTTGACTCGACCAGCGTGAAGAATGAATGTCAGTGCTCTGGAATTAAATACACATCACAAAATAAGTGAAAACAGGGCCCAGTCAGGTGGATTATGTTCTACCAAAGCGGGAGATGGATGCTTAACTGATTCGGCCATTCTCATCTAGTCAATACACTAGGGGCATCTGGGTGGTATCCCTCCAGGACATTTGTTAATCTAGAGGCTTTGAAATGCAATGTCCCTCCATTTCATTGAGGGTATAATACTGGTATGGGTTTTTATTGGTGGTGGTGGTGTGTGTGTGTGGGGGGGGGGGGGAAGATAACCCCTTCCACCCCATGCTAGCAACGGCCTTGCATGTCTGTAGTGCCACTTTTCTGCCCCCATATTCATTGTCACACCGTACCGGACTGAGTACCGGAGACCACCGGACAAAGAATTTTCTAGTCCGGTGTTGTCCGGTGAAGAAATCTATCGAAATGTATCGAAATTGAGAGTAAAATTGGGTTAATTGCCGCCGGACAACCGGATAAGTACCGTACATGTACCGGGCATGTACCGGACGAGAACCGGACGAGAACCGGACGAGAACCGGACGAGAACCGGACACGTAACGGATGGGTACCGGACAAAACGGACACACCGGACACCAACGAATGGGTACCGGATGGTATGGGAGATGTACGGATGGGTACCGGACATACCGGACACCAACCAGACACGTCAGTCTGGCGGTGTCCGGCTGAAGTTTTGAACACGTTCAAAACTTGTACCGGAGACCGCCGGACACCACCGGACACCGCCGGATGGGTACCGGACGGTATCCAAACATCGCCGTACAGTACCGGACAGTGTCCTGTTCCCCAGTCCGGCAAGGTCTGACAGGGGCTTTAACCACGACCCGCTGCACATTCCACTCAGCCTCATTTCCATTGGGTGATGCTTGGATGACACTGTCAAACTTGTCAGATCACCCTCCTCCCGACTTTACTCAATGTCAGCCTGATCAGACATCCGATACTCAGGCATTATCCGTCTAGTAATATGTGTGAATTACCTGTTCGGCACATCGGCATTACTTGTCTGATACATCGATTTTAGTGGGCTTCCGTGTGGCCGAGCGAGGTCCAGTTAGTCGCTAAATACACATTGACTTTCATTGTGAATTGCTATATTCACTTGGAGAATGTTTGTAATCTTAATGTTTCTGCTTGTTACGTGCCAGCTTCACCCCACTCATGGAGGTTATCTACTGGTGTAATGTTTTGGTGGTAGTGATCGGGGGGTGGGAGGAGGGTCCATTTTGACCACGACCCGCTGCACATTCCACTCAGCCTCCTTCCCATCGGTGCCAGCAATACACTTGTTGTCAGATAACCCTCCTCCCATCTTTACTTAGTGTCAGCCTGATCAGACGTCTAATACGCACATATTACTGTCCGATAAGTGTGAATTATCTGTTTGGCACATTGGTATTACCTGTCTGATACATCAACTTTAGTGGCCTTCCACATGGGAGAGCGAGGTCCAGTCAGTCGCTAAATACACATTGACTTTCATTGTGAATTGCTATATTCATTTGGAGAATGTTTGTAATCTTAATGTATTAACTTGTTAAGTCCCAACTCCACCCCAGTAATGGAGGTTATATGCTGGGTTGGTTTATTTTGGTGGTGTTTTTTTGGGGGGAGGGAAAACAACCCTTACCACCCCCTGCTAGATACGGCCCTGCATCTCTCTAGTGCCACTTTACCGCCTCCATATTGACCATGACCCGCTGCACATTCCACTCAGCCTCATTTCCATCGGTGCCACCGCTACCGTTGTTGTCAGATAACCCTTCTCCCGACTTTACTCAGTGTCTGCCTGATCAGACGGCTAATACACACATATTACTCTCCGATAAGTGTGAATTATCTGTTTGGCACATTGGCATTACCTGTCTGATACATCGATTTTAGTGGGCTTCCACGTGGGCGAGCGATGTCCAGTCAGTCGTTAAATACACACTGACTTTCATTGTGAATTGCTATTTTCACTCAGAGATGTCTGTAATCTTAATGTGTCCGCTTGTTAAGTGCTGGGTCTACCGCATTCAACGCGGAAACAAGCCATTGTGTGTGGGTTCTTCATGCCAAACACAGGTATAGTCTGAACATGTCCACAAGCCAGGAGAGGGAAAGACCTGATGGGAGTCAGTTGCATCTTCATAATCAATCATCAGTTTAAAGCTGCATAGTCCGATGAAGCATCACATTTGAAAAACCAAAACAAGTATCTCACTTTGATTCTACATATCTAACTTAAATACTGATGTGCTAGTTAAACATTTGTCACCACATAGAAAGGAATACTGAGGCAATTTAATAGAACCTATTAAATCACAGAAACCTATGGTGTCAGAGTTTTGGCAAGCTTGCCAAACTAATATTGCTTGTTTGCACTTCAAATATCTCAAAAGTTAGCTATTTAAAATAAAAGTTACTTCAAATGAAAGTAGGGTAGATTATAATGATCACCCTCATATGTTTATCTCAGAAAATAACAGAAACTAAAAACTCATCGGACTATGCAACTTTAAGCAAACCAATTGATGGTTGATTCATGATTAATAATTAGTTTGGACAAAGGTGTGACCGGGAATTGAACTCCCGACCTTCCGCCTCTAACAATTCCGCCAGCGCTTCCAGCACACGATGGTTGGTTGGTGTGGTAGTCTATATGCTACATATGCTACAGATGCTACAGATGCTACATATGCTACAGATGCAACAGATGCTACATATGCTACAGATGCTACATATGCTACAGATGCTACATATGCTACAGATGCTACAGATGCTATAGATGCTACATATGCTACAGATGCTACAGGTGCTACAGATGCTACAGATGCTACAGATGCTACATATGCTACAGATGCTACAGATGCTACAGATGCATAGACATCATCATTTGGGATACAGTCCTATTTGGGGGGGGGGGGGAGTGAGGGTCTGCTTTCCGTGACTGATGACAACTTCTTCCACTTTGATAGCTCAAATCAGCGCTGATAATCGGACATGAATTTGAAGAACAGCGTCACGCAAGAGGCAGATATTTATCACGCTGGGATATCACGACCAGCACCAAGGTCCTACTGCAAACAAGCGCCCACCTCGTTCTCATATTTCGTGAGCCGCGACATTCAGTGCTGCCACTCTGGATGTATGTTTTTAGTATGAAAATTGCTCCCTCACAATGGGGTCACCATGTGAGGACATTATCAGTTGCATCAAGATAGCCAATATAGTATCGTTTCAGATGTGACCAAGACAGAAAACCCCTACTGAGACATAAACATACAAAGAGCAGAACAAGCAAAAAAAGCCAATTTCAAACCACGCCACGTCTGGTGTCATCCAATATCACCCACATTGCAGTGACTAGCAAGTGTAGTGAGGTGCACAGGTGAAATACTACATACACAGGAAGGATGGAATGTTGATTGCACCAGGGAACCTGGATACTAAGATAGGCTAATGGTTAGGACACTAGCCCCTGAAGGGCAGAAGTGTGGATTGGCACACCACTCCTGCAAAAAATGAACAAGCAAAGCAAATCTCTCAATCTCATCACATTCCTATTTCTAAGTCTAGAAGACCAATGCCTCAGCACTGACAAAATATGTATTCAAACGAATAAATATGTATTCAGAGGAATAATATATTTACCAAGCCTTTTTTTGTTTAAGTCTGACGAGTTTTCAATTACTAGATTGGCAAATTGTTAACAGAAAAAAGTATGATGAAGTATTTACACCTGAGCAAATATGAAAATGTCTATAAGAAAAAAAGTAGTTTTTCCAAAAATGTATGAAGTGGCAGCTCTGCGGAACCTGCTCTAGATAGCTGCTACCGCCGCCATCAAAGACCCAGACAGCCGGCCCAGGTCCCCTCCCAGCCACGGAACGCTGCGCCCATTCATACCGACGGACAGGCGCCGGCGGGCGCGGGAAGGGGGGATGGGGAGGGGGCGGGGGGAATGGGAGAGGTGGATAACCACGTGACCTCACATCATGTGTGATGGCGGCACCAACGGCAGACATATCAGGTTGTGTTGAGAGGAGGTGAGGTGCGCTGTGGGGAGAGTGGCGAGCTGGGGAGAGAAGAAGGAGGAGGAGGAGGAGGGGAGTGGATGGGTGGGGGATCGGGGTAAATAGGGAGAGGGTGAGAGGAGAAGGACGGAGGGAGACATTGTGGCAGTGGGTTAGATCAATCTTGTACTTACACACGGGACACAATGACGTCGGGTCGGGGGAACCTAGAGCATGTGCTGAAGGGTATATACCACAACGGCCATACCACCTATTCAAGGAGGATATACCTTAACACAAAAAAAACAATTAAAATAGCAACAATAAAAGCAGGCTATATTGACCCAATATAACACCAATATATGACATATATACCACAAGTTCCACACTAATTAACGTCGTATTGTAACCAAACAGGATGGCCGAATGAGTTAGAGCATCCTTCTCCCGTGTTGGTAGATCGTGGGATCGTGGGTTCGAATCCTGGTCGAGTCAAACCAATGACTTAAAAATTGATACTTGTCGCTTCCTCGCCAGATTGTTTGCATTACTAGGATAGGGCAAGGAGCAGTGGAATGAGGAAGACCAGTCGTCTGCGACTGAAATTTCCCCTGATTAAACAACTAATGTACAAACAACATAAGAAAAACAATCAAAACATTCTCCCTCACTATTACTGCGCTGACAACCATAACGGACTGTTTCCGCCATCAACTAGGTTTCCAGCCTAACAAGCATAAGGCGGTGTGAATCTACTGCCCCCCCCCCCCTCCCACCCCCGTGATTATTCTACTTCAGAAACCTTGCTGATCGTATTGATTGAATGTCGGAGCTTTACCTCCTGGCAACATCTAAGGTAATATCAGGATTGGTACTGACCCGTGACAGTGCACACTCATGATAACTTAATAGTGCTGCCCCACTGGGAGACCAGGCCACCAGCACCATGCACTGATATCCCACTCAGTCACATTGGTCGTAATGCGAAGCATTACGTTTGATGCGAGGAAAGGAAGAGACCCTCCCCCGCCCCGCGCTGTCGCGCTGCTTTCTCACCTCGGCAGACGGCGCGGCGCGCTGCCACCTCCCCCGCCCTCCGCGTCGCGCAGCACTCGCGCCTCACCCGACGCCGCTGCTCGCCACCTCTCGCCCTCCCCCGGGCCGGCAGCTCTCACACCTCACCTGCTGTCGCCCCTCCCTCCTCCCTTATAAGGTCGCCCGCTGGCCTCCCTCAGGCACTCGCCCTCCTGCCGTCTCCCAGCTCTCTGCCTTTTTTCACCACCCACCCACCCTACACTCCTCCTACTTTTCACTTCCAGCGGTGGAGGGCTCCTCGGCACCCCCTTACTCCACACTTGATTAACTGAACTTTATTCATTACCCCGCTCCTCATGAGCTTCTTTACATTTATCACTTTATTCCTTATTTACTTCTTTTGTCCTCTTGTTACTCTGTATGACCTGTATGCTCTGTCTGAGGCGTAAATAAAGACGCCTTATTTCCACCCCCGCCTCCTCTCTTCCTTTTCGCGCATCATCCAGACCCTGAGCAAACCAGTCCTTTCCATATCTTAATAATACCGAGCGGCTGGCTAGAAAGCTACAAGTATGCATTTTTAAGTCATTGGTTTGACTCAACTATGGATCGACACGATCTACCAAAATGAAAGACGGATGCTCAACTCATTTGGCCATCCTGTCTGGTCCCTGCGGATCTTCATCAACCATTCTGCCTCATTCAGTTGTCTCGCGATCGCGCGGTGTTCAACTGCATCACGTCGTTCTCTCTGGCCTCATCAACGTCGTAGTTTCAACAATAATAGTACTTGAAATGAGGAATGGGAAATCCACAAAATAAAATACCTCAGCAAAACTTGTAATAATCTGATTCATGCGTAGGAGACCTAGAGCATGTGCGCGCATCTGTGTGGGTGGGTATGTGTGTCGGTGGCTAGGTTGTCCCGGTGTGGACAAGAAAAGAACATATCCATCGCTGGCTCGAGTACACACCACTCCCCTGCGTGATGTTTAAACACCAAGCCTAGACACTAGGGGTGATGTCCGAATAGGTAGAGTGCGGGCCTCGCGTTCGGGAGATCGGGAGTTCGGTTCCCGGCCCAGTCAAACCAATGACTTCTAAAATTGATACTTGTTGCATCCTAGTCTGACGCTCGGCATTAATAGGACAGGGCAAGGACTGGTTAGCTCAGTGTCACGATAACGTAAGTGAGTTGGATATCGGGTCATGGTGTCAGTGGCCTGATTTCCCAGTGGGGCAGCACTATAAAGTAGCCATGAGTGTGCATTGTCACAAGTCGGTGCCAATCCTGATATGACCTTAGATATTGCCAGACATAAAATCTCCAACAATCAACCAACCTTTATCTTCCCCACTCGTTCTCTTCCCACACCACCCCTACAATCGCTCTCCTCTCCCTCTCTCCCCCTCGCCCCTCTCATCCATCCATCACCAGCTCCCCCACCCCCTCCAGCTCCCCTCCTCCTGCCCTGTCTCGCTCCTGCGTCCCTTCTGTCACCTACCTTCTCACCCAGTCACACCCCCCACCCACCTCCACCCCTCAACCCCCAACCCACTAATTCACCCCCCCCCCTTCCTCACACATACACACACCCCTCCGAATCCTTAGCCTTTTCAGCATTTTTCCACAAACCACTTAATTGTCATATTTCCCATCCCCAGTCTGCTGATACTCAATGCTCATCCCACTCGAGTCGTTCGACACAAGAGCCCGAGTTGCTCACTTCACGTGACGGCACACCCAGGCCTGAAAGCCGGCCAGTTTGTATTAAGCCCGGGCCCTGCATGTTGGCGTCAGGCCGCATTAAGCCCAGGCCCTGCATGCCGGCATCAGGCCGTATTAAGCCCAGGCCCTGCATGCCGGCGTCAGGCCGTATTAAGCCCCGGCTCTGCATGCCGGCATCAGGCCGTATTAAGCCCGAGCCCTGCATGCCTGCATCAGGCCGTATTAAGCACAGGCCCTGCATACCGGCGTCAGGCCGTATTAAGCCCGGGCCCTGCATCTCGGCATCAGGCCGTATTAAGCGTGGGCCCTACATGCCGGCATCAGGCCGTATTAAGCCCGAGCCCTGTATGCCAGCATCAAGCCGTATTAAGCCCGAGCCCTGCATGCCAGCATCAGGCCATATTAAGCCCGGGCCCTGCATGCCGGCATCAGGCCGTATTAAGCCCGAGCCCTGCAGACCGGCATCAGGCCGTATTAAGCCCGGGCCCTGCATACCGGCGTCAGGCCGTATTAAGCCCAGGCCCTGCATGCCGGCATCATGCCGTACTAAGCCCAGGCCGTGCATTCCGGCATCAGGCCGTATTAAGCCCGGGCCCTGCATACCGGCGTCAGGCCGTATTAAGCCCAGGCCCTGCATGCCGGCATCATGCCGTACTAAGCCCAGGCCGTGCATTCCGGCATCAGGCCGTATTAAGCCCGGGCCCTGCATGTCGGCATCATGCTGTATTAAACCCAAGCCCTGCATGCCGGTGTCAGGCCGTATTAAGCCCGAGCCCTGCATGCCGGTGTCAAGCCGTATTAAGCCCAGGCCCTGCATGCTGGTGTCAGGCCGTATTAAGCCCGGGTCCTGCATGCCGGCATCAAGCCGTATTAAGCCCAGGCCATGCATGCCGGCGCCGGGCCGTTTTAAGCCCGGGCCATGCACGCCACGACTGCTGGACACGTGACACGGCCACTGCACACTGCAGCCCGTCTCGTGCCCACACGCCCCCGGACGTGGAGGCAAAGGTCTGAGTGGCTCCGGCCCCGGCAGTTTGCGACTCTTTTAGCCGCCGCTGCGTTAAAGCACCGACGGAGGGAGGGAGGGAGCGTGACACGGAGCCTCTCAAGGTTTGGTGGAAACCCACCACTCTTTGGTTAATGTTGAACGATGGGCGGTGGGAGGGGGGAGGCGGGAGGTGGGGGGTGGGAGGTGGGAGGTGCTAGGGTGGAGGCGGGGTAAAGTTAGTGTGACGTCCTGGAAAGTTGGTTGGTTTGTCTTTGGAGTTTTCCGTTCTGGAAACATCTATGGTCATATTAGGACGGGCACCGACTTGTGACAGTACGCATTCATGGCGACTTTATAGTGCTGCCCCACTGATAAATCAGGCCACTGGAAACACTGGCAACCCCTCTCAGTAACATTATCCTGACAGTGAGCTAACCACCCCTTGCCCTATCATATTAATACTGAATGCCAAACTAGGAAGCGACAAGTAGGGCTATCAGTTTTAAAACTGATTGGTTTGACTCGACCGGGAACAGAACTCCCAACCTTCCGGGAGTTCGGTTCCAGGTCGAGTTAAGCGAATAGCTTAGGAGCAGGAGCAGAAGTAGGAGTAGGAACAGGAGTAGGAGCAGGAACAGGAGTAGTTACAGGAGCAGAGTAGGATCAGGACCAGGAGTGGGAGCAGGAACAGGAGTAGGAGCAGGAACAGGAGTAGTAGCAGGAACAGGAGTAGGAGCAGGAACAGGAGTAGGAGCAGGAACAGGAGTAGGAGCAGGAGCAGGAGTAGTAACAAAAACAGGAGTAGGAGCAGGAACAGGAGTAGGAGCAGGAACAGTAGTAGGAGCAGGAACAGGAGTAAGAGCAGGAACGGGAGTAGGAGCAGGAACAGAAGTAGGAGCATGAACAGGAGTAGTTACAGGAACAGGAGTAGGAGCAGGAACAGGAGTAGTAACAAGAACAGGAGTAGGATCAGGAACAGGAGTAGGAGCAGGAACAGGAGTAGTAGCAGGAACAGGAGTAAGAGCAGCAACAGGAGTAGGATCAGGAACAGGATTAGTAGCAGGACCAGGAACATGAGTGTAGGAGCAGGAACATGAATCGTAACAGGAGCAGGAGTTGGAGCAGGAACAGGAGTAGGAGCAGGAACAGGAGTAAGAGCAGGAACATAGCTGGATTCTTCAAGTTGCATAGTCTGATGGTTTGGAGATTCTGTTATTCTTCTGAGATAAGTATATTAAATTGATTGTTATTATCTACCTTACTTCATTTTGAAGTAACCTTTATGTCAAATGGCTAATTTCAGAGATATTTGAACAGCAAACATGTCAAATTAGTTTTGGCAAGCATGCCATAACTCTGATGACGTAGGCTCCTACAGTAACAGGTTCTATTAAATTGATTCACTAGTGCCTTCTATGTGGCAGCACATTCTTAATAACTGCATCGGAATCTAAGTTAGATGTGGATAATCAAATCTAGATAATTGTTTTGGTTTTGAAAATGTGATGCTTCAGCGGACTATGAAGTTTTGATGTGGAGCAAATGGCGCGAGGTGGGAGGGAGCGTCGGTTACTGGAACAGCCAGGGGCAGGAGTAGGAGCATGGCTGGATGCTTAAAATCTAGTTTCCCGTGGCCCAAGGTTTCTCATAGCCAACAGGTATCCGAAGAGACTGGGTGAGGTTAATCCACATAGAGAATGTGTAATACAAGGATCGTGTCTGCTTGCAGTGATGAAAGACCGGGAACATAGGATAGATTAACATGGGTCAAACATGGTGTAAGTATGTTAAGCTCCGGTGCCAAATGTTAATGTGTGTCAGGTTTTGGTAAGGATACGTTCAACTACGTTCAACTATGTTCAACTACGTTCAACTACATTAAAATGGTTCAACTACGTTCAACTACGTTCAATGTATGTTAGCCTCCATTATGGTAAACTAAGGCTAAGTACGCTAGAGCACACTAGAGTACACTAGAGTATGCTAGAGTATGCTAGAGTATGCTAGAGTATGCTAGAACACATTAAGGGTATGGAGACTTTGCCACATTATGTTAGCCTCTAACACAACACTCTTTTGAACATATCAAAAGATTAAATCGGAACTCACATCCCACCCACGTTATTACCAAGTTAGCATGACGGAGAAGTATGGATGCCGGTACGTTCAACTACGTTCAACTATGTTAGGCTCCACTACGTTCAACTATGTACATTAACATGTATGTGACCTGGCCTTAACAGCTTAAGTCTAAGGGTTTGATTGTTTGTTGAGGTCATACATCTTGGCAACATCTAAGGTCAAACGAGGAGGGGGTACTTCTAAGGGAGAAAGTACACGTTGACTGAGGTTAAGGTAGACCCACATTGATTACCTATTTAAGCTTTCGTGCAATACCGGTAATTTATTCACAGATCTTGGAGGAAGGATATTGGTAGATTTCCTGGCTCAAATACATATTTAAATAATAGAGACACCACTGGGCACAAATAAACATTTAAAGAATTGTAAATATTAAATGATATGTAGCCAATGGCCGGCTTCATAAAACCTTGACCATATAAAGCAGTATCGTGGGCAGGTGATGGAAATGTGAAATGTGGCCAAAACAGGTTTCGAATCCAAAGTTCTTGCCATTCCGAGGCTAGCATGCTAACCGTTACACTACCTACGTGCCCTGATGCAATCATCCGATCCTCACCCACGTATGTATGTGGCTTCGTCCCTGAGAGGTCATTGCAGACAGCTATATATAGTAAGAATTGGGTCAATACTATACTAGACATAACAGTTATGGATAAGCAACCTTGAAGGGGAAGTTTCCATTCCATGTGCTTATGAAATGAATGCATGATAAGTATCGTCATCATCATCATGCTGTCGGTCGTGATGCAACAAAGACTGCTTTCATTACTTGACTGCCGCTCTCCATTTAGCTCTCTGCTGTGAGAGTGCTGTCCATGAGTCGGTCTTAATGTCTCTCAGCTTCAGGTTTCTCTTGATGGTATCCTTGAACCGGAGACCAGGGCGCCCTCTCTTTCTGTAACCAGAAGACAGTTGAGAATAGAGGATCTGCTTTGGTAGCCTGACTGATGGCATCCTCATGAGGTGTCCAGTCCACCGGAGATTCTTTTTGATCAGAAGATCTTCCATAGAGGGCAGCCCTGTCCATTCGAGTATTTCCTTATTTGTCCCTTTGTCCTTCCAGGTTAGCCTCATGATTGAACGCAGATGTTGCATCATGAAGGCATGCAGCTTTTTCATCTGTCATATGTACACTGTCCAGGCCTCGGCTCCGTATAGTAGGGTGGATAGCATGATTGCATGGTAGATCTTGCCTTTGACCCGCATGGACACATGGTGGTTGTTCCAGAGTCTCTGGCGTAGTCGGCCGAAAGATGTGCTAGCCTTGCCATCCTCCTCTGTATTTCAGCATCAATGCGTCCATCATACGATAAGTATACCATATTACAAAAAGGTCCCCCTTGACTAGAATTCCTGAGAGGTATAACATTCGTGGTGTTTCTACAAATTACAGTACATTAGTAGTAGATAGATTCAGACGCTTCGAAACATATTTGTAACAATTTCCCAACAGTTTTGATCGAGTGAAAAATTAAATATTTAAAACTAGGATTAAGCGAATTCGAAAAGAAATAACCGTCATAGGAAATCACATTTACATCTCGCCTAGTTTCCTTTCAGACTTTGATATTTGGCGCGGTTTCTAGAGTACTATCAGGAATATCAATGTGTTCCCACATGTCGGAACCGGGACATAGCTCAGGCGGTAGAGTGTCCACCTATGAAGGTGTGGGTCATCCGATAGATCCTGCTCAGTAGACACATTTGCAGTTTGGGTTATTTTCCATTCGAACCATTGGTCAACAACTGGTTCATCAAAGCCTGAGGTATGTGCTCTCCTATCTGTGGGAAAGTGCATATAAAAGGCAACTTGCTGCTTATCGGAAAGAGTAGCCTATGTGTTGGCAGTGGGTTTCCTCTAAAGAAATATGTCAGAATGACCATATTTTAAAATATTCTGATTTACGGCATTGGGGGGAATGCAAATGTTCTATTACTGATCGGGTATACGTGACCAAGCGTATGTATGTAGGTGCTGGTGGTGCCTGCGTGGGATGTAAATAGACATAGAGGTGCTCACAGGGCTGTGTGTAAGGGGCACTCAGAGCCTACCCCCTTCCCCCTGCTGGGTAGGATCACCACACTCAGGCTCAAGGCAGGTGGTGGCCAGGGGAGCCACACAGCTTGGTGGTGGAGGCAGACCACTGGTCTCCATGGGGACCAGGAATGCTGGATCCCTATTGGTAGGGCCAAGAATGCTTGTTTCCCATTGGGGGAAAGGGGTGGGGTGATACTCTACAATGAACCCATGTACCATATAAATAATAAACCAGAGGGCTTGACTCTCTCTCTTTCTTTACACTTTATACTCTTCCTTTCTCTTTGTCTGTATTGGTTTCACTATAGCCTGCCTACACAACCACAGATTCGAGCCATAGACTTTACAATATGTTTGATGTCCAATAGCCGATGATAAGAATCACTGTGCTCTAGAGGCGTCGTTTAAAAAAAACAAACTATTTTTCCCACATGTCTATTTATAGTACTTGTAGAATAATACAAGCAACATGTAAACTATAACTACAAGCAATGTGTCAACTCTTCACCCAGGAGCACATCGATCCTACCCCATCTCCAGGCGCCAGACAGTCATCTTCAGGCAGTGCCCAAATGCCACTAGAGATATTATTGAGAGCTGGCTGATCTGATGATGTCAGCCCCATAATGAATCTCCCGTACCAAGCCCGCCACCCCTCCACGCCCGCCACCAACAAATAAAATAAAATAAATAGAAATATAAGAAATTAATAAAAAACCTGCAGTTGGCAATAAATTATGCTGAATTGACAGCATCCATTGGAATGTGTCGATAGGGGATGTGGCCGTCGTAATGAAAGCCTCAAGCTCTAAGTGAGCCCGGGCTTCGAGATGGTGGCTGATAGAGCCGGTGAGGCCCTGGCTGGGCGCTGTGCTTCGCGTAGCGGCCGCCAGGGGGCGCCAGTACCTGCTATCTCTCCCTTTATCTACTTTATCACATCCCCACCCCTGCGCTCTGATCGCCATGCAATGACACAAATATTGCCCGACCTGTACATTTTATACCATATCTATATCAAATACAGACCAGACGGGATGGTCAAATGAGATGAGCATCCGTCTCCCATTTTGGTAGATCGTGGGATTCCAGTCATATCAATGACTTAAAATATTATACTTGTCGCTTCCTAGCCAGGCGCTCAACATTATTCGGATAGGGCAAGGATTGGTTGGCTTGGTGTCAGGATAATGTGACTGAGTGGGATATCAGGTCATGGTGCTGGTGGGCTGGTCTCCCAGTGGGTCAACACAATAATTGAACCAACGCAAGAGAGGTACAGTATATAAGTGGGATTTATTCTTACTAGTTCGTTGTTACAGTTAAGTCATGAGATGTTTGATTGATTAAGAGTTCGAGGATTCCAGGCACGTAACCCCTATGAAGGTCACTTCTAGTTGGGCTGGGTGGGACGGTAAATCCAAAGCAGAGAAACACGTCCTATCGATCGAAATGCTCTGGTTGAAGTGTCTAGAATGAAAACTGCGTCATAGCTCGTTATGGAGAATTACAGAAGATGGCACCACAGTCGGCGAGCATTTATTATTAAGAAGGACATTATAGGTGGCACCAGTAGTCGCGTCCAGGTTTAGTATGTACTTCTCTTGCGGGTTCAATTACCCATGTTGAAATCAACATCGACAATGTCACCATGAGCGTGCACTGTCACAAGTCAGTACATGCCTGATATGACCCTAGATATTGCCCGGACATAAAATTCCAAAAACCAACCATATATATAAGATGTATATGTGTGTATATATAAATATTATATATATGACAATGGACTAGTGATTAACACAAATCTCTGCTAATCGATTACACTGATATATTAACAAATAAATAAAGTATATAAACTAAACATATACATAACACCATATAGTTCATGAATCAGGCAGTGCTGGTACCAGTTAAACCGGTCACCGCCCCCAAGGTTTGCTCCACTTGACAAAGCGGGCGTTGACTCAATTGACTATGCAGCACATATTCAGGGCTAGGAGAGCACCACTAGTAGCCTCACTGGTTTGACGGTGACTCCTTCTGACAGTCGGGTCCAGTGGGAACAATTCTAGTGGAAGTTAATTTTTGGACGCCCTCCTGTTTAAGGTGCCTGAAGTTATTGCCTTCGACAGACGAGAATGCTATTTCGATGTGTGGCGTAATATTTGCCAAGTCTCTAAGGAACACAAGATTGAGTGAGCAAACATGGAGCTTCCCAGAGGGCAGCAAATAGGATTATAGCACGAGATTGAACATCCGATACGATACAGGGTTCCTGCACCTATCAGCCAATCACATTTAAGACCTTTTAAGACTTTTTAATACCAAATTTAATACAATTTAAGACCTATTTTCGAGGCAAATATTGATTCTCATATTAAATTAGGGGTTTTTCACATGCTAACCAATCAGTAAAAATGTGTCAATGTGTGCGTACACTTGTGACCGGTACATTACGGTCAGTAGACTATAGCGTCAACTTCAAAACATTTTAGCTCCACAGCATTTGTGCTTTCTGAAGATAGCTGATAAACCATCTTGACACAATATTATAGTGGCCCAATCCAATGTAATACCTTTTGAAGACTTTTCACAGAAAAGTTCTGATATTTAAGGCTTTTCAAGGCCTTGACAATTGATTAATCAATTTAAGACTTGTTAAGACTTGTTAAGGATCGGTGGGAACCGTGCAATAGGACATATACTGATGGCAATGTTGTCTGCTGATCACAGCTGTGTATGCCGATACAAGATGAACAACCACCGATAAGACTAATGCCCTGGTCACATACACATTAGTGGACGTAGTTGAACGTAGATAGAATAACGTAGGTGAAATGTGGGTGAAACGTGCTGTCACTACATTCAAATACGTTAAGTTACGGCAGATTTTGGTTGATGACCGACCTAATGGTATGGATAAATACGTTATGGTACAGATCCCGGTATGCTACGGTATGCATCCCGGTACCTCCAAATACATTCAACTACATTGAACTACATTGAAGTATGTTATCCTCCACTACGTTCAACTATGTTCAACTTCCCGGTATGTTACGGTATGGATACCGGTACGTCCAACTATGTTGAACTATGTTGAACTACGTTGAACTACGTTGAACTACGTTACCCTCCACTACGCACAACTACATTCAACTTTGTCCACCAACAGCTATGTGACCACGGCAGAACGGCCAAGGTCGGGTGCGGGTGTACAGTTACTACTACAGCTGATACTTCATTTATAAAATGTATAATACTTTTAGTATCAAACAGGATTTGCATGCAGTTACTATTACAACTGATAGTAGTTTCATTTATGTATTAAGGAATTGTACTGTACGGCCGGAAGACCAGGGGCCATATGCAGGAGTCAGTGTTAGCGGGGTTTCGTGTTAGAGCCTATTACCGTTTAGCTATCACCGACGTCGGGAAATCTGTCAAGTCGTATGCAGGAGCGCGTAACACTTTCATTATAGCTAAACATGAATTTATTTATAGATTTGGGAAATCCCTCTGCCTTTGTAGCCGTATATTATGCTCAAATCTATTGAATGCGATCATATTTAACAGAATTACATACGCAATAAGTGAAATTTTATCAATTTAACCCTAAATTCGAAGCGTTATTAAGGCTACCGCCGCATTGGCGGCGATATTAATAGTTATATTTTCGAATCGACGAATGTAATGTAAACAAATCGCCGCAGCCGCCGCAGCCGCCGCATCGACGTCGCTTTCCATACTGGCAGCGGTGGCCATTTGTTTACTTTACGTTCGCCGATTCGAAAATATAAGTATTAATATCGCCGCCGTTACGGTGGCAGCGTTAATATTGCTTCGAATTTAGGGTTAATTTCAGCATTTAATAGATTTGGCTACAACGTTACGCTAACACCGCCCGTAAACGTCATATGAAACGGGGTTAGTGTCGCGGACCTTAAACGTGCGGTGTTAGGCCTATCACTCACTTGTGCATACCAACTTTTTGGCGCTAAACCAGAAATCCGCTCAAAACGCGTTTTGGCTCGCTAACACTGACTCCTGCATATGGCCCCAGTGCTCTGGTGCTGACAAGAGATATTATTCGATGAATAAAATACACTTTAATAAAAAAGAAAGTATGATAGAGTACTCTACAGTATGCTAGAGTACACTAGAGTACACTAAGAAGTATGCTAAAGTATGCTAGAGTATGCTAGAGTATGCAAAGTATGCTAGAGTATGTTATCATCACAGAAGCTATGTCTGCCTCAAACGTACCTCTCTTTTGAACATGTCCAAAGCTTAAATCGGAACTCACTGCCCACACAGGTTCTTATCACATTCTCATCACGGAGAAGTATGGGATGCCTGTACATTGCACTATATTCAACTATGTTCAACTACGTGAGCCTCCACTACGTTCAACTACGTCCACTAACATGTATCTGACCGGGCATTTAATTAAGAAGACACCGTCAATGACGGATTCTTTTTATTGGAAGAACAAAGAGAGTGTCCTGGGTAAATAACGCTAAGCATAGTGTAACATGCCAGCCTTCGACTTTACAATAGGATAAGGGCACTGTAAAGGCAGCTTGTGGAGGTTGGTTATAATGGAAGCCTCGCTTTGGTTGCCACCATGTTGGTTGGTTGGTTGGTTGTTGGAGTGTTACCTCCTGGCAACACATAAGGTCATATCAGGACGGGTACTGCAGTTTTGCGAATAGCTTTGCGCATAGTGTCACAGGTGACAGTTGTGTAGGAAGTAGGGTTTGAGAACCGGTTTGTGCATAGTGTCACAGGTGATAGTAGTATAGGAAATAGGTTTTGAGACCAGATGTGAGACCACATGTATGTGATAGTAGTATATTAAGTAAGGCTTATGAACATTGTGTGCATACTGTCACATGTGGCATTATACGAAATAGGGTTTGAGAACTTTTGTTTGCAGACTGTCACAGGTGATGGTATAGGAAGTAGGTTTTGAGAACAGTTATGTGCCTACTTTCAAGCGAATATGAATAGAAATAAAAAGTGAGAATAAACAATATAATAAATCAAATACAATAATATTTAAGGTAAGTTTTTCTTAATGTTGTACCACCAAGACAAGCCATCTTTGTAGTGATTTTGCATCGGATCCATAATCACAGTGAAATATGTTTTATGCATATATATATATTGGTATGCAAAGAATATATCTAAATGATGTACAAGAGTCCCCACAGGACCTCCTCCCCAAGTGGCAAGTGGAAGTATATGAGTGGGCCAAAGACCAGTATATACCCCCATGGTTGACTGGAGGTCCCCTATTGTTTGGGATTTACTGCTATACCAACACAGTACTATCATGGGCAGTTCTGGCCTGTAGCCATATGTTGTAACTACTGAATTATTTCCTAATATTCACTGCTAATTTACTCAATCCAGTCCCAACTAAATGGCCTGGAAATATTTTAGAAATTAGATATCATTTTTTTATACTCAGTGTGCAACAGCCAAAACTGTCAAACTCCACATTAATCTTATATATAATTCGACCTTGGAAATTGAGTAGCTGGCCAAATTAGCACCGTAGCTAAAACGAGGTAAGCTCTCCAACCTGATTAAGTCTGGTTTAAGAACATTATGTGCATACTGTCACAGGTTATAGCAGTATAAGAAGTAGGGTTTGAGAACCTTTCTGTGCATACTGCCACGTGTGATAGTAGTATAGGAAGTAGGGTTTAAGAACATTGTGTGCTTACTGTCACAGATAATAGCAATATAGGAAATAGGGTTTGAGAACCTCATTGTGCCTCCTGTCACGTGTGATAGTAGTATAGGAAGTAGTGTTTGAGAGCTGGGGTGTGCATATGTGATCATCATCATCCTCATCATGCTGTTGGTCGCAATGCGACAAAGACTGCTTTTATTTCTTAAGGGCCGCTATTTTGTGTGGTTGTGCATTTCATAAAAGCTGCTTGCAAAGTCTTGAAATGCTGCTGGCGTTTGCAAGTTAATAGCAGCACTCTCTGGGGGAGCAAATAGAGGTCTCACACCGGCAAGAACACGTCAAGTACCTGTACACCACAAGGCAGTGGTTTATAACTTTGCAAGGCAGGGGCGTCAAACTCCCTGAGGTATTTTAGCAGGTAGCTACTGCAATACACGCATATGTGGTGATAGTATATGAATTAGGCTTTAAGCTAAGATTCCATATATTCAGTACGTGGCATGTCATTCACATTCGCATTCACATTTGCCTTTGCACCCATCTGTCCATTGAACGATCCACTTTGCCACATTTGCATTCGCATCCAGACATATGGAAGCGCAACCGTACATTCACATGCTTTTCCATTTCTTGTCACATTCGCAAACTGCAAACTGGATAACGCGAATATGGAATCTTACCTTTAAGAACATATGTTGTAGGCCAATGGGAGCAGTGCTGGGTTTATTCCGAGTGTGGGGATGGCCAGCTGGTCTGTTGCCGTGGCGGGGGGAGGTGGTGTGTTGATGAGGACCTGCTGACCTCCGACATCAGGAGTCTAACCAACGCTTCCCCACTGATCACCGCTCACAGCCCGGGCAGACTGCCCTTTGACCCCACCCTTCCACCTCCTCACACACTGGGAAAAGGTCAAACACACAGGGTCAGGCAGTACATTGTTCTGTCTACGTCAGAGGGCACTCCCTGCCGATTCATAACCGTGGTTTCATAACGAAATGTGCATACGCACTACTAGGCAGTGAGGATTTCAGCCATACAGTAAAACCTCTCTAATTGACCACCTTCATAAATCGACCAGTCCCCTATATCACTCGCTTCATTTGGGTCCCAGTCGATCGCCCATACAATATCAGTGTAATGATTTATGTTAGCCCCCTACACCACCCACCTCCCTAAATGGGCCAATTAAAGTCGGTCCCATGTTCGGTTGATTTAGAGAGGTTTTACTGTATAGTTATTCCAATCTCGATATTGTAAGTCACACTATTGGATGTCACAGTGTTACTATTACCTCAGAATAGAACTGGTGCTTACTGTGAAGCCAATTTAACATCCTTCGATGGGGAGGTTTAACTAACAAACCAAGCCTAACCCGTTATACCAAGGCGGGATGGCGGAATATGTTGGGAGCCGCCTCTCGTTTTGGTAGGTCGTAGTGTTCGAATCCCGTTAGTTCGAAGCATGGCCGATTCAAATCCCTGGCATAAAAGCTGATAATTGTCACAATCTAGCTGGGTAGTCGGCATTATATGAACATAGAAAGGAACAGTTGAATGAGGAACACCAATTGTCCGCAATTGACATAAATTCCTCACTTGACCAATGTCCGCAATTGAAATGTCCCCGCTTGATCAACTGATGGACCAAAAATAAACCACTCCAAAAGCTATTATCCTGATATCAATGTGACGCAGATTCATACACATTGTAAAAACACACACATCAATTCTTCTTTAACATACCTCACTGGCAGTAAATACAAAATATCACATACTTCCCCTGTCAGCTGCTATCGCTTTTCTTTCATTTCAAAGAACCGGTCAAAATCAACAAATCAATTAAAACAACTAAGCAAATCAATCAAATCAATCAAATCAATCAAATCAATCAAATCAATCAAATCAATCAAATCAATCAAATCAATCAAATCAATCAAATCAATCAAATCAATCAAATCAAGCAAATCAAGCAAATCAAGCAAATCAATCAAATCAAGCAAATCAAGCAAATCAAACAAATCAAGCAAATCAAGCAAATCAATCAAATCAATCAAATCAATCAAGTCAATCAATTCAATCAAATCAATCAAATAAATCAAATCGATAAAATCCATCAAATCAATCAAATCAATCAAATCAATCAAATCCATCAAATCCATCAAATCCATCAAATCAATCAAATCCATCAAAATCATCAAATCCTTCAAATCCATCATCAAATCCATCAAATCCTTCAAATCCATCATCAAATCCATCAAATCCATCAAATCCATCAAATCCATCAAATCCATCAAATCCATCAAATCCATCAAATCCATCAAATCCATCAAATCTATCAAATCAAAACCTCATTTCGAATATTCTACATGAACTTGAAAGCTGGATCACCTACTTGAAATAGTGTATTGACATAATCGCCTTAGAACTGGAATTACAATTGTTAATCACAAGTATAAGCTAGCCTCTCTACCACACAGCAACGGGACATGCTACTCTCTAGTCCCGGTCACATACACGTTAGTGGACGTAGTGATCCGTAGATAGATTAACGTGGGTGAAATGTGCTAGCACTACCTTAAACTACGTTAAGGTACGGCAGGTTTTGGTTGATCACCCACCTAATAGTATGGATACATACGCTACGGTACGGATCCTGGTATGTTATGGTACCGATACCGGTACGTCCAACTATGTTGATCTATGTTGAACTACGTTGAACTATGTTACCCTCCACTACGTTCAACTTCATCGACTAATGGCTATGCGACCATGGCAGAACAGCCAAGGTTTTGTGCAGGTCAAAGTATGCTAGGGTATGCTAGAGTATGCTAGACTATGCTAGAGTACATTAACAAGTATGCTAGAGTATGCTAGAGTACATTAAGGAGTATGCTAGAGTATGCTAGAGTATGCTAGAGTACGCTAGAGTATGCACCTCTCTTTTGATCATGTCCAAAGCTTAAATCGGAACTCACGGCCCACACATGTTCTTATCAGATTCTCATCACGGAGAAGTATGGATGCCGGTATGTTGCACTATGTTGAACTATGTTGCACTATTCTGCACTACGTTGCACTACGTTGCACCACGTTGCACTACGCTGCACTACGTTGCACTACGATGCCCTACGTTGCACTACGTTGCACTACGTTGCACTACGTTGCACTACATTGCACTACGTTGCACTATATTGCACTTTGTTGAACTACATTGAACTACATTGAACTATGCTGAACTATGTTGAACTACATTGAACTACGTTGAACTATGTTGAACTACATTGAACTACGTTAGCCTCCACTACGTTCAACTACGTCCACTAACGTGTATGTGACCGGGCCGTCTCTCTCTCCCTTTGTTACCACTTGTGCTGTGATCTATTGACCTGGTCTAGATCCAGCACCTGGTGCCAGAATCGGCAATCAGTCACGTGATATCGCTCAAGCTTCAGCACTCGTCTGCTTCTGATCATCCCAATTACACCCATTGATCTCGCTTTGGTCAGATACATGATACCAACCGCATTTTCCGGTCTGACCGGAAGTGGTGGATCCGAATCGGTAACAGCGCAGGCTTCCCAAGCGGAAGGTCGGGAGTTCGATTCCCAACCGAGTGAAACCACCTGGCGCTTGGCATTACTAGGATAGGGGGGCGACTGGACCATGCACACTGTCACCAGTCGGTGCCCAACTTGATAGTATCATAGATGTTGCTAGGATGTTAAACCCCAACATAGAACCCTTCCGGTCTGACGTTACCCTGAGGTATGCATCATCCATCCTATGGTTATTTAAACAATAACCTGAGTCTACTTTGTCTAGCATTATTCTCTTTATTTTCTCTAATGACCAGAAAAGGGTTGTTAGAGGGTTTGCAAACCTGGTTGCTACCGTTATTATGTTCTAGGGCTCGACGTTATTAAAACTAATGTTTGCCTGACAGTTTCCACTAGACATATTGAGTTAGCTGTAAAGGGTTTCACTATGCCTAATTCAATCATGAACTGTATTTGTGTACATCTAATTGGCATCGTGTGTCAAAATCCTTGTTTTCCTACCACTATATGCACTATGTCTTTTTCAAACTTTATCTTTAAACCTTTAAAGTTGCAGAATACGATGCTTTTGAGTTTCCATCATTTTGTAGTTAAATATATTAGGTTTAACGTTATAATCTACAATCCTTCAGTTTGAAATAACTTTTATTTTAAATGGCAAACTTTTGAGATATTTGAAGTGCAAACATGTTCAATTAATGTTGGCAATCACACCACAACTCTGACCCCATAGGCTTCGGCAGTAGCAGGTTCTATTCAATTGCTCCAGTCGCAGGAGAAACGATAAAACCAGGTTACAAAAATAAAATGGGGGACATCCTCCAAAAAGTCAAGGAAACCCTGACAAATGCCAACAAATAAAAAGGAAAAATATAAATAAGGAATAAACAAAACTATACAAATGTTCAGATCGGGGGGAGAACTGGGAAAGGAACCAGGGCTCCAAACCATGAATATCACAAATTTACTATCTCACTAACACGCTTTACTAAAAATATGCCATCCTCCACACAAAACAGGTAATAAGTGCAGTGACTTACACAACTACCCACCAGAGGGAGATGCGTGTGCTGCATGCACCAGCACACCCCCCCCCCCCCACACACACACACAAACTCAATCTAACTAAAACTAATAAGTAAAATTCGCGAAATCAAGCAACCACTCACCGAAAAGCACAAATATATATGGTAGAAGAAATTGAATGCAAGCTGGGGAGGGGCACACACTTTGCCCACCTAAACTGCCAGAGTGCATCCAACAAAATCGACACAATAAAAATACACCTAAAAAGAGAAAATCTCGACATACTGGCACTGTCAGAAACATGGTTCACTGACAACCACAAAAACAACACCCTCAACATAGATGGATATAGGCTTGTACGCAATGATAGGCAGCAAAATAACACACTAAACCAAACAAAAAAGGGTGGAGGTGTTGCCCTTTACTGCAAAGACACCAAAATTCTAGATCCTGAAGCACTAATAACAGCTAACTTATCAAATGAACACATAGAACTACTATGGTGCCTAATAAAAAATGAAAAGCAAGCAAATATAGCCATAGCAAGCCTCTACAGACCTCCATCAGGGGAAATTGAACTCTTCATTGAAGCCCTAGAGAAGAGCATAAACACCATAAAAAAACTGACAAAGGCAGAAATCTTCATACTAGGAGACTTTAATGTAAATTACAACAGCAATGATAAAAACAAACTAATGCTGCAAACCACAATCAAAATCTTAGGCCTACAACAGCTCATCACTGAAAAAACAAGGCTCAGTAAAAATAGCACCACAATTGACCTAATACTAACCAACTCAAACCACGCCACTAAATGGGGCACCAGGAGCTGGGGTATAAGTGATCATGAGCTAATATATGTAACAAGGAAAAAACTAAAAAGCACAAATCACTATGAGTATAAGATGGGCAGGTCCCTAAAAAACTACTCAGAAGATGCATTAAAAAATCATCTGCACCAAAACATAAACAACATCACACAAAACAGAGATGATGTTAATATCTATTGGGGCAACATCATCGCAGAAATAAGAAAATCAGCTGACGAGATGTGCCCCATTAAGAAAATAAAAATACAAAAAAACCAGGACCCCTGGGTAGACAATGACCTGCTAACGCTCATCATAGCCAAAAGTAAACTGGGTAATAAAGCAAAGCTCACAGAAACTATAGAAGACAAACTGGCCTACCATATTGCCAGAAACCACTCTCTCAAAGCTGTGAGAACAGCAAAAAAGAAATACATAATAAAGCAGGACAGAGACTGGGGAAGCAATACAAACAGATTCTGGAAGAATGTAGACCTATTATTCCCCAAAAATAACAAAGAAGAGCACACAACCTTCCAAGATAACGAAGGGACAATACTCTCAGACAAAGATGCAGCAAACAAACTGAACACACACTTTGCCACAATAGGACAAACGCTGTCAGAAAAATTTAAAAAAAGGTGGGAAAATAGATCAGGAACTGTGCAGAATGAAATCCCCACCTGCAAAACAGATATAATAGAAGTAAAAAAACTAATAAATGACATAGACACAAATAAACCAAGTGGAATAGACGAAATACCAACCAAAATGCTGAAAGAGGCACTCCAAGCCATCCCAGCCACTATAGTCGACCTATTCAACATCTCCTTTGAACAGGGGCATTTTATCTCAGCCTGGAAAATGGCAACCATTACCCCTATCCACAAAAGTGGAGACAAACAAAACATGGGAAACTACAGGCCAATATCGATTCTTCAAACCCCAGGCAAGCTCATTGAAAAAGTGCTACATAGACACATAAATGAACACCTGGAAAAAAACAATATACTAAACGAAAGACAAGGAGGTTTCAGGAAACTGCACTCCACATCTAAAACAATAGCTAACCTAACAAATGACATATTGGCGTCAATGAACCAAAAACAATTAGTTGGAGCAGCCTTCATTGACTTCAGCAAAGCATTCGATACAGTAGACCATAACATACTATTGGAAAAACTAGAATCCATGGGCATAAAATCCAACACTATGGACTGGATAAAATGCTACCTGAAAGACAGGCAACAGAGAACAAAAATAAACAATACACTATCAGACAACCAACCTGTCACATGTGGTGTACCCCAAGGGTCAGTGCTAGGGCCACTGCTCTTTATAATCTACATAAACGATCTTGAAAAATGGTTACAAACCGAATGCCTCCAACTATATGCAGATGACACAGTCATATATGCAAACGGCACCACAGAAGAGGAGGTAATAACTAAACTAAACAAGCTCCTACTAAAACTGGATGAGTGGTGTGAGTCCAACAAAATAACCATCAACACAAGCAAGTCAAAAACAGTTCTCTTCTCGCATAAACAAATGCCAGAAAGAAAACTACACTGTAAGCTAGGAAGCCAAACACTAGAAAATGTAGACCATTACAAATACCTAGGCCTTGAGTTGGACAGCCAACTAAACTACAACCTATGTATAAACAAAATTGTCCAAAAGGTAAACCACAAACTGTGGCTATTTGCAAAGCTAAGAGACTACATGACACAAGAAATGTCAATAAAAATCTTCAAGGGCATGGTGCTACCCTATTTTGACTATGGAGATGTAAACTACATGGGTGCAAAGAAAGAACTTCTAAAAAAACTGCAAACACTACAGAACAGAGCCCTGAAAATCTGCCTCAGAGTAGACAAGCTGCACCCCACCTATGACATACACAAAAGAACCAAAGTAAAATTGCTAGAAAATAGGAGAATAATTCATCTGAAAACATTAGCATACAGCTATAGTCAAGACAATAAACTCCTAACAAAACCACAAAGGGCAACTAGAGCAAATAATGCGCCACTACTAAAGCAGACCAGAAGCCAAATAAAAGCTCACGAGAGAAGCACGCTAGAAATGGCTGCCAAGGTGTGGAATGCCCAAACAGTAAAGGAACGACAAATTCCCGACCTAAAAACATACAAAAAATATCTGTGCAAAATAAGGCTAGGAACCCCCAACTAAGCTGCACCGCAAAGGGGCAGGTGATACATGTCACGGCCCACCAGCGAGACGCCCAATGGAAGGTAACCATACCAAAAGCACCCAGATAACACACCTCACAGCTGCGTACAAGCCTATGATATGTAAATAGGAGTAGGCTAGTCTAGAAATAAGAGTAGAAAAAATAAAGCACATATATGCCAAGAAAATCCAAAAAAATTAACATAGACTACTATAGTACTAACCAGACCAACCAACTATCTATCTGCTACTGAAATACAGGCAATCAAATACCTTATCAGCAGCTACTGTGTGATAAGACAACACCAACACTACAGCTGGCCAGCATTGAAAACAAGCCTGAATACCCAGGCTTATATGCTATGGACAGTATAAATACAGCCTCAATAAAAAAAAAAAAAAAAAAAAAAAAAAATTGCCTCAGCATTCCCTTCTATGTGGTGACAAATGTTTAATCGGTACACCATCGGCTACATTAGACATATAGAATCAAATCTAGATAATTATCTTGGTTTTGAAAATATGATGTTTTCATCGGACTTCGCAGCTTTAATGATTGTAGGCATAACCGGATGGACTACACTGAACATTGAATTAAAGACTTACATCATGTTATATCTCCAGGAGTAAGCCCAAATCTTAGGCCATGGTCCTCTGTCAAAACTGTGCAGATGATGCGATTTCATTCCTGTTTTAACCAATTTATGCATACAATGAAGCAAATGCTGGTTTACAAATGAAGTATGCCCAATGTGTTATAAACACTCTTTGGTGGGTTTATTTAGAGTATCCAAACTGGCAATAGCTGCAGTAATTTACATACGGGAACAAATCAAGACAAGGCAGAGGTGGAGATAACAAAAATTTACTGGAGAACATAACCTGCAGGCAGGTCAGTCTTGGCTGGAGAACATATCGGTATCGTGTATCATGTCTTGTGTCATGGTTAAATGACCGTGATATTAGTGTGGTATCGTATAGAGTACCAATCAGGTTAAATGATGTCAAGATATGTATCAAGCATATCGAACAATGATTAATCAATTCGCAATGAGACTAGTTACAAGTTGATAAGTTTAGAGGAAATGTTAAGATCAAGAAAGAGGTGAGAAAGAGAATAACTAGCACAGACAACCAGCAGCCCTCAACCCCTACCCCTTACCTCCATGATTATTGGGTGGGTGGGTGGGTGGGTGAAGCGACTTGCAAGGAGAAAGACCGGCGTGAAAGTGAAGTGCAAGATGGCAGTCAGTAACAGAGAAGTAGGTCAAGAAAGTAGTGTGAGAGAAAAGAGTGCCCGTGTTCCCGCCAGTAAATTATCCATGTTGAAGATCAACATGCGTAATGTCCAATGAATCCTATTCATGAACAATTTAAATAACTTGAATACTGTAGAATTTTGAATAGTCTTAGAAACGCGATTAATCCAAATTAAATTCCCAGCCATTGACTACGATTTTGATGATTCTGCCACAATACATACAAAGCTATATATCTTAGTTATATTTTAATTATAATTAATTACAAACCTTACACTGTTAAGTTCTGAAATATAGCTTGTTTGTACGGTGCAGAAGCATCGACATCATACTGAATGGCTGGGGATTTAATAAGGATCCATCACCTTTCTAAGACTATTCAACATTCCGCAGTATTCAAGTTATTTTAATTGTTCATGAATTCAAATTACTTTAATTTGTCATGAATAACATTCTTTAGACAATACTGTGACTGTCATTAAACCAACCAAAGAGGGTTTATTATAACACACTGGGCATACTTCATTTTTAACACCAGCGCTGCAGTGATCACCAACATTGGCAAAGTTCTGCTCAAGAGGCGAAAACTCATAATTGAGGGGGGTATCATAGATCTCCAGGGTTGCTGATAACCCTGGCAGTTTATGGGTTCTCCGGAACCAAACGAGGACCCCCGGGTTAGATGGCGGTCTCCAGGGGATTCTGGGTAAATTGAGTGGATAGCTCCCCCTCCCGGGCTCCCCAGCCAACTGCCACGCAACCTCCCTGCTCCAGGGACAGCGATTAAACTGGGATTTTATGTGTCTAGAATTTGAGTATTAGAGGTTTGAATGATCGTCGTTAAGGCCACAGCTATAATTACATATATACCGAGATATACATATATACATACATATATAGCATTATGCAAGTATCAATTTATCAATTTTGGCATTGTGCAAGTAACAATTTCCAGTGCGGGGGTGACAGTATTTGCGGCACTGGTAGCGGTGGGGGTGGTGGCGCCACCTGTCCCACAGTGAAGAGGGGTCACCCATAAAGTAGTACAAACCATCAGGGTGGCCAATAAGGAATATTCCCTTACACGCCTTTATACTCGCATAAGTTTTATACATCACATATTATATTATTATATTATATTATTAGCCAATAGGAACTGTTCATTATTTGCTCCTTACTAATATGCGGACTTAACTTCCTGTATTACAATTGTCACTTGCGCATTTATCATTCTTATTTCATGTTCATCATGCTGTCAGTTGCGTGCCACAAAGACTGATTTCATTACTTAATCACCGCTCTCCAGTTAACTTGTATGTGCTTATACATTTCATAAAAGCTGCTTGCAGTGTGTTGAAGTGCTGCTGGGTTTTGCAAGTTACTAGCGGCACTCTCTAGGGGAGCAAATAGAGGTCTCACACCGGGAACAAGACATCAAGACAGGCGCAGACTATTTCTCCCTGCAGTGGCTGGTCAGAAGATGTTGGGAGTTCCATTCATCACCGCCCTTAATGCTGCCACAGTAACATGGTTTTCTGTTAGCCTTTGGTTCTATCAAGAACCTGTACTACCAGCCAGTGGTTTACAACTTTGCAAGGCAGGGGCATCAAACTCCGGGAGGTATTTTAGCACCGGTATCAGAGGTATCGCAATACCCACATGTTTCATGTTACATGTCATAAATCGAGTGCTTAAATGTTTGAGGCTCACAGAAGCTTAACCCTAGCCTAGTGTTCTTATCTCAAGAGCTGGGATGGTTGTGATGGCAAATTCAGGAGTTTGTCCTACTTGGCTTGGTGGATCAGCTGCTAAGGTTGAAGTAATTTGAAAGCTGCGTTTGATGGTTATGACCCTGTCACATTAAGATGCTTCTCGCCGGCGCGCCGCCAATGCGTAAAATCACTTTTAATCATTGAGATACATCAAACTTTTCGGCGTCAGCGCAACATATTGGTAGCTTGATTTGGGGCGCCGTCCTGATATGACCTTAGATGTAGCTAGGATGTAAAACAACAACAAAGAAACAAAGCAACAGTTTGGTGCAATGTGTTGGAATGACGCTCATGTGCGTGCAGCTTGTGCCTATCGTTCACATAACGTTATTCCAGCGCATCTAACGTATCTCGACGGGCCCCTAACGTCGCCATAATGATGGCACCCACGCATTGTCGTGCGTCAAAAGTTTGTGCAAGCACAAAACTTCACCGATTCTCTGATGCGCGCTGCCGACCCTCGCCGTAGATCAACGAATACCAATGCGCACCTAACGCATGCGTAACGCTTCCTGACGTATCCCGAAGTTGCGCCAAAAAATCACATACGTCGACACGCGTTGGCGCGAAGCGTCATAATATGACAGCAGCAATAAGGTCCACATTTAGATGCTAGGTGGCATGCGGGTCGGAGCCCAGCAATGCTGATAGTGCAGTCCGTTAATCTAGGTGTTAGCAGGTTTAGCATCCATACTGACAGTGTGTCATGGAACCCGTGCATCCAGTTAAGCCAGTGACATTTGTTGGCAGAATCTGGAACTACTCTAGTTGGGTACATTCCACAACTGCTTATGATTTCACATGCTATGTCTCCATAAATAATGCTTGGGAAAATAATGAAATGCTTGATTATATTCAGATATTCATATCGCAACAGGATTCAAGCTCTTATTCTTGTAAATTATCTTTACAAAAAAGACAACTACGTTGTAATTTTCTCCTGGAATGTCACCGCTGCTCTCTTCATCTATTACATTTCTCCATTTAAGCTAGTGACATCTGTTAGCAGAATCTGGAACTACTCTAACTTAGCTTAACTGGCAGGATCTAATACCTATGTTTTTGCAACATGAACAACGAGCAACTCTGACCATGTCATATTCAGTAAATGCTCCTCTCATGTATACTAGATGGTAAATAGGGTATTGAATTGCATTTTAACCTATGGTCATAGATAATGTCGTGAGGGTGATGAAAATGGGAAATATTACATTTAGAGCGGGAATTAACCCCATGTCTCTTGTATTCTGGGCCTGGGTGATAACAATTTCACCACCAATGTGGTGAAATGGTTATCACCTCTCAGGCCATACGACTCAGGCCGTACGGGCTGAGAGGAATCCCTGCCGAGGAAACGGGCTTAAAGGATCCATGGATGAATCTCGATAGGCACCACGTGGGATGGGAGGACAACTTGGATATTGAGGCAGGTCCATCACAGCTCAATCTGCACACTGTACTATGACCCGGCAGAGCATTGGTTGTTTGGATGTTGGAATTTGCTAAATCTAAGGTCATACCAGGACGGGTTTCAACTTGTGACAGTGCGCACTCAAGGCAACTGCATAGAGTACCCCACTGGGAGACAGGGCCACCAGCACCATGACCTGATATCACATTCAGTCACATTATCCTGACACTGATCTAACCACTCATTCCCCTATGCTATTAATGCCTAGCACCAGGCTAGGAAGTGACAAGTATCAATTCTATAAGTCATTGGTTTGATTCGATCGGGAACCGGACTCCCGATCTTCCGGACGCGAAGCCCGCACTCTACCAATTCGGGCATCGCGCCCTTTGTCTCAATGGAGGAACGACACAGACAACGACCTGCAAGTAGCAAACAGCTTATTGTAAAAGCGCAGCAGCATCAGGTCAGCGCATGACCAGCTAGCTGAGAAGTGGAGAAGAGGCTAAAGTGGCGAGCGGAGAGCGATTGTAGGGAAATGTTGTGAAAGCCCCACTGACCAATCAGGTGGATGGAGAAATGAACTCGTCAATCCATCCAAGGAAGGGTCCAAGTCACAGCAGACAGGGAAGGAAGGAGGCGTGTCGTTCCCACCGAATCACCAGCAATGCAAACATCGCGACTTATTTTAAATCTACTCCTGACTATTCAAATACTGAAATGAATGTCCAAGGCAATAATAATAATAATAAAACATTTATATAGTGCCTGATCCAGCAAGCCATTCTCAGGTGCTTTACATAACAAACAAATCTACAGGAAAATAAATGTCACCTAGTTAAAAGTAGATTTAAACAAATGTGTCTTAAGACCTTTTTTAAAAGCACCAACAGATTTACAATCTGTGATATATCCTGGCAGAGCATTCCACAGTCTGGGGGCAGCAATATTAAAAGCACAATCCCCAAAAGCCAAGTCCATTACAAATGATGCTAGGCGATATGAAACGTTATTCATTTACTGAAGTGGTATATGTAAGTGCATCCGCACAAAAATAAAGTTATTTTAGTGATTAATTAATATTGGTTCATTGTTTCAAGAGGCCTGCTGAGAATAAGACTAGTTGGGAAGCAAGAGGTGTCCGGATAAGGACACCAACAAACATTAAGGACAATCTTTATCATTATGTGCTGTATAAGTATTATACGAGTATAATTATCCATGAACTGATTATCCTTGAACTGTGCCTCTGCTTGGGACATTGCTTGACACCTCAGAACTATTGACACTTAACAATTCACGTGACTGGACAGGCTCCCTGCCTTGCCTTTTGCTGCCCCCTGGCCTATTCAGCTGTCATGATTCAGCCTCTTGCCAAGGTATAATAAATGATATATACTTAGTGACCAGACTTAGCTGGTATCAGAGTGGCCAGGAGCCACTCACAGGTTGCATCATAATCAGGAAAAATGCGAACACAGCAAATATAGTTATGGCATTTTTAATTAAGGAAAGTTAAATGTCAGGTTATACAAATGTCAGCTCACAAATGCTTAAGAAAAGAGGCTAGAGATGCTATGGCCCTACTTTCCACTTTCACAAGTAGGGTGGGTGGGAGGCCAATTTAAGGCTGGTTATTGTCTCCTGGCTCCTCCGGTCATAATGACCAAACCCAGTCGCTGCGCCGCCTTATACAGCAAAGGTCTACCCGAAAAGGGGCGCATCGGCAGTACTAGTGTACTGCGTAATACATCATCAAGTCCTGTTTACCCGATCGGCGACCAGGTTTAGAAAAGACTCGCTAGTCGGCATTTGAGTTGTTACATAGTTCTAAAGAATTCCGATAGTCGGCGACACAATAGACGTCCTTAGTACTGGCACGCCTTGGTCTGCATTCGCGATCCTGATTACCCACAATGCCAAAGCATTATGCACAATGGCAGAAGCAGGAAATCACTCCTATAATAGTTGGATAGTATGTAATAACTAATATATAGAAGAGAATTGCTAAGTGGTAGTGGCCTTGTTTATATTCCCATAATAAATTATACAGCACATATATACACATATATGTAGGTCTATTTCACAAGCTACACATGAATTATGGTTCAATAAAAGATGCACTGTGTAAGGCAGGCATGTTTCCACAATCGGAGTCAGGGATTTGCTGGGAAATAACTCTTCTCAGAAACTCATTCTGGGTAAACCGAAACATGTTCACTATTTTGAACACCTTGAGGCGGACGGCTGACAGAAGCGTGTAACTCGGTTTACAGCAGTACTTATCCCCAGATCCACTAGCACATCAGGATTAGCTTGCAGCATATACCGTATATGTCCAAATAGAAGCGCGCTCCCTAATAGAATCACACCCCCCATTTCAAGATTGAAAGGAATCACAAATTTACGATCAGACTGAATGCACATAAAATAAGACAATCCCACTTTATTTCAGAGCCACAACAAAAATAAATCAAAATGTACGATCATATTCAGACTGAATGAACATAAAATAAGACAATCCCACTTTATTTCAGAGGCCCGACAAAAACAAATCCATGACATTCTTAAACTTTGAATAGACGCGCATCCTTGTGTCTGCACTCCAGCAGTGCGTGTCTATTGGGACATATACGGTATATGGATAGTGATAAACCCTTTATCGCATGTAATAATGTCTGTAGTTTCCTGCACTACCCACCCCTTCCAGGTAGGGGGAGGGGGGGGGTACCAGCATGCACCGCTCCACCTCCTTCGCGTTGCCAATCCTCCACTCACTCAGATGAATTTTTAATATACCCAGAGTCCCTCAGGATCCCCCCAAAAGAATGAGTGGCGGTTGGGTGATTTAGACACAAAGAATAAAGCTGATGGTTCCAGGGTCTTGTTGCTAGGCATTGGGGAATTGCGCGGAGAACGCTGCGTAGTATCTGCCCAGAAGCCCCGATACAGCTGAAGTTAATGGCATGAGGTGCAGCTACGGCGGCCAGCGACGGATGCTGGGTGTAGGAGGACTGTAGGCTGAAAGTGTTACCCCACACCAGAAACACAAGGTCACAACGCACAGGCCGTGAGCGTTCGCAGGCGCGATATCAGTATCGATATAGCGAATGGTAGACAGGAAATGTGAACACTTATTTGTCTCACTTTATTTTTTTTCGTGCATTAGTTGTCCCAAGCAGGGGAAATCCCAGTCACAGACGACTGGTCTTCCCCACTGCTGGTCGATAGAAAGCCCAAGCCTACACTTTTACCGACCCGAGGGATTTTTAACCTCCCACACCACATAGTCATGGTATGAGAGCAACCAGCCTTTGATGACGCTGTAAGTTATACACAGCGGTGGAAATCCAAATTGGCAGAGCTGGGGGCACAAAGAATCAAACCGCCGACTCTCAGATTAGGAGTCTGACCTAGAAAAAAGTCAGACACTCTAACCACTCCACCACAGAGAACGCCACACTATCGATACAGTACTGCCAGTTATACCCCCATCACACCAAACTAGTTCTCCCTACGTTCTTGAAAATGTTGCTGAATGGACTCAAACTGTGTGCGAAAGGAATGGACATAGTAGCAACTTTGTATGGTCTTTTTACGAACGGAATAGATGGGCTAGAATGGAATGGTGCTCCCAAACTTTGAGCATCCCAAACATTTTCTTGCAACCACATTTTACCCTGACCACAGCTTGTTTTAGAACGTGGTTTGACGTTTTGAGAACTAGTTTGGTGTGATGGGGGTGTTAGCAGTGTTTATGGTGGCGGTGCGCTATGCTTCATGGAGAATGTCAATGCTTAGCTGAGTCATCCACGAGGCACATGACCAGAGTCGAAAGAGCGCAGACCTCCCCTGTGGGAGATCGCGAGTTCCTAGTTGAGTTAAACCAATGACTTACAAAATTGATACTTGTCGCTTCCTAGCCTGGAATTCAGCGTTAATAGTTTGTCCAACCCGGAAATACCACGTGACATCTGACCATAATCATGGAAGTACCTTCCTCTCCACCAGGTTTTTTTTTTGTTTTTGTTGTTTTACGCCTTGGCAACATCGAAGTTCATATCAGGACGGCTACCGACTCGTGACAGTGCAAAATCATGGTGATTTCATAGTGTTGCCCCACTGGGAGACCCAGCCGCCGGCAACATGACCTCATCATTAACCACTCTGCATTAATAGGATAGGGCAAGGACAGCGGGGCAGCACTATAAAGTTGACATGAGTGTGCACAGTCACAAGTCGGTACCCATCCTGATATGACCCTAGATGTTGCCAGGTCAAATAACTCCAACAATCAACCAATCAATGAGGCACGTATCATTAGCGAGGTGACACAGAGTCAAACCCACAGGTGTGCAGGTGTGGCAACCTGTAAAATATTCCGATAATAAAGCATTGGTGGGGGAATGCAAATAATCTATTGTAAAACAGGTATACATGCCCAGGTGCATATATGTGTTTATGTAGTTGCTGGTGGCGCTTGATTGATAGGTAAATAGACATAGTGGTGCTGGCAGGACTGTGTGTAAGGGGCACTCAGAGCCCTACACACTACCCCCTCCCCCCTCTGCTAGTAAGGATCACCACACTCAGGCTCAAGGCCAAGGGACCCACACAGCTTGGTGGTGGTGGGCAGATCACTGGTAACCATGGGGACCAGGAATGCTGGATCCCTATTGGTAGAGCTAGAAATTCTTGTTTCTCATTGGGCGAATGGGGTGGGGTGATACTCTATACTGAATCCATGTACCATATAAATAATAAACCAGAGGGCTTGACTCTCTCTCTTCTTTCACACTTTATGCTCTTCCTTTCTCTTTGCCTGTATTGATTTCACTATAGCCTGCCCAGACAACCACATATTCGAGAAGTAGCCTTTACAAAGCGATATGTGTGCAGTTGTGTCAGAGAGATGCTGTGGTGGAGGTATAACTCAGGACTGGGTGGCGTGCTGCAAAGAGCCCTATCCATCAGGATCCACAGACATACTGGGGAGTGAAGCAGTCCCATCGACTAGCCGGCCGATGTATTTGGCTGACAAAGCATTACTCTTCTAGTCACACATAGGTGTCGGATATATATATAATGCATTGTGTAAGTAGTATAGGGAGATCGATCATTGACGCGGGTGTTTACTGTCAGTGACCACACACATAGCTGTGTGGGGAACGAGGTGTTTTTTTGTTGTTGTTTTTTTTGTGACAAGTTTTTTTATTCTGCCCATAACGTATAAGCTCCCGCGAGGGTGCTTGTTTTCAATGCTGGACAGCTGTGATACTGGATTGGTCTGGTCCCGCACTCAGGAGTCTTTACCTGATCTTTCTCGGGCCAACCTTTGCGGTTTTGGGTGTTAGTAGTTTCTATATTAGTTTTTTTGTATTTTCAAAGTTTTTTCCTAACCTGTATATGATAACTTAGCCTACTATGCACATCTACGCAGATGACATACAGGCCTGCGGGAGAGGATCCCATCCCATTGTGGTTTGTTACAGCACTCTTTCATCCATGCCCTGTCCTTAGATAGTACACCAGAGCGCCAGAACACCCCTGGACCCTTCAGGACTGCGACTAGGTGGGATGGCTGTGTTGTGTGGTTAGCCATTTTGTATTCCAGGGTGATTCGGATGCATGACCGTGGCCTGCCCGGTTCTGCTTTGGTTTGTGCCAGTACACATACCCAGACGGACTGCGCCGTATGGTGATAGTCCTTCCGAATTCCTTACTGTTCTCTTTCAACCATATGGAAACAATGTTGCTCTGACATACAGAGAGCGTGGGCGCCGTTTATAACATCAGAATGCGCTCCCAAGCGAGTTGTCCCTGCTTGCTTTCTGAATACAATGGAGGACATGATATCCCGCAGAAAGTAAAAAAGTAAAGCTTTTTTTATTTAATGACGCCTCTAGAGTTTTGCATCCTGGCAACATGTAAGGTCAAGTCAAGACGGGTTCCGAGTTGTGACAGTGTACACTCATGCTCTTGGCAACTTTATAGGGTTGTCCCATTGGGAAATCAGCCCACCAATACCATGACCTGATATCCCACTCAGTCACATTATCCTAACACTGAGATAAGCAGTCCTTTGGCCTGTCCTAGTAATGCTGAGCACCAAGCTAGTAGGTGACAAGTATCAATTTTGTAAGTCATTGGTTTGACTCGTCCGGTAATCGAACCCCGCATGAGTAACAGGCGGGAACCAGTCCTAGTGCACCGCCATATTGCGTTCTGCCAAACCTATTGGGCACAGCCAAACACCAGTATAAGAACAAGCCCCATACTGGCTATATATACACCATATAAAGGTGTTATGAGAGATTCAGTTAAATTTGCCATATTTACGAGCTGCCCGCTATATCCAGTTGACAGCTGTGCGAGACTGAATTATACATTATATATCAGGGAAGCGAAATTGGAATGGTAACTCTAGGTGGCGGAACAGAGGCAGAGGCTGGGAATCCTATCTGTTAGCACCTACCAGCCTGTCGACCTCCCATCACTCAGGCGCCCAATGCCCGTAACCCCAATAATCCACTATGTATGGCTGGCAGCACTCTGCCATTTCACCTCAGCTCACCCCTATTGGGCCGGAGATCCACAATTGGTTATATCTATGCATGCATATATATATAATACACATCTATATGTGAAGAGTTTGGGCGCAAAACCATGTAGACTCCAATCCAAAAATGGAGATACAAATTGGAATCAAACCCTTAAAAACTTAATTTTCTTATATTCCGTCTCTTTTGTGCATTGCTCCATAACCATGTCATCATATGAAAAGTGGAATTTGCGAGAATCAAAATCAGTTTTAGGTACAAATCTTGTATTTAAACTACATTTTTGGATTGTAGTTTACATATATATATGCATATACATATATGTATATATATGCTGCCATATATATATAAAGAGTTCACACGCGAAACCACGTAGTCAACAATCCAAAAATGTAGTTTCCATCAAATATGTTTACCTTAACATAATTTTAATTCTCATGCATTCCACTTTTCATATGATCGCATGGTTATGGAGCAATGAACAAAGAAGTAGAAAATTAAAAAATGTTAAAGCCTGTTGAAGGTTCGATTCCGAAGTTCATCTCCATTTTTGGATTGGCGTTTGCATGGTTTTGCGCCTGAACTCTTCATATATTTATGTATATATATGCATCTATATATGTATATATATGCTGTGTATGCAGGTATTGCAATACCTCAGGGAGTTTGATGCCCCTGCCCTGCGGAGTTGTAAACTGTTATGTATGGTGTTATCTGCAGGGCAGCGGCGCGACGGCCGGGACCGAGCAGAGCGGAGGAACCAGTGTAGTGGTATCGCACGGGCTGAATAAAGCATTAATTAACTAGACCTCAACGTGTGCAGTCGTTGGTCGCTTAATCACATTACATGGTGTCAGACGTGGAACCTTAGACGGACATGTCACTACCAGGGTTGAAGCCTCCCGGCCCGTTGAATTTGGAGGAAAACATTTCCGCGAATTGGAAGACATGGCTGCATGCTTTCAATATATACGCCTCCGCAGCAGGAGTCCAAAGCAGGAGCGAAAAAGTTCAGTGTTCAGTATTCCTGCATGTCGCTGGAACCGAGGCGCAGAAACTACATCAATCGATGCAGTTTACCGCCGCCGAGCGAGACAAACTACAACCGCTAAAGGAGGCATTCCGGGCTTACTGTGAGGGCAAAACCAACATCACGGTAACCCGGTACAAATTCAACACCTATAACCAGGGCCAACAGTCAATGGATGCGTACATCCGGGAGTTGAAACACCAAGTTGGCCTATGTGAGTACGATGCACTAGAGGAATCCCTGTTACGGGACAGACTGGTAAGCGGAATCAGGTGCGACAAGCTGAGAGATCGCTTACTCCAGACACCAAAACTGACTTTACAAACATGTGAGGAAATGTGCCGTCTAAGCGAACACCAAGCCAACCAGTTATCCGCCGGGAACACGACCGACTACACGCTGGATGCTATACAACAGCGCGAGTCGGCACGCCGGCAGTTCCAACCATCAGGAGGCCGCCAACAATCCTACCGGCGACCCGCCGCGAGGGGCGGTCAACAAAGCCGAAATGCAGCCAGCCAACCGAGATGCGGCTGGTGTGGCTACTCACATCGCTCCGACCGAGACGCTTGCCCGGCCAGAGGAAAGACGTGTGATGTCTGCAGCAAGGTCGGTCATTTCGCAAAGGTGTGCCGAAGCAAAACATCAACGGTCAACGAGATTACGGTGGGCAACGCAGACAACGATGATGAGTGGCAGGGCGACCAGGATGACACAGACCTGTTCGTGGGCGAGATGTCTGAGGATGCGCAGGATCGGGATCAGTTATGGTACGAGACCATACCTGTAGGAGGGCGTGACATCCGTTTCAAGCTAGATACCGGCTCGGAAGCCAACATCATCCCCAGAGACGCCTTCACAGGGCTGCACGCAGAACTCAACCAGGCCAAGTGCCGCCTGGTAACGTACTCAGGGAAAGGATCACACCTCTGGGTCAGGTGGAGCTACAGGTGAGGGACCACCTGTTGCTATTCCACATAACAAGCAGCGGATGTGCCATCCTCGGGAAAGACGCGTGTGTCCGCCTACATCTACTCTCCCGCCTAGACAGCATCAGTGCAGAACACGACGAACAAGCAATGAACATGGTAAAAGAATTTAATGACGTCTTTACTGGGCTAGGGACAATTAAGGTAGATGCGAAAATTCACATTGACAAACATGTACCTCCCGTGGTGGATCCTCCGAGAAGGATTCCACATGCCATTGCGGATCAAGTCAGAAAAGAGCTGGACAGAATGTTGCATTTGGGGGTTATCGTAGAAGAGACTGAGCCGACCCCATGGGTTAATTCTATAACGATAGTGAAGAAAAACGATAAAATCCGCATATGTTTAGACCCCACCAAATTGAACAAAGCCATAGAGCGGGGTCCCTACCCAACTAGAACGATCGGGGAAGTTGTAGCTAAATTAAATGGGGCAAAATACTTTTCGGTGGTAGATGCAAAAAGCGGATATTGGCAAATTCAACTCGACACGGAAAGCTCAAAGCTTTGTACGTTTAACACGCCATGGGGAAGGTTCCGATACACTAGACTACCGTTCGGTATAAAGACAGCTGGGGACATATTAATATATGAAATGAATAAGATCCTACATGGACTAAAAGGGGTGAACGTCGTAACGGACAACATTCTCGTCTACGGCAGTACAGTCCAGGAACAGAATGACAATATCTCAACGAGAAAACAAACAATTCAATAATTGTATTGCATAAAGAGCCAATGCCAATAACATGTTCACAGATTGTGTCATACACTGTAAACCATTGTATATGTACTTATCTAAATGTCATTTGGGAAAGGGGAGGTGTGTGCGGGCCAGTTGAACCAAGCTGGTATGAACGGTATGCGATCAGACCGCACGAACTAACGAACTGTACGGTCTGTCGACCGAAAGGACACAACAAACTCAAACTAGCCAGCACACAGACTGCGAGATACATACCGCAAACTAAGGCAACGTGCAAAGACAGTAGAAGGCGCACGACAAATCCTAAATGAAAATACTTAACGGGCTGTCACATTTCAGTCAAACTGCATTGTATTTTATTCCAGAATCACATCATGTTGTTTCTCCATATGAAAGGGAGATGTTATGTATGGTGTTATCTGCAGGGCAGCGGCGCGACGGCCGGGACCGAGCAGAGCGGAGGAACCAGTGTAGTGGTATCGCACGGGCTGAATAAAGCATTAAGTAACTAGACCTCAACGTGTGCAGTCGTTGGTCGCTTAATCACATTACACTTAGAATAGATGTTACGAGTATGTAAAACTCCAACGACCAACCACTTTCACATTGTGGGTTACATGCTGTAATGTTCCGGCTGCCTCCCGGCGTGTCATGACACATACCACCTACTATCCCAAATTGCAATATGAATAATGGATACGATATATACACAGAAATGCGTCCAATACCTGACTGTATATCACACATAGTACACATTGAATATTACTCATGACAAACTATTGCATTCATAATAATGCTTTATCTAGCACGACCGGTGGCGCCACTTTTGTTGCTTGGCCGCGCTAATCTGTCATTGCTGTTGCCAGTAGTTGCTGAAGAAAAAATAATATCCTTATTTTTTGTTGGGGGTGGTGGGGGTTCATTATGTGTTAAAGCAGGGGAAATTTCAATCATGGACGATTGGTCTTCCTCATTCCACTGCTCCTTGCCCTTTCCTAATAATACCAAGCGCCTGGCTAGGAAGCGACAAGTATCAATTTTTACGTCATTGGTTTGACTCGACCAGGATTTGAAGCCACGATCCCATGATCTACCAACATGATAGATGGACGCTCTAACTCATTCGGCCATCCAGTTTGGTTATAAATATATATATATAAATATTAATATATAAATATATTATATATATATACAATATGTATATCGATAAGGATCTGTCAGAGAAGACGGGATGGGTGTACAGATCACATGCTTTTATCATATATATATAAGATATATATGCATACGAATTATGGTAATATAAATAAGGACACTATCACACCTCAGTTCACTCTGCTATATATTGAGCATTGCATTATTATATGATATCCACTAAACCAGTGACCAGGTGGGATGGCTGAATGAATTGAGTGTCCGTCTCTCGTTTTGGTAGATCGTGGGTTTCAAACTCATGTCTTCGGACCTTGGCTGACTCAAACCAATAGAATAAAAAATGTTCGCTTCCTAGCCAGGCGCTTAGCATTATTAGGATAGGGCAAGTTCTGGTTGGCTCAGTATCAGGATAATGTGACTGAATAGGATATCAGATCATGGTAGTGCCGGCCTGGTCTCCCAGTGGGGCAGCACTATAATGTTGCCGTGAGTACACACTATTCCAAGTCGGTACCCGATCTGATATGACCTTGGATTTTGCCATGACCTAGAACTCCAAGGACAAACCAACTAAACCAGTGCTTAGTTACAGATCTGATACCACTTGTGTGAAAAGGTATATACAGTATAACCACGTTAAACCAAGCTCGGTTAAACCAAACCATTGGTTAATCCACACTTTTTTATATAAAAAAAGTTGGTTAAACCAAAGTTGCTTAATCCAAATTATTGGTTAATTCAAGCAAAATTGTCAGACCCCAGCCCACTGCAGTATGGTTAAACCAAACTATCATGTGGTTATATGGTCATCGGAGACACCACCAACCTTTTTATATGACAAATGGTAGTATTTTGCTAGGCTGCGGAAAAAACTTTGGATCAACCGATCGTTTGGTTTAACCGAGCTTGGTTTAACAGAGTTATACTGGACATACATAAACAACAATAATAAAAGTATCCACAGACATTGTATAACATGTGCAATACACGCTTACTTAAAGTCAAAGCCAAAGCTTGGTTAAACAAATGATCGGTTAATCCAAACACATTTCTAGGGTCCCTTCAGGTTTGATTTAACAGGGTTATACTGTATATGGGTTACGGACACTGCCGGTTTACACAATTTGTAGTCATTAAATATGAGGAATGCGAAACTAAGATGGATAAGAATCGTGAGGAATATAATAACACATACATCCACACATTGAGAGTGAAAGCCTGACTGTGAATCATGACTTCAGTGGCTTGAACAATGAGACTGCCTCATACATGTAGGCGACACCAGAACCAAGCTGACAAATTCTAGTTGCCAAGTACTCGTCTAATATATGAGCCTGTCTCAAAAGGTGATAAATCTTCTATTTGTTGTCCATTGTAACAATTGACACAAAACGGCACAGAAACGGTTAAACTGAAAACACAAGGACATTTGCTTCAAATCAATATGTATTCTATTGGGATTATGAAACACCATGTAAAAACCAAATCAGTTTATCCTGAGCAAATGCATAAGCAGATAATATGTCTATCGTTACAATGTACAAAGTTTTGTCACATATTGCTTAGCACGTTTTGACACAGTCTCATATATAAATTTAATGATATATATGTAGGCATGTACAGTAAAACCTCACTAACCGACCACCTCCACAGATCGACTTCTCACCTATACCGATCACTTTACTTGGGTCCCAAATGATCGCCCATACAATACCATTGTAATGATAAAAACACTCCCTAATCCGACCACTTCCCTAATAAACCACTTAAAGTCGGTCCCATGGTCGAATAAAATAGAGAGGTTTTACTCTACCTCATATGCATATCCGACTAGAGGCCGGAGCCAACATACCATGATTGGATCAGCGCAGGGATTTCCCCATATCTCTTGACAAATTAATGTCTCGCATCGCATCTACGTGGTAACAAAGACCCTATAATACTAAAACGGCTCACTCAGCCTGTACTGTGTAATCAAAATGATCAAACCCACCACTTGGTGCGCTGGCTGTTCTCTTGGTTTAACAGTTGCTATATTATATGTTTAAATGTGTATATGAATGTGAAAGATGTGTGATGATGGCGATAATGATGATGATGCTGATGATGATGTGTATTTGTTCATAACAATTTCATATTGATGTGTATTCATACTTACCTATATCATGTATAAAATAATTGTATGTGTTTGCATGTGAAACCCCAACCAGCAGCCGCGCTGATCAAACCCACCACAAGCTGGCACTGCGAAATTTACATTACCATGGGAGAGATAGGGAGTGAGCTGTCTTAGTATTATAGGGTCTTTGGTGGTAATTATGGGTCAATACACTCCTATTTCCAACCCACAAATGGCACATATGTTATATTTGGGAATAAACATGCATTTCAAGGAGAGCAATGAATTATAAATAACAAAATGTATATAGGAAAATTCCTAATCACAAAAATAAAGTTCCATAGAAACCTCACTCTAACCCCCCCCCCCTCCCACACACATACAATGACGCTTCCAGAATCCAGTCCTTAATACAATTCGGCATATTCCTGATGTGTTCGCCTGGTGAAGTTATCTTGTCATTAAGGAACCCGATGGATCGGTTGGTTGGTTGTTGGACTTTTATGGCATACCAACATCTGAGGTCATATCAGGACAGATACTGACTTGTGACAGTGCACACCCATGGCAATTTTATAGTGCTGCCCCACTGGGAAATCAGGCCACTGGCACCATGACCCAATATCCCACTCGGTCACCTTATCCTGACACTGAGCTAACCAGTCCTTGCCCTATTCTATTAATGCCGAGCGCCAGGCTAGGAAGCGACAAGTATCAATTTTATACGTAATTAGTTTGAATCGACCAGGAGCCAAACTCCCGAATCCTGCATGCGAGGCCCACAATCGGCAAACTGCTGATAATGGCTGCGGGCCATATTGGATAAGGTCCACTGGGATGCCTGATGGATGGAGTGACTGACTCAACCACGCCCTGCCGCGAAGATGGGAGCGACAAATCGCACATCTCATCCATGTTCCAAGCTTGGGAATGGTGGCCACATATTGTCAATTAAATCTGACATCCAACTTAATGCGCAAATGCTGGTGTACGCCAGGCCTAGCGCCTTTGGGGGAGGGGGGGGCGCAGGTGTCTTAGTAGGTACAGGATTGTTTTGGTGTTTGTTATTTTACGCCCTGGCAAAATCTAAGGTCACATAAGGACAGGTACCGACTTGAGACAGTGCACACTCATGTACAGGATTGTTTTATTTGTTTGATGTTTTATGCCCTGGTAACATCCAAGGTCATATCAGGGCGGTTACTAACTTGAGGCAGTGTACACTTATGTAGAGGATTGTTTTGTTTGTTTGTTGTTTTATGTCGTGGCAACATCTAAGGTCATATCAGGAGAGACACCGACTTGAGACAGTGTACACTTCTGTACAGGATTGTTTTGTTTGTTTGTTGTTTTATGTCCTAGCAACATCTAAAGTCATATCAGGACGGACACCGACTTGTGACAGTGCACACATAAGTACAGGATTGTTTTGTTTGTTTGTTGTTTTACGTCCTGGTAACATCTAATGCTAGGTACACACCTACCGTATACAATTCGCGCACTAAAACTCGCGACTCGACCCGACCCGCTTAAAACTGAAAACAGGCCGATTCGTTTTTCGAATCGCGAATCGCAATCGTAAACGGCCGCTTTTAGCACTAAAAACTGAGTTTTATGCGCGAATCGCAATCGCTAGGTGTGCGCGGGGGGCGCACACATAGCGATTTTTGTGCGCGAAACGGGCAGTTTTCGATCGTAAACGGGAGGTGTGCGCGCACAAACGGTAGGTGTGTACCGGGCATAAGGTCATATCAGGACGGGTTCTGAACGTGACAATGTGAATTTATGGCGACTTGGCAGTGCTGGTCCATTCCGACACCATGATGCAATCTCCCACACAACCGCATTATCCTGATACTTAGCTAACCCGCCCTTGTCCTATCATATTAATGCCAAGCGCCAGGCTAGGAAGCGACAAGTATCAATTATATAAGTCATTGGTTTCACTCGGCTGGGATTTGATCTTCCGACCTTTCACACAGGAAACCTACACTGTTACTCATTCGAGCCACCGCGTCCGGTTAAACCAGCAGATACAGAATCTATGCAGATTTCAGTGGCTTTACATAATAATGCCTGATTTATAAAAGATCTAGATATCACCACAACGTATGGTTTCCATTAATATAACTATAACCTGCGCAGTTTGATCTGCATGCCAATATCGGCCAGGATAATCACGTTGTGTGACACTGGAGATGATGCAGGATGTAACCTCAACTCATATCCCACACACATATAGGTCAGAACCCGGGTCAAGAAATCAGGTTAAGCTGGATGATAAAGCACCAACCAGGGTGTCCCATCAAAGGCAATGATTAATGAGCACCAGGTCAAGAGTACTCAATGGAAAGCAGCCTGCCCTAACCAGATGCATCATGGTCATTGCTGACTGACCAGATGCATCATGGGCAATGTGGTCAGACCAGATGCATCATTACTAATTCTGTCTGACCAGATTCATCATGGTCAAGGCTGTCTGACCAGATGCCTCATTGTCAATGCTGTCTGACCAGATTCATAATGGTCAAGGCTGTCTGGCCTCATTGTCAATGCTGCCTGAGTAGATTACCAGATGCCTCATTGCCAATGCTGTCTGACCAGATGCATAATGGTCAAGGATGTCTGATCAGATTCATAACGGTCAAGGCTGTCTGACCAGATGCCTCATTGCCAATGCTGGCTGACTAGATGCATAATGGACAATGATGTCTGACCAGATGCATCATGGCCAAGGCTGTCGGACCAGATGCCTCATCGCCAATGCTGTCTGACTAGATGCCTCATGACCAATGCTGTCTGCCCAGATTCCTCATGGTCAGGGTTGTCTGACCAGATGCCTCATGGCCAATTCTGTCTGACCAGATTCATCATGGTCAAGATAATCTGACCAGATGCATCAGGGATAATGCTGTCCGAGAAGATTCATCATGGTCACTGATGTCTAACCAGATGCATCATGATCAATACTGTCTGCCCCTATGCCTCATGTCCAATACTGTCTGGCCAGATTCATCATGGTCAAGGCTATCTGACCTGATGCATCATGGCTAATGCTGTCGGACAAGATTCACCATGGTCAATTATCTCTAACCAGATGCATCATGGTAAATGTTGTCTGACCAGATGCCTAACGGCCACTATAATATATAAAATATAATATATAATATATAATATATAATATATATTATATAATATATAATATGTAATATATAATATATAATATTTAATATAAAATAAGCGAGTGAAGCAGGCGTAGTTGGCGCATAAGTACATGGATTTGCCGGTGGCTCGGGAAAAACCATAGACGATATCGCATTGATGAAAATAGAAGCATACAATATATAATAATACATAATAATAACAATACCTCCAGCCGAAGATTTACACACGTATATGAATATACTCACTATATAATATATATTATATACTATATACTATATAATATAACTCTGGCTGGAGCTTAAGACCCAAATAACCCCCCAGCAATGAGTTCTAACCCAATAGATCCAAGATCAAAGCCACCCGCATGTCAGTGTTCAATCTCTCGGCCAATGAGGCTTCGAGATATAAGTACACAGCGTCAGACTTCCAGTCCCCCCTCTCTTTAATCACCTCAATAGATGCACCGCATAATCTTAGAAAATTTGCACCACCTCAGCCCAGACGGGATGGGCAAATGAGTTAGAGCGTCCGTCTCCCGTGCTGGTATATCGTGGGGTCGTGGGTTCAAACCCTGGTCGAGTCAAACCAATGACTTAAAAATGTATACTTGTCGCTTCCTAGCCAGGCGCTCTGCATTATTAGGACAGGGCAAGGACTGGTGTGCTCAGTGTCAGGATAATGTGACTGAGTGGGATACCAGGTCATGGTGCTGGCAGCCTGGTTTCCCAGTGGTACAGCACTATAAAGTCGCCATGAGTGCGCACTGTCCCAAGTCGGTACCTGTCCTGATATGACCTTAGATGTTGCTAGGATGTAAAACAGCAACAAACAAACAATCTCAGACTGTGCGTCAAGAAGAGTGTCGGGTCCATAACAGATAAACCACACAACTTTCTGATCACCTTCATGTAGTAGGAGTAAGTCAGTGGGACCGAGTATCATATAATATATAAGTCTGCGTATACACCTTAGCGTCTTGAACCCAGTATGATGGTAGTGCTAGTAGTGCAAGGTAAATGGACTCAGATTAAAGGGGTTACTGATATAGGACATCTGTGACGAATGCTTCATCTAGCCAGCCGGCGGGAAGAAGCAAACACACCCTGATATGATCACTTGCGACACATGCGCAGTCTTCTGGGTCAGCCCGCCAGGGGAGCGCCGACTGTCGCGCCATCTGTAACGGACGCAGGTTCAACTTATGACTCAGCACCAGGCGCCATTATCACATCAGGGCCGATGGACAAAGTTTTAGTGGAGGAAACAAATGAAAAATACCAACAGAAATGTCAGTCAACCACACAGATCATTAAACGGCAATTCAGTGAATGACAAATAAGAATGAATGAGCATTTACTGCAAGTAAGAGCAGGAGCGGGACGTAGTTCAGGCGGTAGAATGTGTACCTGTGAAGGTATGGGTCATCCAATCGAGTCCCGCTCAATGGACACATTAGCAGTTTGGGGTATTTCCGTTCCAACGAGTGGTCCACAACTGGTTCATCAAAGCCTGTGGTATTTGCTGTACTGTCTGTGAGAAAATACATATAAAAGATCCCTTGCTGCTTATCGGAAAGAGTAGCTTATGTGGCGCCACCATAATTTTCTCCAAAGAAATATGTCAGAATGACCATATGGTTGACGTCCAATAGCGGATGATAAAAATCAATGTGCTCTAGAGGCGTCATTAAATAAAAAAAACTTATTTCTCCAAGCAAGTAAATGATAATTACATATTCAATACAGGGGAATAGCATACACTGACACATGCTGAATACTATGTCATGTTTGAGATCAAACTGCTATAACTATGGTTAATTAATAAATTACTCCCAACAAGGGAACAATCTATTCAAGTTGCACAAGTCAGGAAACACCTACGCATATTGATATGCTTCATCTATGAAATGTAATTGAACTATGCGGACTCGGATGAATGGTATATATTTGGACTTTTTAATGCACTAGAATAGTAATCGTACATAAATACAGTATAATGAGAGAAGGCCCCGAGATGCTTAAGCCCTATAGTTCTAGTCTCTTATTGTGGGGTGGGTGGGATGGCAGAGTAAATTGTCCGTCGCCGTCCGCCGCCAAGTCGTGGTAGACGAGATCGTTTCATGCTCGCTTTATATAGCAGCTCAACCGGCCCGAAACATCTGACTATGTATATGTTCGTAACTTTGTAACAATTTCATCTGCTGACGTTGTATCTAATTTACATACGGTGTCTGCCAGCGCTGCATGGTTACTCGGTGTAGTTCCAAAAGACCCACTAGGCGTGGCCGATATACATATTTAATGTTAAGGTTCGAGTATATGTGGCGCCAGTGGACGTTTGAATAAGGATCCAACTCCAGCTTGTTCAATTACCCATGTTGCGAGCAACATCGACAATTCAATATTTACACTTTAATAGGATATGACTGTTTAAACCTATATGTAGGTACTCTCTGAACAAGTGACCGACACAAATGTCAACACTGATCAAATATAACTGTATGACCCTTCCTGCTCGTTTAAATAGTGTGTAGTTTGATTAATAATGGCATACAGGGTGAAATATTTGCACATAACATTGTATCTGTGATGGGGTATTGTTTTCTTTTTAATAAGGATGGGATGAAAGTGGTGTCCAGCAAAAAACGCAGAAATTAAGTGGAGATTATTAAATCAATGACGAATTTCCACGATAATGCGGATCTTCTCCCATGGACTTAGCATCATCAGGGAATCGTGGGAAAATGCCGGAAGTCAGGTTCCAACTAGCCTTGTTGTGACAGTACTATCGCCCATACCTAACTCGTTCTTGTTTCGGCAGCAGCTAAGGGCATATAAGAACTGGATTCAAACTACTGTCCTAAACATCCCATTTAAAAAGAAAAAAATAGTTTACGCTAATCGGTGAATATAAAAAATCTCGGAAATCCGCTAAAATGTGGAGATCTTTTAACCCTGATTTAAAAAAGGATTTGCTAAGATTTAGTAGTTCAAGGCCTGTGGTGAGTGATGTACCCGTGGTCCATCACTACCTCGGCGGCGGGCGCCAGTGGGCGCCACGATTTGTGGCGGACGTGTGCGGCCCGAGGCCCGTACATCACCGCCCGTCAGGGGGGGGAAACCGTGGCGCCCCCTGGAGGAGAGACACGTGCTATCCACTGCACGGACTCAGAGGTGGCTGACAGAACTTCTAGCTCACCGGGCCGTGTCGGCAGGAAGAGGTCAGCTTGGATCGGCCGGCGTAGTGATGCAGATCAGACGGGATGGCCGAATGAGTATAGTGTTCATCTCCCCATCTCCCATGTTGGTAGATCGTGGGATGGTAGAGTCAAACATATGACTTACAAATGTATACTTGTTGCTTCATAGAGAGGCGCTAGCCATTATTTGGATAGGGCAATGACTGGTTGGGTCAGTGTCGGGATAATGTGACTGAGTGGGATCACAGCTCATGGGGCTGGCAGCCTGGTCTCCCAGTGGGGCAGCACTATATATTCGCCATGAGTGCACACTGTCACAAGTCGGTACTCATCCGGCTATGACATGAGATGTTGCCAGGACGTAAAACTCCAACGACCAACCGACGTAGTAATGTAATCGTGGTGTCAGGTATTGACCATAATACTAATAGATGGATCGTGTACTTTGTTTGTTGGGTTTTTACGTCCAGGCAGCATCTATGGTCAGATCAGGACTGGTTTTGACTTCTGATAGTGTGCATTTATGGTGACTTTATAAGTACTGCCATACTGAGAGATCAGTCCGGTGTGGCAGTAAATCGCAAACCCCTGGAAATTGCACACCCCGGGGGTTTGCGATTTACTAGCAAATCACAAACCCCCGCTGGGCTATGTAGCATTTATCACCACAAGCAGGCAGCTATAGGCCTATGTTTGATTTTGAACTTCTACCAGATCTGGGGGATAAAATGGATTCAAGGAGGATCAAGATGGATTAATTTATTAGTTTTGATGTCATGCTGTCACAGGAAAGGCCCTTTTCACTGCTATTGATCACTCACAAGAAGGATAAGGGACCAGATCAATTTTTGTTAAAGATACTAAACTACAACATTAAGAAAAGCCAGCACAACTTCTTTAAACACATTGAACTAACAAATATACATAGGCTGCCACATTTATTTTCATATAAGGGGGATCCCTCACGAGATGGATTAATTGATTATTTTTAATTTCATGCCTCTCACAGCAAGGGCCATTATTCACTGCGCACAAGAAGGCTAGGGGACCAGGTCGTTTTGTTGTCAAAGATACTAGATTACATCAATAAGAAAAGCCAGAACAACTATCTATATCATTAACATGGGTTTGCGATCTCCAGGGGGGATATGTGATTTCCTAGGAAATCACAAACCCTCCATGCCCATATATGGCATGGGGGTTTGCGATTTCCTAGGAAATCACAAGTGGGGGTTTGCGATTTACAGGGTTTGCGATTTCCTGCTACACCGGCAGCACCACAAGGTGATATACACACAGGACCCAGTTCCCCTTTTGGCGTCCTTTAGTGTACAACTTGCCACAAGCAAGTTATCCGCTGTCCGTGCCTTCAGCACCCCTTGGAGGCCACTTCCCACACATTGGACTCACGTGGCTGTCACTCCACCCCCGATCTGCGTCTATTATCGAACATCATCATCATCATCATCATGCTGTCCTGTCGCGATGCGACAAAGACTGCTTTCATTACTTGACTGCCACTCTCCATTTAGCTCTCTGCTGTGAGTCATGTCCATGATTCGGTCTTAATGTCTCACAGCTTCAGGTTTCTCTTGTTCATTTCATGAAAGCTGCCTGCAAAAGTGTTGAAGTGCTGCTGGCTTTTGCAAGTTACCAGCGGCATTCTCTCGGGGAGCAATTAGAGGTTTCACACCGGCAAGAAAATGTCAAGACAGGCGCAAAACTATTTGTCTCTGCAGTGGCTGGTCGGGAGATGTTGGGAGTTCCATACATCAACCGCCCTTAGTGCTGCCACAGTGACATGGTTTTCTGTTTAGGGTTTGCTCCCTTAGCCTTCGGTTCTGTCAAGAACCTGTACCACAAGGCAGTGGTTTACAACTCTGCAGGGCAGGGGCGTCAAACCCCCTGAGGGATTGCAATACCTGCATACCATTTATTGAACACAGAACCGATATACGATCAGTTTCAAACTGTGTTGTGCCTTTGCGAATAGAATCACACTATGAACTCCTCCTGTCCTTGGCCACTATTCTCCAAGTTGTACAGTTGACATTACATTCCTTCAAGTTGTATTGTATTTAATTTTAAGGCAGTCCTTGAACCTTTTCGTGTACCACCTTGATTTCTGCATCCTTTTTTTTGGTACAAGTTCACAATGTACCAGTGAATGCCTAGTATACTCACACCCAGTGGTCCACAACTGGTTCATCAAAGGTTATGGTAGGTGTTGTCCTGTCTGTGGGAAAGTGCATATCAGAGCCCCCTTGCTGCTTATAGCAAACAGTAGGCTATATGGTGGCAGTGGGTTTCTTCGAAAGAAATATGTCAGAATGACCATATATGTTTGACGTCGAATAGCCGATGATAAAAATCAATCTGCTCTAGGGGCGTTATTAAATAAAACAAACTGTGTGCATACATACACCTATGACACCGTCCCACTGATGACTACCTGGAGTATATAACTTGCCATAATCATGCTATCCGCTGTCCTTGCCTTCTACACCCCTTGGAGGCTACTTCCCACACAATGGCATCACGTGGCTGTCACTCACCCCCGGGTCTACGTCTATATTATCATACACAAACGCGCACCCTAATGGTCGATAAATACCACGTGGCGCCCCCTAACGACTACTTCCGGTACCCACACGGGGGCGCCCGGCGCCTGCAGGTACAAGACGCTGCCACGTACGGGAAGTTGTCGGGCAGCAAGCATTAAAGCATCCCCGTCAACGGCCGACACTAGCAGAAGAGTTCAGGCGCAAGATCACGTAAACGCCAATCCTAAAATTGCGTTTAAATACAAGATTTGTAACTGAAAAGAAGTGTAAAGCTTACTAATACCACTTCTGATATGGGCACATGGTTATGGAACAATGCACAACACAGTAGGAATATACAAATATAAAATGCTTGCAGATTCTATTCCAATGTTTCCCTCCATTTTTGGATCGGCTTTTACGTGGTTTTGCGCGTGAACTCTTTCTATATTTAGTCTCAGACAGTCCCGTCGGCTGAAGGGTGCAGTCTGACAAGGATTACTATGTAGATAACCAGGGCCCGACATACATTATGAGAGTATATGAGACTATCTCAAAAGATGCTAAGCAATATGGGACAAAACTGTGTCCATTGTAACGATCAACATATTATCTGCTTAGGCATTTGCTCAGGATAAACTGATTTGTTTTTTACACAGTGTTTCATTATCCCAATAGAATACATATTGATTTGTAGCAAACGTCCTTGTGTTTTCAGTGTAACCGTTTTTGTGCTGTTTTGTGTCAATTGTTACAATGGACAAAAAAACGAAGAGTTATCACCTTTTGAGACAGGCTCATATATATTCCCCTCGCTGTTCTGTACATGGTCCACCTATCAGCACTTAACTATGAGTGTTTATTTGTTGGGGTTTTACACCGTGGCAACATCTACGGTCATAACGGGATCGGTACCGACTTGTGACAGTGAACACATATGGTGACTTATAACAGTACATACTCATAGTGACTTTATAGGGCTGCCCCACTCGGAAATCAGGCCACCAAGACCATGACCCAATACCTAACTCAGTAACAGTATCCTGACACTGAGCTGACCAGTCCTTGCCTTATCCTATTAATGCTGAGTGTCAATCTAGGCAGGGTCCGCATATCAGTATTTAACTATGATTATTTGTTTGTTTGTTGGGGTTTTACATCCTGGCAACATCTATGAACATATCAGGATGTGTACCGACTTGTGACAGTGTGCACTTATGGTGACTTGTGACAGTGCGCACTTATGGTGACTTGTGACAGTGCGCACTTATGGTGACTTGTGACAGTGTGCACTTATGGTGACTTGTGGCAGTGTGCACTTATGGTGACTTGTGACAGTGCGCACTTATGGTGACTTGTGACAGTGCGCACGTATGGTGACTTGTGACAGTGTGCACTTATGGTGACTTGTGGCAGTGTGCATTCATAGCTACATTATAGTCCAGACCTCCCGAATTATGTCCTGATCCGTCATGATATGACCTTAGATGTTCATAGGACGCAAAACTCCAACAACCAACCAATCATGTCCTGAGTTACCACTCAGTCACATTAATGGGCCTGTCACACTACAACGCTTCTCTCGGCGACCCGTCAGCATTGAAAGGACTATCTTGCGCGTCGAGAAACGTCAAACTTTTCGGCGGTTTGGGGGAAAAGATCGGCGTCAGGGCGGCGCGTTATGCGCGCGCGGCAAACGTGTGTCGACGCGCTGGGGGGAAAAAAAAAAAAGTTTGGCGCGACGTCTTCATTTAACCTTAAATGTTGCTAGGGCGTACAACAAAAATGGCCCAGTTTGCGCAACGCGTGAGCAACGACCCTCCCGCGCGCGCCGTCTTCCTAGCATTCCCATAACGTTATTCCGGCGCGTCCAATGCAGCGCGACGCGCGCCTAACGTCCTCCTAGCGTTCTTACCCATTTCGTCCCGCGCGTTGCCGGACGCTGGTGGTTTTGGACATGTTCAAAACACTCAGCGACCAATAACGCGTGCCGACGTTGTCCGCCGACCGTCAATGTCCAAGATAGTGTAACGACGTGTACCGACGCGCCGATAACGCGCCACCAGCGCTTCTCCATATTTCACCAAATATCGCCCAAAAACACCACACGTTGACGGGTCGCCGGCGAGAAGCATCGTAGTGTGACAGGGCCATAAAGTTGCACAATCCCGATGGCTTTGAGTTTCTGCCATTTAAAAAAAATCAATATATTAGGTTTATCACTAAAAATAGTACAATCCACCTTCCTTTAATGTGAAGTAACGTCGAATTAAAATGGATAATTCAGGAGATATTTTAAGTGAAAAAGTCCAAAATTTAATGCTTGCATGCTTGTCAAAACTGTGACAACATAGGCTTCAGCAGTAATATGTTATATTAATTTGATGTAGTAGTCTCTTCAGACTTCCCCAATGTTTTGCTACCTTGGAGGTTTGTGTGCCTCCATGACCATGAGAGCTATACCGCCGGAGGCTAGCCCCCTGGCAGGTTTAACCAAGCCAGGCAGGTCTCATGGTAGAGGACAGAGTAAAAGCAACAACTGGTCCTCCAGGTTGGGGGCTGGCCAACAACCCCACTCCGGAGAAAAGAACAACGTTACAGATTCACGGACAAGAAACTCAAAAGTAAGTAAGGCCCTGAAAGAGGATGGATCCACAGCTGGAAGAAACAGTCTCTTCTATGACTATGAGGTAACAAATGCTTACATAGTGCATCATTATATCAGTTGGATAGTTAGAATTAAATCTAGGTAAATATCTTTGTTTCGGAAATTGTATTCTTTCAGCCAACTATTTAACTTTAACCGGCTGTGTAGAAATGTTCCACACTTTCTTAGTTGGTGTAAATGATAAAAAAAGAAAGTCTTCTAAATAATATATAATACAGAACAAACGATGGATTGGTGGAGGATTTGCACATACTTCAAATGCAACACAATAACATTGAACAATTCTGTACTTTGTGATGTTCACACTCATCCAATTCCACGTTACTGAGAATTATTTGTGACAAATGGCTGTAAGGATACAGTGGGAAGGGTTTCACATTCCCCTTCAAACATCTGATATGATCTGAGAACCCACGGGATATATATATATATATATTTATATATATATATATAATGAGTCAGGATCACGAAAATAGGCCAATTGGGGAAAGTTGTCGGTGTCTAGCATTGGATGTCGGCGTCGAACAGCATAATTATAGTTTAGCATTGACAGAGGTGTTGGAAAGTACTTAAATTTATCCTGAATGTAAAGGTAGAGACAATACAACAAGCTTATTTGTTTCTAGGATAATTTAATATAAAACAAAGAAATGCACTACACTTTAAAAATTGCGATGCCAACATCTGTTAAAGTTGTCGGCGTCGAGCATTGGATGTCGGCATCGAACGCCATAATTATAGTTTAGCATTGACAGAGGTGTTGCCAAGTCCTTAAATATATCCTGAATGTAAAGGTAGAGAAAATACAACAACCTTATTTGTTTCTAGAATAATTTAATATAAAACAAAGAAATGCACTACACTTTAAGAATTGTGACGCTGACATCTTAAATAAACCTCCAATTGGCTCATTTTCGTGAGGCTGACTCATTATATATATATATACATTGCGATGCGGAACACATACCTTCAGGTAATGTTCTATGCTGTATGGAAAAGCCAGCCTTCAAGCCAGGGGCTCTGAATTCTAAATATTTTATTTATACTGTCAGACAGGCCCTTTCAACTGGGATCCAATTGACGTCCAGTTATACATGTAATATGTAAATGTAATTACAAAGCATGGCAAATAATACATAATATGGAACGAATGATGGATCGGTGGAGGATGTACACATACAGAAAATGGTGCGCCACAGATGTTAGTAATTCTGTACTTTTTTTTTGTGATTTCCACTCACCGAATTCGACGTAACTGAGAATTATTTCGGTCAAATGGGTTTGAGTGTGAGTGGACATCCTGGTTGATGCAGTATCACAGCGAACAATGAGGAGGATATAAATAAATGTTAGGGATTAGATGACAATAAATGTTTCATGCATAAGATCTTCGCCGGATATAATTTCATTGTGCTGAATATTATAGTATGGATACCTCTATTGTTGCGATACCGTGGCGACAGAAGGATAGTCTCAAATCGCTGAACCATGACAGCAGTGCGGCAGTCTAGCATCATGGTACAGTTGATATAAATTTGCAGTCTTGTGTCCTAGTACCATTCTTTTAGATCTGAAGTGTAAAGTCAATGCATACCCAAAATATCTAACCCTAACCATAACCATAACCCTGAGTGGGACCGTGATTGTAGAATAATCTACTGTCGCCGCGGTACTGTAACTATAGAATATTGAGCTAGTGACATGGTACCATGACTATAGTCACTCCGTAATAGGACATATTGTGGATACCAGGAGGAGGTCATCATGCACAATCACTATAAGGAAATGGTGTGTACTAGGCTTGCCCTCGTTAATTATTTATTATCCAATATCGGGTGTGATGCCTAACATCGGTCGTAATGCGAAGCATTACGCTTGATGCGAGGAGGGGAAGAGACCCTCCCCCCCCCTCCCCGGTCGTCGCGCAGCATTCTCACCTCGCGTGACGTCCGCCTCTCAGCTTTCTTCCTCCCCCCTCCCCCCGCCTTGCTTTCGCACCTCACCTGTCAACCGCCCTCCTGCCCTCCCTTATAAGGCCGCCCGCCGGCCTCCCTCAGTCATTCGCCTTCCAGCCGTCCTCCACGCTCTGCCTTTTTCCTGGCTCTTCATCACCGCTGCTTCACCTCGGACCGCTGCCCCGCCTCAGGCTCCTACACCATGCCCAGACACGGAAAGGGAAGAGGCCGCAAGAGCTCCCGGGCGACCGCCCTGGCCACGCCGGGACCCTCCTCGGGCTCGCCCGGGGACACCTCAACACCTCTGGCCCCGGCTTTCCCCTCGGCGACCTCGGGCGCCGACACAGCCCTCATTCTCGAGGCCCTACAGCACCTCACTATGCGCATGGACGCCCTCGAGTCGGGGGGAGCCCGAGGAGCACCGGAGCAACTGCAGGCGGCGTACACCACGCCGCCCGCCCCAGCTCCTCGGGCGCGGGCCGCCGCCACCTCAAGCGACTCTGCCCGGGGCAGCGCACCCCCACTATCAACAGTACGACCGCCTCGCCGCCCGAGGCGGGCCCGCTCCCCCCCCCCCCCGCCTACCTCCAGGACGTCGCCGAGGAGCACACCCCAGCATTCGCGGCCGACGCCGTCCGCGACATCCTCGCTTCCGCCGAGGCGCACCGCACCTCCAGGCGCCAAGGCATTCCCTCGGGCTACATTTTTCCCTCGGACCTCGTGGAGAGGGGTCCCGAATTCAGCAAAGGATCACCAGCACCACATAATACCTATATCGAGTGAGGAAATTCATATTCCAGAAACTGGAGGATTCAAACTGAACATATGGTGTTTATTCAGTTAATTAAGCTTCCAAATATTAGCCGATAATATATAGCCAATTGATATATTCAGCCAGGCTGGTATTAGTTTCATCAGACTTGAGCATTGAAAACAAGCTCGATCATCCGAGCTTATATGCTATGAACAGCATAAACATCCCATCAACAAAAATATAAATAAAGGCCTAGACAGGGTACTGGATATTATCAGGAAGAATGGGTTATTAACATAGTTTAGGATAAATCATGTAGTGAAGATTTATCGGGTGTACCTTGATTTATATCAAACTGAAACAAACTCAACAACTATGTTAAATTGGATCAAGTTATGTCAAATGCACAGAGAAGGCTGAAAGTATAATACCACTACATCGTTAAATAATTCATTCAATTAGACTACCATTTATTTAACTGAATGTAAAGTCGACAGCTGGCACCTGTGATGGTGTAGGTAGGCTAAATATGAAATCACTACAGGCAAGAGAAAGGTAGAGTAGCAGTGCACTGAAAGACAGAGACCTTACACTCTCAGGTTTATTATTATATAGTTTCATGAATCCAAGATGGCTGTCACACCTGACCAGCTCCTCCAATCAGCAATAGGCATTCTCAAATCAACCAATGAACATTCAACCTGCTTGTTGTTTATGGCTACAGTGCCATGTTGTATTTGGGTGAGCAGTGATCCGTAAATAACAGTTGGGGGGCAGCAGAGCTCCTAAGCATTTGTCACACTAAAAGTAGTGCCCTCTCACACTATCTATAACTACATAATGTGTATATAAAATTCAGCAAAGGATCACCAGCACCACATAATACCTAATGCCTCTGGCTCTATATACCATTTACCTTTTTATATAACACTTGTAATTACTATAGACTAGTTCACACATCCGCCAATGTCTACATATGAAGTTCATCATACCTATTAATATATCAAAAATGAGAGACAAATAAGTGTTCACACTTCCTGTCTACCATTGGCTATTTCGAATGCTATTGAGTGGTAATTAAGAATATAAGGGTGAACCTGCAGACTACCTCTCTATAACTGTTGTCATCTCATACCTAAAACCCTGAGGACTAGTTATTTTAGTAGTAACTGTCATAGTTCTGGCTACAGAAAGAGAGGGCGCCCTCGTCTCCGGTTCAAGGATACCATCAAGAGAAACCTGAAGCTGAGAGACATTAAGACCAACTCATGGATGCAACTCTCACAGCAGAGAGCTAAATGGAGAGCGGCAGTCAAATAATGAAGGCAGTCTTTGTCGCATCGCGACCGACAGCATGATGATGATGATGATGTCATAGTTCTCAAATGTATCATCTCAGGATGAATCCAGCTAAGCTCATTGAACTTCGGAAAAGTAATTTGGCGAAGGACTGACACAAAGAAATGCAGGTAACGAGGTTTTGTTGGGTTTTATCAAATTGTTTTTTTATTTTGTTGAGTGTGTGTGTGTGTGTGGGGGGGGGGGGGGTATATGAGTTGATTAACGAGGAGACATATACATCGCTCAGTGTCAGGATAATGTGACTGAGTGGGTTATTGGGTCACGGTGCTGGCGGCCTGAGTTCCCAGTGGGGCAGCACTATAAAAGTTGCCATAAGTGTGCACTGCCACAAATCGGTACCAGTCCTTATATGACATTAGATGTTGCTAGGACGTATAATTCCAACAACCAACTAAGCAACAACAGACAACTGTCCTGTGCTATAATAAACACACTCTCCGATACAGCCTCAGCAATCTGAGGCGTAAGTTTTTATGTAAATATTATTTAGGATGCTGCCAAACACTGATTGTCCGCCTATTACTGATTGTCAAATGTAAACTTTAAGACCTAAATGCACTGGGATTGGTCCCACTGCTTCACTGGTCACAGCTGGTCCAGTGTATTATTAACGACCCCACCCCAACAACATAATTCATAAACTCACATAACTAACTACACTAGAGTTACACTAGACTATTTCTAACAAACTGACATTTATATACCGCTTGCCTAACTGCAACTGAACATTAAAACTTACTACAACTTTACCAACTGAATACAGAAGATAACTTCTGCTTACATTCTAAATACTATGTAAATACTCACATTCATCTGACTAATATTGATCTAGTTATATGACACTACTGTTACCATATTGCTATGGAACTTTTGGGTTAAAGAATTTCATTGTGTTACATCCTGCTAATTGTGTATTCAACAGTTATTGTATACCTTATTCTATATACCTTTTAAGTAAATAACCCTGAATTTAAAAATGGCTGGAAGACCAGTGCTTCGGCACTGACAAAAGAGTTATTCAGCAGAATAAACATATTTACCATAACAACAAAATAGTCTAGTACTAATTCTAATACAACTGCCTAGCTAATTCATGTCCGGTGGTAGGTTACATTATTAACTCACTTGCACTGTGTTTATTTATATTCTACTCAGTAACCTTATTGTTTCTCTACTTGACGGCCACTCGCTATCTGTAAGGGTGAACTCACTACTGCTCTGAGCGCCTTGGGTAACTGCTCCAATGCTCTAAACTATGCTACCACTACCAGTCAATATACCCTCCATCCCTAGCCCCACTTCCTGTCCTGGTGCAGGGAATCAGGTCATGTCCCCAGACAAGGCTACCTCAGAGACTGAATGGATTGGCCCTTAAAAGAAACCGAGACGAAGTCACTGCAACATTTTAAAGCCAGGCCTGCCTGGATGTGTAATCCTCTTTGATCTCCTTAGCGTGCCCTACTTCCCTACATTCCACAGGGGCTCCACCTGGTGGGTGTATGTGAAACCTAGACACATGCACTTGCCGCATGTCACCAAGGAGTTGGTAACTGCAATGGTATGTTTCCTTGATAATACTTGATATGTCGTCTGGTAAAGCAGATGCCATCCCTCGATACTTGCATATATAATGAGAACTGGACGCTTGGAATTCTCTGTCCTCTAAATAAAGGCATACAGTGGACCAGATTGACTGGGGTAACACCTGGTCTAAGCAATCACCATAACGTTTAGGAGCCGTGCTAATTTTAATTTGAAATTGTACTGACTTCCTGCCATATCTGTAAAATAAACATAACAGATTGATCAGTATAATCTATTTCGCTTCAAAATTGTATCGTCCAATGGTCTTGAGTTTCTGTAATTCTTTCTGGGATAAAGGTTTCACATATGCCCACCAGGTGGAATCCTTGTGGAAAGTAGGGAAGTAGGGCACTCTAAGGAGATTGGTAGAGTAGAAACGATCTTATACCCCTGTCACACTACGACGTAATGAGCCAACATGAGCCTGACATGGTCACTTTTCATCATTACGTTGACGTACGTTGGGTTATGTTATAATGACGTCAGAATGACATTAGACTGACATCGAGCTATGTCACGTTATGTTGTGTTATGTTGGCGTGCATCAAGGTTTTGAACCTGTTCAAAACTTTCGACGTAACTCGAACGTAAGGGTTTACGTTCGCCGTACATTCTGTACATGTTTTGTGAAGGTCAATGATGTTAAACGGATGTTAGTCAAACGCTGCTCACTACGTTCCACTATGTTGACCCACATTAAAGCCGGTGGAAACGTCCACACGGCGTAATGGGAACGTCAGGAGAACGTCAGGAGAACATCATGAGAACGTATGCCGAACATACATCCAATGTGCGTTCAGCATTTCGCCAACATTTAATGACGTAAGTAACGTAAAGTAACATAAAGCAATGTAGTTCTGGTGATGGAATAACGTTCATAACGTTCCGTGAGCATCATTATGTTGTCCTCTCTCGTTGAATGATGCTATCACTACGCTTTACCGATGTTATGCTCTTGTCAACTACGCTGCATCCACGTTCAACTTGTGCCCAAATTTGCATTCTACGCCAAGAAGTTTGACGTTTTTCACGTTCTCCCTACACTGACGTCATTACGTCGTAGTGTGACAGGGCCTTTACTTTAGTTTGAAGTAACTTTTATTTTAACTTACTAACTTTGGAGATATTTGAAGTGCAAACACACTCAATTGTTTTTGGCAAGCGGAACAAAACTCTGACACTATAGGTTTCAGTAGTAAGAGAGTTATATTCAATTGACTCAGTATTTGATTTCAATGTGGCAACAAATACTTAATAAGTGCATCAGTATCTAAGTTAGATATGCAAAATGTAATCTAGATAATTGCTTTAGTTTTGAAAATATGATGCTTCATTGGACCATGCAGCTCTACTTTGGAGTCATCTTGACTATAGATAGCAGCTACCTTTGGAGATATTTGATATGAAAAGCTTAACATATCATATATACACAAAGATGCTGAACAGTATGTGCTTGACTTTTTTTTTTGTCCTTGAAGATTTATACTGCCTATTATGGATAAGTCTGAATAGACTTGCTTTCACCATTGGACAGTTTGTCGAAAGAAAGCCAGAGCCTACACTTTTACCAACCCAACAGATTTTTAACGTCCCATACCCACATAGACATGGTATTTGGTATGAGAGCAACTGGCCTTTGATGACGCTGTAAGTTATACACAGTAGTGGAAATCCAAATTGGCAGAGCTAGAGGTACGGGGAATCGAACCACTGACCTTCAGATTAGGAGTCCGACCTAGAAAAAAAGTCAGACACTCTAACCACTCCCCCACAGAGAATGACTTGTAGAAGTGACAGGTTTGATTACATTGATTTGTTAGTGGACCGGTCAGCACAGTTGCGGCCTTTACAAATCGTCTAGGGCCGAATGAGTTGAGCGTCCGTTTCCCGCTTTGGTAGAAAGTGGGATTAGAAGCAACGGATTCGAACCATGGTCGAGTCAAAACGGCAAAACAGTGTGAAACGAGAGGACAGCATGCACATTCGCAGTGCATGAAAGAAAGGTTCCCCGCACGCCACCACACGGTCAACATCCTGCCATTGCGAGAATACAGGACGACCAGATGAGTTGAGCATCCGTCTCCCGTGTTGGCAGACCGTGGGGTTCGAACCCCCGGGGACAATAGCTACGAACCTACGAGTTCGAACCCTGGTCGAGTCAAACCAATGACTTACAAATCTATACTTGTCGCTTCCTAGCCAGGCACTATGCATTATAACAATAGGGAAAGGACTGGTTAGCTCATTGTGAAGATAATGTGACTGAGTGGGATATCAAGTCATGGTGCTTGTGGCCTTGTCTCCCAGTGGAGCAGCTCTATACAGTCACTATGAGAGTGCACTGTCACAAGTCAATACCCGTCCTGATATAATGACCTTAGATGTTACCAGGATGTTAAACTCCAATAACCAACCAACCATCGCATTGAGTGCGCACTGTCACGAGTCGGGACTCGTTCTGATATGACCTCAGATGTTGCCAGGACGCAAAACTCCGACAACCAATCAACCATCTCACGACCACTAATCGGGGGGGATTTCAAGAATGAATAATTCCATTCCGTAATCCCCGGCGTTACACTAAGAGATTACGAGATGAGATTATACTTGGAAGAGGCACCGGGGATTATCGAGGTTATCCTCCCTTCAGAACAGGTGGAACCCCCTTCGGTAGCCTGGTTCCCGGACTCTTTCAGCAATTGGACCCGGTGTTGCGGATTCCGAGGGACACCAGTTTCACAGGGACACTTCCATTCAAATGCATTGTTAACGGCCGTGAGCAAATCTTCATACAGAAAAAGTCAAATATCTCCCAAATTACACCATCTAGAAATAAATCGCTTGGTACACATATAGAAAACATCTTTACCAAAAACATTATATTCAATTTATAAGGTTAGGGTTCTTGAATTCTATTAATTTTGAATAAAACTAACGTTTTACACTGCGCGTACCGTCAAACTCAAGGCATTGTCAATGGCCGTGAGCAGTCTTCATACAGACAATACAGAAAAAGTGAAATATCTCTAAAATTACACCAGCTACAAACAAATCGCTTGGTACACATATAGAAAACATGTTTAGCAAAAACATTATATTAATTTAATAAGGTTAGTGACGATGCTGTTCGAGTTTGACGCGTGTGCAGGAGCGATGTGTCCCTGTGAAACTGGTGTCCCTCGGAATCCGCAACACCGGTGTAGGACGTTCAAAACACTACGGTAGTGTTTTGAACCTATGTTCAAAACACGACGGTAGTGTTTTGAACTTAGGTTCAAAACACTACTGTTAAGTTCAAAACACTACCACTACATACGTTCAAAACACTACCCAAGTTCAAAACACTAGCTGACCCTGCTGCAGCGTTTGAAGCACGTATTAGTAGTATACGCTGATAGTGCTGCGGCGTTTGAAGCACGTATTAGTAGTATACGCTGATAGCGCTGTGGCGTGTGTACCATGTATTAGTTTACGCTGATAGTGCTGCGGCGTTTGAAGCACGTATTAGTAGTATACGCTGATAGTGCTGCGGCGTTTGAAGCATGTATTGGTAGTATACGCTGATAGCGCTGCGGCGTGTGCACCATGAACGTCAAACGTCATCCCTCCCTCCCTCCCTGTGTGTGTGTCTCTGTGTCTATGTGTGTGTCTGTGTGTGTCTGTGTGTCTCTGTGTGTGTGTGTCTCTGTGTCTCCGTATGTGTCTCTGTGTGTGTCTCTGTGTCTGTGTGTGTCTCTGTCTGTGTGTGTGTCTCTGTGTATGTGTGTCTCTGTGTGTGTCTGTGTGTGTCTATGTGTATGTGTGTGTGTCTCTGTGTCTGTGTGTGTCTATGTGTATGTGTGTCTCTGTGTTTCTGTGTGTGGATGGGTGTGTGTGTATCTGTGTATGTATGTGTGTATCTGTGTCTATGTGTGTGTCTCTCTGTCTGTGTGTGTCTGTGTGTGTCTGTGTGTGTCTCTATGTGTGTGTCTGTGTGTGTGTCTCTGTGTCTGTGTGTGTGTCTCTGTGTCTGTGTGTGTCTCCATGTCTCTGTGTGTGTCTCTTTGTCTGTGTGTGTCTGTGTGTGTATCTGTATGTGTCTCTGTGTATGTGTCTGTGTGTGTCTCTGCGTGTGTCTCTGTGTCTCTGTGTGTGTCTGTGTGTGTATCTCTGTGTCTGTGTGTGTCTGTGTGTGTGTCTGTGTGTCGTTGTGTGTGTCTTTGTGTGTGTGTCTCTGTGTATGTGTGTGTCTATGTGTGTGTGTCACTGTGTCTTTGTGTCTCTGTCTGTGCGTGTGTCTCTGTGTATGTGTGTGTCTCTGTGTCTCTGTGTGTCTCTGTGTCTTTGTGTGTGTCTCTGCGTGTGTGTCTCTGTGTCTGTGTGTGTCTGTGTGTGTCACTGTGTCTTTGTGTCTCTGTATATGTGTCTGTGTGTGTCTGTGTGTGTCTCTGTGTGTGTCTCTGTGTCTATGTGTGTGTCTCTGTGTGTGTCTCTGTGTGTCTGTATGTGTGTGTGTCTCTGTGTATGTGTGTGTGTTTCTGTGTGTGTCTCTGTGTCTGTGTGTGTGTCTCTGTTTCTCTGCGTGTGTCTCTGTGTATGTGTGTGTGTCTGTCTCTGTGTCTCTGTGTCTCTGTGTGGGAGGGAGGGAGAGAGGGAGAGAGAGGGGGAGGGAGGGAGGCAGGGATGGAGGGAGGGAGGGAGAGTGTCTGCATGTGTGTCATGCTCTCAGAGACACACACACAGACCCATACACACACAGAGACACAGAGTCACACACACACAGACACACACAGAGACACACACATACACACACATAGACATAGAGACACACACAGAGACACAGAGACACACACACAGACAAAGAGACACACACAGAGACACACACAGAGACACACATAGACACAAAGACACACACAGAGACACACACACACAGACACACACACAGACACAGAGACAAAGTCCCATGAGTGTGCACTGTCACAAGTCGATACCCGTCCTGATATGACCTTAGATGATGCTAGGACGTTAAACAACATCCAGCAACCGGCTGACCCACATTACTGCATACTGCTCGACCCTAAGAAAATAGAGAAGTGTTTTGAACTTATAGGTAGTGTTTTGAACTTAAGGATAGTGTTTTGAGCCTGGCCACAGTAGTGTTTTGAACTTACCATCAACCAGGTTAAAAACACTACCGTAGTGTTTTTGTGGGGTAGTGTTTTGAACTTACTGCACCGGTGCATACTGCCATCTTGGAAGGTAGTTAGTTATTAGTGCAAATAGATGAAAGATTGATCCATGTCTTGGTCGATACTAGAAGAACTCCCCCAACCCCAACCCCCACCTCTACCCCAACCCCAACCCCAACCCCCACCTCCAAACCAACCCCCACGCCGACCTCCACCTCCACACCAACCCCCACGCCCAACACCACCTCAACCCCAACCCCAGCCGTCACCTCGCCCCCACACCCACGCCCACTCCCACCTCCACCCCTGACCCCACCCCCACCCACGCCGAGAGAGCAAGTATAAACCACAAGCTCTGCAATATACATTTTCCGCAGAGTATGCACAGTGATCTGTTACCCATATACGTAGTTCATCCGACCACAATTACAGGCTGAATTTGTCGTGGAAACCTTCTATAATGCAGTATCCACTTAGAATGCTGAATATATTCAATTGTTTAACTGGCGTCATCGGTGATGCTCGCCGTGAATATGGCCTATCCTGGCGACACGGCTTAAAGCATCCACCAATGAATCAATCAATATTGGTGATGATTGGGTGGTTTGTGGAGTTTTACGTCCTGGCAACATCTAACATCATATTCAGGATGGGTACCGACTTGTGACAATGCGCACTCATGGCAACTTTATAGTGCTGTCCCACTGGGAAATCAGCCCTCTAGCACCATGACCCATTACCCCACTCAATCACATTATCCTGACATTGAGCAAACAAACTCCTTGCCTTATCCTAATAATGCCAAGTGCCATGCTAGGAAGTGACACATGCCAATTTAATAAGTCATTGAATCGACTCAGTGGGGAATCGAACCCCCGACTTTCCGCACGGGATGCTTGTGCTCTAACATTGGTGATGGAAAGCGATTATTGGTGGCTGTAATAACTAGACTTGTGCTTCTATTTCATTAATACCTTGACTTCTTCTTTGTGTGGCAGCAATTAATTACTTTGAGAAAATCCATTTACGACCGTTAAATAGCCAGTTTCTTATGTCAACAGTCGTCCTCTTTCTAAAGGATGAGAGCTCAGTCTAAAGGCCCGGTCACATACATGTTAGTGGATGTAGTTGAACATAATGGAGGCTAACCTAGTGGAATGTAGTTGAACGTAGTTGACCGTAGTGTAATGTACAGGTATCCATAGTTCTCCGTGATGAGAACGTGATAAGAATGTGTGTGGGCCGTGCGTTCTGATTTAAGCTTTTGACATGTTCAAACGAGAGGTATGTTTGAGGCAGATGTAGCCTCCGTGATGATAGCATACTCTAGCATACTCTATCATACTCTCGCATACTTCTTAATATACTTGACCCACACAAAACCTTGGCCATTCTGCATTAGTCACATAGCCATTAGTGGACGAAGTTGAATGTAGTTGAACATAGTGGAGGGTAACATAGTTCAATGTAGTTCAATGCAGTTTAATGTAGTTGGATGTATCGGGATCCATACCATAACATACTGGGATCCATACCATAATTTATTTCTCCATACGATTAGGTGGGTCATCAACCAAAACCTGCCGTACCATAACGTATTTGAACGTAGTGACAGCACGTTTCACCCACGTTTCCCCCACGTTATTCTAGCTAAGTTCAACTATGTCCACTAACGTGTATGTGACCGGGACATGAGGATGAATTTACCACTGATTACGCTCTACTTCAGTAATTCACACACAACTACAACTACAGTGACTGGCACCGGGCGCGATGGCCGAATCGGTAGAGCGCGGGCCTCGCGTGCGGAAGGTCGGGAGTTTGGTTCCCGGTCGAGTCAAACCAGTGTCTTATAAAATTGATACTTGTCGCTTCGTAGCCAGGTGCACGACATTATTAGGATATGGCAATGTGTTGGGGAGCCTGATCTCCCCAGTGGGGCAGCACTATAAAGTGTCTATGAGTGCACAATGTGACAAGTCGGTACCCGTCCTGATATAACCTTAGCTGGTTGCCAGGAGGTAACACTCCAACAGCTAGCCTTAATATATGACCACTACAATACTACTTATATATTGATAAGCTGTTGTTGTTTGATGTTCTTGTACCTCCTAGCAAGCTCATTTGGGTACGACTTGTGACAGTGCACCCTCATGGCAAGTTTATAGTACTGCCCCACTGGGAGACCAGGCTGGCAGCACCATGACCAGAAATCCCACACAGTCACATTATCCTAATACAGTGCAGACCAGTGCTTGCCCTATCATAATAATGCCGGACGTCAGGCTGGGAAGCGACAAGTATCAATTTTTAAATTATTGGTTTGGCTCGACTAGGGTTTGAAGCCGTGGGTTCGAACCCACACCCTTCAACAGTGGGAGACGGACGCTCAACCAATTAACCCAGCGCGTCCGGTATATGCCACTCACTTCACATATAGAGGACCACACTGAAGGAACACCAGTGTCAGTTTGAGAGAGTACCCGGTTTAAAACGGGCCTTTTCGCAACGCGCATGCGTGAGGACAGTTTCACGCGGATCTGCAAGTCTGTACCAAAGTGGAATAATATTGTATTACATTCTGACACAGATTATGTAATAATGTCTGCATCCCAGTAGTGTTTCTTCAGTTGGTTCTTTAGTTTTCTTACATCCTTCTGTGGCCCTTTTGGCTTCGTCCCAGTACTCGGATACTTTATTAAACGTGGGTAAAATCTCAATCTGGTGGAAATGCTGTTTGTCTTTGATGCATATGCATTGCGAAAAGGCCCTTTTTAAACCAGGTAGCCTCTCAAACCGTGACACTGGCGTGCCAGGAGAATTGTTGATGTTGCTCGCAACATGGGTAATCAAACAAGGCGGTGTCGGATCCCTTTCAGCGGCCGCTGGCGCCACCTATATTCAAACCATAGCATTAATACGTACATCGACGTCTACCGACTAGCGGATCGTTTCGAACTAAGCAGTAACCACTCTAGAGTGGCGGACGTGCGTATGTAAATAAATATGACATCGACAGACGAAAACCGATACAAAATAGTGAGAATTTGGTGGGATCGGGCCGGCTAGCTAGTATATAAAGCAGGCGAAACCCGAACTTGGGCATTACAACCTTGGCGGCGGATGGCGACGGACAATCTACTCTACCATCCCACCCACCCTACAATAAGAGACTAAAAACTATAGGGTTAAAGCATCTCGCGGCCTTCTCTCTCATTATACTCAAGCATGTACGATTGACAATTTGTTCATTAATAAATCCAAATATATACCATTTATCCATGTCCGTGTCCGCGTTGTTCAATTATCAGTCTAGTCCAGGCCGAATGAAATGCGCAGGCAATCCTAGGACACCGACAGTGTACATGGGAACTGCCATCAGCAGCCAGAATAGCGGTAATTTGATCGACTAGCAAATTAACGGCCGGCAGTAGAGTGAAGACGCCACCTAGCGGGATCTCCATATATAGGGAGACCAATGGGGGTTGGTTGGTTGTTGGAGTTTTACATCCTGCCAAGATCTAAGGTCATATCAGGATGGGTAATGAGTTGTGGCAGTGCACACTCATGGTGACTTTATCGGACGCGTGCCGACTTGTGAATGTGCACACTGATGGCGGTGGTTAGTGGGTAATTGGAGTTTTACGTCCTGACAACATCTAAGGTCATATCAGGATGGGTAATGAGTTGTGGCAGTGCACACTCTTGTTGACTTTATAGTGCTGCCCCACTGGGAAATCAGCCTGCCAGCACCAACCATGACCCGATATCCCACTCAGTCAAATTATCCTGCCACTAAGCTAACCAGTACTTCACCTCTCCTATTAATACCGAGCACCCATCTATGAAGAAAGAATCAATTTTATAAGTCATCGGTTTGACTCGACTGGCAACCAAACTCCTGATCTCCCTCACGGTGGCCAATCGGTTGAGCACAGGTCTCGCGCGCGGGTGAACTCCCGATCTCCCGCACGCGAGGCCCGCGCTCTACCGATTGGGTTACTGTGCCAGGTCCATATATAGGGAGACCAATGTGGGAGTTACATGTATGTGTGTAAATACTAATAAGGACATCATATCAAGTGGACGGGTAGATGTTGCCGAATACAGAGCCAATACCAATACCCACATCTGCACAGATTGCAGCCATATCTACCTAATCAACTACGACGTATAGCCTCAACATGCGCCAACATATGTGATTTTCGACCAACACATTGCCGCACGTCGTTGTATGTTATGTGTATGTTCGGCATATGGCGTATACATTCTGGATACGTCAGTATATGTCGTCTTACGTTGACGCGTATCGAGGCTCTGAAAAAATTGTGTACATGGTCAAAATTTTCAACGTGTGCTGACATGTGGCTCATACGTTGAACGTATGCTGCATGTATGTTCAGGATACATCAGGGTACGTTGGGGGTATGTTAGACATACATTGGTACACGTTGCTGCACGTTAGCCATACATTCAGCCAGTCCACTGGCTGAATGTATGGCTAACGTGCAGCAACGTATGGCTAACGTGCAGCATACTGCCACCAGATGCACTACATACTCCTAACATACTTCAAACATAACCCTGCCATATCTCCAGCGTATTTAACATATATCTCATACTTCTAGCGATGGAGTAACATATGTAATGTTGGTCAGCGTTCCGTGAGCATATGCAAGTGTTTTGCAAAGGTTTTGCGAACATATTCCGAGGCACATGAATGCTCTCATAGGCTAGCAATAGGTCAGAGATACGTTCTGCATACATTATGTATGTTGTGTGTAAGTTGTGTATATGCCCATTTTTACCTCCTGCCACTGAAAAGTTTGACTAATGCTGACGTACTGGCAAATTTTAAAACGCTGAGCATGCGCTGACGCCATACATCCTAGTGTGACAGGGCCTTTAGAGTGTCCATCTCCCGTGTTCATAGACCATGGGATTGTGGGTTCGAACCCTGCTCGATTCAAACCAATGACTTAAAAACGTAAACTTGTCGCTTCCAAGCCAGGTGCTTGGCATTAGTAGGATATGGAAAGGACTGGTTGGCTCAGTGTCAGGATAATGTGACTGAGTGGGAAATTTGGTCATTGTGTTGACAGCCTGGTCTCCCAGTGGGGCAGCACTATAAGTTTGCCATGAGTGTGCACTCTCACAAGTCGGTGCCCATCCTGATATGACCTTAGATGTTGCTAGGACGTAAAGCAACAATAAACAAAAACCTAATCAACTGACATTGTTAATCACTGCTGCCATTAGTGTGCAGATTGTTTTTGTGTGTGCTCTCTCTCTCTCTGGAATAAACTGGCAGTAAGAATCCTTGCTATGCACATAGAGCTGAACCCAGAATAATCCCGACTCGACCATCTCACAACTGTGTATGTATTAGTGGTTAAATAGAGACTCGGCGCAGTGGCCGAGTTAGGAGATAGCTGGCCTAACATGCTGGAGATTAGGAGTTTGGTTCCCAGTGGAGTCAAATCAATGACTTATAAAATTGATACTTGTCGCTTCCTAGCCTAGCGCTAGGCATTAATAGGATAGGGCAAGGACTGGTTAGCCCATTGTCAGGATAATGTGACTGAATGGGATATTGGGTCATGGTGCCGGTGGCCTGATTTCCCAGCAGGGCAGCACTATAAAGTTGTCATGAGTGCACACTATCACAAGTCGGCACCCATCCTGATATGACCTTAGATGTTGCCAGGATGTAAAACTCCAACGACCAACCAACTAACCTGTTAAATACAGCTGGCTCAATTTTTGTTTAAAGAAACTGAATTCTTAAATAAGAGGGTGGAGAGAACAAGTAAATACTGTAATTGATTACAGTCTTTGTTATGGGGTTGCGTACACTGCCAGAGGCATTCGGGAACAAATAGTGAGGGGGAGGCACAGTGGCGGCGCCTCTAGTCTTATTAGGAAATAAAACAGATACAGACCACTTCCTGCATTTATAACCAGTCTACTGCGTAAGTGTAAAGACAAAAATCTAGGAGAGACACACATAGGAACAGGAAACACTGAGCAGGAGTGATTGCAAATTAGGTGTGTATGCATGCGCATGCATGCTCAATTTATATCTCCCATGGAAGCGCCAAGAACCCTGCAATGGCCGTGTCCCAAGATGTTTACAAGAAACAGGGTGTTTAGCAAAGTTAAATATGGAGAGTGTGATTTCAGCTTTCCAATGCCTCTCGTGCCCGAGGTTTTCAGCACGCCGTTAAAACGTCCACCCTGAACCCTAGCGGCATGACTCGGTGTGGCAGGAAATCGCAAACCCCTGGAAATTGCACACCCCCGGGTTTGCGATTTACTAGGAAATCACAAACCCCCTTGAAATCGCAACCCCCCCATGCTTTGTAGCATTTATCACCACAAGCATGGCAGCTATAGGCCTATGTTTGATTTTGAACTTCTACCAGATCTGGGGGGATAAAATGGATTCAAGGAGGATCAACATGGATTAATCCTAATGAAAGCATCTTTGCGATAGTCCAGTTCATTATTCCGACCGCACATGCACCGAAAAAGGTAATGATACAGATAGTTGTACTGGCTTTCTTAACGATATATTCTAGTATCTTTGACACAAATTGACCTGTTCCCCTATCCTTCTGGTGAGTGATCGCAGTGAATATAGCCCTTGCTGTGACAGGCATGAAATTAAAAATAATCAATTAATCCAACTTGTGAGGTATCCCCCTTATATACAAATAAATGTGGCTTAATCATGCTTACATATATACAATTTTTACAATAGACCAGTTCATAATTCCAGCATCATGGTGCATTGTGGGAATTTTAAAAGCAAAACAAACCTGCACAAAGCAAATGTGCTTCCTTTAAGACTGCCAAACATAGGGGGTTTGCGATGTCCAGGGAGGATATGTGATTCCTAGGAAATCGCAAACCCGCCATGCCCATATATGGTATGAGGGTTTGCGATTTCCTAGGAAATCACAAGTGGGGGTTTGCGATTTACAGGGTTTGCGATTTCCTGCTACACTGGCATTACACACTCCGGGACCCCGTGCTCGTATATAAGGGACCCCATACTTGGACCGTCGGGACGTTTGTCTTCCAACTGCAATAGCATTATGGGATATCTCCCGCAACATGTCCATGACATTCGGTCATAACTGGCATTCAGCAATCTAGGACACAATGTGCTGATCTACAACCATCTCTCTTTTGGGGGCCAGTTTGATCCCAGCCAAGCCCAGATGGTATCTTTATTATAAGTGTTGCAATCATCACGCTGTTCAAGTTTGGTCTGCAGGTATTGCAATACCTCAAGGAGTTTGACGCCCCTACCTTGCAGAGTTGTAAACCACTGCCTTGTGGTACAGGTTCTTGACAGAAGCGAAGGCTAAGGGAGCAAACCCTAAACAGAAAACCATGTCACTGTGGCAGCATCGAGGGCAGTTGATGTATGGAACTCCCAACATCTCCCAACCAGCCACTGAAGGGACAAATAGTTTTGCGCCTGTCTGGACATGTTCTTGCCGGTGTGAAACCTCTATTTGCTCCCCGACAGAGTACCGCTGGTAACTTGCAAAAGCCAGCAGCACTTCAACACTTTTGCAGGCAGCTTTCATGAAATGTACAACCACACAGAACACCATACCGGCTCAGTTATTTCCCGGCTTACCAAGGACCGCGCTGCTCGATATCATCTTCTGTCGACAGTGGAAAATCAGCTATGAAGAAAGGACATCACTATCACAGCAGAGAGCTAAATGGAGAGGACAGTCTTTGTCGCATCGCGACCAACAGCATAATGATGATCATCATGGTTGGTCAATGTTGAACTCCCGACCTTCCGCATGGGAGGCCTGTGCTCTACCGATTCACAAACCGCTCGCCGGTGTATAAATAACACAGGGCTGCCATTTCGCTGGTCATTCATTTCCGGTTGATGGGCCTACTGTTCCCTTTCCTACTTAACCATGCAGGCTTTACTAAGTAACAAACTGACCACCCACTTTGGAGCGAACACCGGGAAACTAAAAAGGGACGTCATGAACCTGCTATTCCTTTTGATTTAGCAGTTTGTTGTTGTTTTACGTCCTAGCAACACCTCAGGTCATATCACGATGGGTATTGTTTTGTGACAGTGTGCACTCCTGGCAACTTCATAGTGCTGCCCCACTGGGAGAACAGACCACCAGCACCATGATGCGATATCCCACGCAGTCACATTATCCTGCTACTGTGTTAACCAGTCCATGTCTTATCCTATTAATGATGAGTGCTAGGCTAGGTAGTGACAACTATCAATTTTTGTTATGAGTCATTGATTTGACTCAGCTGGGATTCGAACTTCCGACCTTCCACATGGGAAGCCAGCGCTCTACCGATTTGGCCATCTGGAGAGAAAAAAGCGCCAAAACATGTTAACCATTGCATAGTGCAGTTTGTAGACCGCTATAACCTCACGCAGTACAACAAACAATACTGGCTATGTTCTCGGAACATAGAGCTTATTGTATGTTGTAATGTTCAAAATCAGCTACCAATTGGGTTAAATGAGCGGGTGGCGCTCATTTGCTGTCATTGCTGGGGGTGCAGAGAACGGGGAAGCAGCCCCTCCCACCTGCCACTCACACCGAGCCATCCCATTGGCCAACCCCAGAAACCCCTCACCCAATCAACTTCAACCTCTAAACCCCCCAGAATAGCCCCTGCGAGCCTCGACACAGCCACTCACACACTGCCCACTGTAGCAGCAACACGTCTTCTTAACCCACCCATCCGCAACCAATGCACTTAACTCGATCTTTAAAAATAAACCTACCGGACTGTTCACGGATGCGCCAAAAACAGATGGACCGAATTCCCACAGCACCGTCAACAGACTCTTCAGGATATAAACCGGACACCTATCGGATGAGTAACGGACATGAAACGGACAAAATGGTCTAAACGGACTTAAAACGGACACCAACCGTACACTTCAGTCTGGCATTGTCCAGTACAAGTTTTGTGCATGTTCAAAACTTGTACCGGACGCCGTCGGACACCACCGGAGAGATGACGGATATGCCAGATGCCAGCCATATATAAACCATACATTGCCGTATTTCACCGGACAGTGTCCGTTTTCTATCTGGTTCCTCAATCCAGTGAGGTCTGACTGGGCCTTTAGAGGCTTCATGCGTAGATTGGTCTTTTATCTGTTGTAGAACGAGTCCTAATGATTCCCACCACAATCATATACGCGTATATCCAACTTAGCCTCACAAATTGCAAAGTTACCGATGTCTTCTGACAGATGCAGGTGTTTAATTTCCCGAACGGGTGGCTTTGGTTGTTGGAGTTTTACATCCTGGTAACATCTAAGGTCATATGAGGATGGGTACTGACTTGGGACAGTGCACACTAATGGTGACTTTATAAGTGCTGTCCCACTGGGAAATCAGGCTGCATGCACCATGAACCGATATCCCACTCAGTAACCATATCCTCACACTGAGCCAACCAGTCCTTGCCCTATCCTATTAATGCCAATCCCCAAGCTAGGAAGTGACAAGTATCAATTTTATAAGTGATTTGTTTGACTCGACCGGGAACCAAAATCCCGATCTCCCGCATGCGAGCCCCGTGCTCTACCGATTCGGCCACACCGGATTTTTGGCATCCAGCCCCCCCCCCCCCCAAGAAAGAATAAGACATCGTCCCCATCTTTTTCACCTCGAGGTCCTCCACCTCCGACCCTAAACATGGCCCTCAGTACAATCACAGCTCCAAAGCAAAACAGATAATATGACTGAGTGGGATATCAATGTCATGATGCATGATCATGATGCCCCCCCCCCCCACCACACACACACCGACCTCTCCCAACTTCAAGCCTAATCATGGGCAGACGACAGAAGACCTAGGAGAGGGAAAATGCCACGCCAAATTAGGACGAGATAGCGCCAACAGTGAGCCACTGCTTCCAGATAATAAACCAGACGTGCTGGCCGAATCGATAGAGCGCATGACTCCTGTGCAGAAGGTCAGGACTTCAATTCCGGGTCGAGTCAATCCAATGACTTACATAATTGATACGTGCCGCTTCCTAGCCAGGCACTCAGCATTATTAGGATAGGGCAAGGACTGGTAGGCTCGGTGTGAGGATAATGTAACTGAGTGGAATACTGGTGGCCTGGTCTCAAAGTGGGGCAGCACTATAAAGTTGCAATGTGTGCGTACTGTCACAAGTCGGTACCCGTCCTGATAATGAATTGACCTTAGATGTTGCCACGAGTTAAAACTCCCATCAACCAACCAACCGATCCGGCAAATAACCCGTCCTGATATGACCGTAGATATTGCTAGGACGTAAAACAACAACAAACTAACAAATCGGAAACTTAGGTCCTGCAGTGTGTTCGGTGCAATGTGGGCCACACATAGACCACACATGGGCCATGCATGCTCCACGCATGGGCAACACATGGGAGAGGTGGGCTGAGATGGCGCCACCGGTACAGTGTTGCATCTTCCTGAGTATAACAATAATCATAATAATAAGCAATATTCCCTTCCGAATCTTTATACTCGTATAATACGTTATACATCACATAAGAACACTACTACTTTACATTTGGGATAGAGTGGTATTTGAACGGTTAATAGGATTAAAGATGGTTATCTAGATCCAGATCAGCAGGGGATTGTTAGATTTGCGCACACTACTGAGAAATATCAAATAAGATGATCCCTGCTGCAGGAGATTGTGGGGCTTTAGGACTGGACATTTTTTCGTGTATCATATTGTTCCACTATCTGCACACCTTTCTCATTACGAGCGTCGGCCGCGGTGGCCGAATTTGGTAGAGCGCAGGCCTCGAATGCGGGAGATTGGGAATTTGAATCCCGGTCGACTCAAATCAATGACTTATGAAATTGATACGTGTTGCTTCCTACTGTAATATCTGTGTAGCTCGGCCGTCAGAGCCCCGGATATCACTACTCTCCCCAGGTGTGTTCTGACAACTGTCCCACCTGGTGTCCCTCTCAACAAACTCATAAGGAAGAAAGGAAGACAAGTCGCACAAGATGTACAGTGAAGAAGTTGTGCTTTATTGGCATCAACTCCTGTTCACCTACCAGCAACCCATCACCCTCAATCCTTACAAACTGCCCACACAGATCCTCATGACGCTTGCTGGTGTATCTAAGAATCAGTGCCTACAGCCCATTGAACCTGAGTCCCATGGTTGTTGCACACAGCTCAGTGCCTTTTGAATAGCTGCTGCTAGTTTGTGTGTAGAAAGTGGAGTCTCAGACAGAGTGTCTGGAGTCCTGGACAAGAGTGGCCAGAGTAGGGTATGTGTGTCAAGTATAAGGAATGCAGGTGACTGGGCTCCCACACCCAGCCAATCAGACACCTTCTACAGCCTAGGTGGCGATGCCCTAATAGGGGGCAGCTGTCAATCAACCCACAGCTGCCGGTGGTGTCCATAATGTATGCAGGTTGGCTGGGTGTGCTTGCCCATCGGCCACGTGGTAACAGGTAGTTGCAGACAGTTACAATAAACATATATTAAAGATGCCCTTCCCGTCCACTTGCATTATTTCTGGTGCATGGAGGGGACAGTTCACTAATCATTAACCATATCTTAAATATGAACATCCCATCAAAATCTTGGTCACTATGTGTTATCACATTTCCACATAGGCGCTTATGTGACACCGAGAGTGGGGCACCCATTGCTTCTCTGTTATATAATCCTGGTCCCCACTCCGTCGCCCGAGAATAGTAATGCTATTTGCCAATACATAAATCCGATATTTCTACACTAGCCTTGCACTCGGCATTATTAGGATACGGCAAGGACTGGTTGGCTAGGTGTCAGGATAATGTGACTGACTGGGATATTGGGTCATCGTGCCGGCGGCATCGTCTCCCAGTGGGGCAGTAATCTGAAGTCAGCATGACTTACTTCAGTTTAACTTTCTAAAGCTGTTGGGTAATTACACACAAAATAAATTTAAAAAAAAGACGAGGCTAAAACAGTAAATAAAACCTTTCCGCAAGTCTGGGCAACTGAATGTTATGGAGAGAGAGAAAAAATGATTAAGGAGCGGAAAGAACCCGTCCTTTGGACACTAAGGGGAACCGGCAGTTTGTCTGACGTCTGTGTAATGCAGACAAACATGAGGTTTGGCTGCTTTAATAAGGAACAGCTTGTGTGTCCGGCCACTGTTTCCTTTTGAGGAGGGGGGGGGGGGGGGGGGGGGGGGGGTAGGGTACTTTCATCTATGGAAATCAGAGCGAAAAGTAACCATATTTGTGTAGGGCGGATGGCTCCAGGGTACTCAGCTCTATACTGTACTGAATGATTCGTAGAATTTGGAAATCACCTATACAAAAAAACTAAGTGAAGCTTGTTGCATTTAAGGACGCCTCTAGAGCACATTGATTTTGGTATCATCGGCTATTGGACGTTAAACATATAGTCATTCTGACATATTTCTTTGGAGGAAACCCGCTGCCACTATATAGGATAACCTTTCCGATAAGCAGCAAGGGTTGTTTTAAATGCACTTTCCCACAAACAGGACAGCACATACCACAGCCTTTGATGAACCAGTTGTGGACCACTCGTTCGAACGGAAAATAGTCCAAACTTCAAATGGGTCCACTGAGCAGGATTGATAAGAGCTTACGATTATTGATAACCAATAGAGAACATAAGGTATTAATCTGCAATATTAGGTTTCTCTAGCGGACATCAATTAACACCACAAATCTGTTTCCTGGTTCCATCAATGCACATGTCCATATGGTTGTGTCCATATAACTCTACATATATTAAGCATGCTTTGAACGTATCATATTCAAATATTGTCAAAGTATTTTTTCTTGAAGATTTATACTGCCTATCATGGATAAGTCTGAATAGACTTCTTTTCACCATTAGACAGTTTGTCGATAGAAAACCCAAGCCTACACTTTTAGCGACCCAAGGGATTTTTAACCTCCCACACCACATAGACATGGTATGAGAGCAACTGGCCTTTGATGATGCTGTAAGTTATACACAGCAGATTATAACAGATCAACGGCTAGACAATCTACCTACGTTGTTATAAGATTAGTATTTAGAAGACTAAATATTTACAAACAGTGAAATTCTTTGATTGGTTTGGTAGTTGTTGGAGTTTAACGTCCTGGCAACATATAAGGTCATATCAGGAAGGGTATTGGCTTGTGACACATGGGGATAGAAGGCCGCCCGTACCATGATTTGATATCCCACTCAGGACTCTTTTCAACTGAAATAGTAATTCAGGACACGAGACGGAGCTATAAGATGGAACTTTATTGGAGTTCAGTAGAGCATAGTAGTACAAGTCAGCAATGGTCAAGTAACAATCAGAGCAGTTGAGAACAATGTGAGTCAGTTAATCGATAGTCAATAGTGTCATGTCGGTAATCGGTAATCATGAGTTATGGAGCAATAGAACAGGACATTATTAAGGCATGATCAGTAGGTAATAATCGTTCAGTTAAAGAGGTCGATCAGATCATTAGGTGATCAATACTGAGTGTCTGTGATCGGTAATCAGGTACATATAAGGGTTATCGGTGTAGTGAATATGAACAATGAGAGAATAAGGGGTACATCAGGTATGTAGAGAGGTAATAGATGTGTGATTATAAGAAGTGGGGGGAGGGTGGTGAGGAGGGAGGGAAAGGGAGTGTGTGGGAGGCGTAGGACGGGGGTAGGGAGGTAGGAAGAAGGTCAGTAGGGTAGGGCGGGGTGGTGTTTTTCTCGGTCGCGACCCGGGCCTCAACCCTTTTCTTGTTGGGTGGGTGGGCGGTGAAGTTGGAGGGTGTTGTCTGTGCGGTGTCTGGTGAGAAGTGGGGTGAGTGAGGGTGGAGGGGAGTGTAGGGGCGGGGGGAGGAAAGAGGTCAGAGATGCTGGTTCCCGGTCGTGGGTCGGTAGTGCCGCCATCTGCAGGGGAGTGGGGAAGTACGGGGGGGGCGGGGGGGAGGAGCGGTGGCGCCACCTGTAGGGAGGCGGGTCAGGGAGAGGAGAGGGAAGGGAGGGAGAGGAAGGGGGGAGTGATGAGCAGCTCCGTCTCGGTCCCGAATTACCCACATTACCGAAGTAATATGCACAATCTTGATAATAATAATAATAGCGACGGCAATAATAATAAAAACAGTAATTAATAACAGGCGATGTCAAATTTAATTTGGTCCTAAATTTTTATGTTGACCGGTTAACTTTGGCGTTCAGTGATTGGGAAAAGGTAGCCAGTGCATAAATAATAAATCCACTGACGAGATTGCAGCTGTACCCATCAGATTGTCATCAGCATGTCTGATATTCCCTTCTGTAAGTCTTACTTGAGTATGTCGTTAACATAAATGGTTTGCAGTTTACCGTCTTATGGCTTCACCATGGAATAGATTTGGGCCTAATCGGAACTCTATCCTGACACTAACTTAACACTAACACCGCTGTAAACCTGCTATGGGCTGGTGTTGGAATCTCCGACTTTAAACTCGCGGTGTTGGCCTAACACTGCTCCATGCATAGCGATTTTTCGGCGCTAAACCAGAAATCCCGCCCTAAACGCGTTTTGGCTCACTAACACCGCTCCATGCATATGGCCCCAGGGTTATATTACATAGCTATCTGTTAGATGATGCTGTTTGGACCTGCCAAGCCATTGCCACAAACATCGGCGTTAAGAAACATGGGGCTTAGTTTTGTTGAAGTTGCATATTCCGATGGTTTTCAGTTACTGCCTTAAATATATATATATATATCATTTTGAAGTGAGAGCTGGGAGACCGTTGGAGTCGGTTCCCAGGAAGGGGGAAGCAGAGAGTGTATGGTTACAGGGGAGCCTGCTGCGAATAAGGGATATTGGGAAGTGAGAGGTGGCCCGACAGGACCACCGAAAAACATTAGTGAATATCCTTCATTTATATTCACATAATACATTGTATTGCATATTATATACTTATATGTATATGTATATACGGGCTCGGTGGCCGAATCGGTAGAGTGCAGGCTTCGGATGCAGGGATATCGGGAGTTCGGTTTTCGGTCCAGTCAAACCAATGACTTATACAACTGCTACCTGTTTCTTCCTAGCCTGGGGCTCAGCATTCTTAGGATAGGGCATGGACTGGTTGGACCAGTTATGACCTCCATATAGCCAGTATGAACTCCTACTATGAGCTCCTATGGTTGCAGGCCCCCGCATTTATATGGGGTTTTGAATGCTATTGATGGCCGATCCCGTTAGGTGGTACGCGTAGGTTATGGTTACTTTCATTATGTTCTCTCATGGCATTAGCTGTACTGCTCAACGAGGCTATACTGCTCTGATTATTCGGTGTAATGCATATGGTTCATAGCTCCCCCTTTTCTCTGTATTAGATGAATTATATATTAGAGCTTACCCCATAGTAGATACAACACACAACACAACACAACACGCGATCCAAGTTCAGCACCAGTAGAAGTGTACAGAGATAAGATCCAGAATGCTTAGTTTTATTCACTTATATAATGTTTTCAGATACATACAACAGGGGATGTTATAGACCTCCTTATTGGCTATTTACACTCATGCACACCAGTCATTCCTCTCCCGCGTGATCTCTCACTAACATAGTTCACCATTGGCTGCCTTCAGACCTCACCCCCCTCCCACCCAGCTCTGGCGACCACCTAGCCATCATGGGATTACCACATAACATGACGGTGACCGTGTGGCTGGGCGAGATAAGGGGGAGGGATTCTGCTTAAAGGGGCACTTCTTCCCTCCCCCGGTGTGAGCATTATAAAGGGAGTACTTTTCCCCATTTAGCCATCTCGATACTCAATATATACTTAATCGGAGAATTTGCACAGTGTCAGGATAATGAATCTGAGTGAGATATCAGGTCATAATATCTGTGGCCTCATTTCCCAGTGGGGCAGCACTATAAAGTCGCCATGAGTGTGCATTGTCACAAGTCGGTACCCGTCCTCATATGACCTTAGATGTTGCCAGGACGTAAAACTCTATATATATGTGTGTGTGATGGATAGCGCATTATGCGAGCATAAGACGCGGATGGGGATTATTGTGTTATATATTGTATTACACCAAATACTCTGTACTGCCCCCTTCCCATGCTCATGACGGGTGGCGCCACGTCCGGCGATTCCGCGCACCTACAAGGCAGTTTTGTCACCGTTCTTTGTTCTCCCACTTTCTTGTAACGGATATACCGGATAAGTGGCAGGCATGATGGAGGGGCCGTTAGGGTAACCCCCTCATTCATTTCAATTAGCCCACCAGGCTGCCTTACTGTGCATATTAATCGAAAGACCTGTGTAAGAGAGGAGGTGATGATGACAATGATGGTAATGATTGCAACAGCTAGCTCTAGAAGTGGTGCTAAATACTGCACCTCCAGATTTCGTGTGGTAGCTCCCAATTTGAGACACCTAGGTTGTTGGCTTTGTTGTTGTTTTTTTCCTTGAAGATTTATACTACCCATCATGGCTAAGTCTGAATTTACTTGTTTTCACCATTAGACAGTTGGTCGATAGAAAGGCTGAGCCTACACTTTTACAGATGCAAGGGACTTTGAAATCCTACACCACAGAGACGTGGTATGAGAGAGAGAGCAACTGGCCATTGATGATGCTGTATGTTATACACAGCGGTGGAAATTCAAATAGAATTTCTGCCAACTTGACCATAGTTGAACCATATTGTAACTGCCTCCATGGTGTGCTTTCATGGATGTTGGCGCCTTCACTGGTGGTACGGTGAGGTGAGGGCGCGACCCATGCAGCCAGCCCTACACTGTTGTAAAATGGCTAAGGCTTGAATCTGTGGTTGTGAAGGAAGGCTATGGTTAAATCAATATATACAAAGAGAAAGGAAGAGTATAAACTGTAAAGGAGGAGAGAGAGTCAAGCCCTGTGGTTTATTATTTATATGGTTACGTGGGTTCATTGTAGAGTATCACCCCACCCCTTTCCCCCAATGGAAAACAAGCATTCTTGGCCCTACCAATAGGGATCCAGCATTCCTGGTCCCCATGGATACCAGTGGTCTGCCTACCACCACCAAGCTGTATGGACCCCATGGCCACCACCAACCTTGACCTTTGAGTGTGGTGATCACTATCCCAGCAGAGGTGGTAGGCCCTGAGTGCACTCACACCCAGACCTGCCAGTACCACTATGTCTATTTACATCCCACTCAGGCACCACCAGCCCTTACATATATATATATATATATACATATATGCGCCTGGTCACGTACACCGATCAGTATTAGAACATTTAGATTCCCCCCTATGCCGTATATTGGAATATTTTACCCTGTGTCACATGTGTCACAGCCTAGGCTGACTGACAATCTGCCTGCCCCTTGTTCTGTGTTGCATTAAAGACAATGTAGACAAGATGCGCCACTCAGCACTTTCATATAGGAATTTCTTAAATAATCATGCAGTGGCGCCATCCCACGGCAAACAAGGTGTCCATTAAATGGCAATTAAAATGTTATATTTATACAGTGTATATCTCACACCTGTCTAGCATGCTAGTTGCTTTTCTACACCGATTCAGTGGAAATTTCTTTTCAATACATCATAAATAATAATGATGTTGTATTCATTATTAATATTAGGAGACAAGACACTATTATTGTCGTACATTGTCTTTGATGGTGTGGCAGGCAGGCGGGGCTTGGGAACCTGTCCCCTTCTTTTGATGGTATAGCAGTCAGGCTGGGCTAGGGGACCTGTCCATTTGCCTTGTTTGCCCTTGGGTGGGAGCACTGCATTTGTAATTCAACAGAATAGCTGAGTGGTGCATCTTGTCTTTGGTTTGAGGTCACCCTGCCCTAGGATGACTAACAAGCCACCTGCCCCTTTCTCTGTGTTACATGTTACCTTGTCCAACACTGCCTCTTGCTCTGTGTTACATGTTACCTTGTCCAACACTGACCCTTGCTCTGTGTTACATGTTACCTTGTCCAACACTGCCTCTTGCTCTGCATAAACATGTTACCATGCACAAGACTGCCTCTTGCTCTTTGTTACATGTTACCTTGTCCAACACTGCCCCTTGCTCTGTCTTACATGTTACCTTGTCCAACACTGTCTCTTGCTCTGCGTAACATGTTACCCTGCACGACACTGTCTCACCCGCTGGCTGGCCCTTGCTCTGTCTCACATTTTACCCTGTTCGACACTGAATGAGAAGCTGCTGGCCATCGCTCTGTGTTACATGTTAAAGGTGTTCTCTGTGGCGGAGTGGTTAGAGTGTCTGACCTTTTTCTAGGTCAGACTCCTAATCTGAATATCGGTGGTTCGATTTCCCATGCCATCACCTCTGCCAATTTGGATTTCCACTGCTGTGTATAACTTACAGCATCATCAAAGGCCAGTTGCTCTCATATCAGGTCGATGTTGTGTGGGACATTAAAGATCCTGCACCTCTGTAAAAGTGTAGGGCAGGGCTTTCTTTAGAACAACTGTCTAATGGTGAAAATGACTCGATTCAGACTGAGCCATGACAGGTAGTAAAAATCTTCAAGGAGAAAACAACAAAACCATTAAATCTTCAAGAGAACAAAAAGAACAAGCTTCCTCCCCCTTGCTCTGCGCTACCTATTACCTTACCCAACATTGACGGACCAGCCACCTGTCCCTACTTGCTCTCTGCTACATATTACTTTACCCAACACTGACCCACCAGCAACCTGCCCCTTTTTGACCTGCGCTACATATTACCTTACCCAATACTGAGTCACCAGCCACCTGCCCTTGCTCTGCGCTACATGTTACTTTACCCAACACTGACTCACCAGCCACCTGCTACCTGCCCTGGTCTGTGCTACATATAACCTTACCCGGCACTGACTCACCAGCCAACAGCCCCTTCTTGCTCTGTGCTACATATTACCTTACCCAGCACTGACGCACCAGCCACCTGCCCCTTCTTGCTCTGCGCTACATATTACTTTACCCAACACTGCCTCACCGGCCACCTGCCCCTTCTTACTCTGCGCTACATATTACATTACCCAAAACTGACTCACCAGCCAACTCCCCTGCTCTGTGCTACATATTACCTTACCCAACACTGACGCACCAGCCACCTGCCCCTTCTTGCTCTTCCCTACATATTACCTTACCCAAAACTGACTCACCAGCCACCTGCCCCTTCTTTGCTCTGCCCACAGCCACTTCAAGCTGCACTGCCCGCCGCCCCTGCTGGCTGAGGAGGCGCCCTTCTCGGCGGAGAGCCGGCTGATCAACTGCCTACTGGAGAAGTATGCTAAGGTGACGACCCTCGCGCGGCCCGTCACTGATAGCTCAGCCAGCGTCGTCATCGAGTTCGGCATCTCCCTCATCCAGATCCTCGACTTCGACGAGATCAAGCAGGTGCTGACGACGAGCATGTGGAAGAACTATGTGAGTATGCAGCAGCACCTGGCCAGCCACCAGTTCTCGACTTTGTCGTTTTGCAGAGTTTTTAAATTTCAGTTGCATTGGCGCAGTGAAGGCTGCAAAATCTGCAGCATTGTATGAACACCACCAAAGGTGGTCACATGCGGCAGGGAGTTGTTGGCTTCTGGTGGATTTTGTTCAGAGATGTCCGAAAGGAAGCAATGGGGTGGGCAGACGGGTTGGCGGGAGGGCTGGGATGACAGGAGGTGGAGAGAGAAATGTCATATAAGAGCCCAATCCTTGTTCTCTAAGATGGCAAGCCGAATGAGTTGAGCGTCCGTCTCCCGTTTTGGTAGATCATCGGTTTTCAAACACTGGTCGAGTCAACATATACTATTGTTAACAGTATAGTATATGCTTTTGGAATAATATTTGAAAATTGTAAAAAAAAGATGTCAAGACTAAATAAAAACCGATATCGCACAGATCTCACTTCCGATAAATTTGCTGTATTATGCAATTTCCGGCTCTTGCACTATTTATGCATATAGTAAGTGAGTGTAGGTGTGTGTGTGGGGGGGGGGGGGGCAATGATGCATACTCAGATTGGTGGCGCCCCCCAACGGATCTGAGTGTGAGTAGGATGGAAGTTTAGGTTAACAGATATGCTCCTCCAGTAGATGACTGAGGGAGAAGATAGGGCTGAGGAGCAGATGGAAGCTTCCAGCCTTATTATACTCGTATAATGGTTTATACAACATATATATATATAGATGGTTGGCCTACCTTATATCAATAATGTATATATATATATCTATATATATGATTCATACTTTGAGTAGATCAAGCATAGCCCCACACGACTTGAGTGCCTGGACTACTAACGTCCTCATGCGGACATTTTCCCTCTATATTCCTCTAAAAGCTCTCAGACATGTAGCTGTCTCGGTAACAGGGATTAAGCCATTGTCTTACCGTTCCCCCAAGCCATATCTACCATCCATGAGCAGCTCCGAGGAGCTCCCTGTGCCCGAGCCAATTTATCATCCCTTATCAAAAGGGATAAGCTTTGCCGCCAGGTGCTGGACGTTATGTACATCTATCCTAATGCGTATGCATGCAGTATTCGCGCTTCTGTTCAGCCATGCTGATATGCCTATAGCTGTTGGCATAATGTGGTGCGTGTGTCAATAGTGCTTAGTTGAATCCACAGCATGATAAGTACGCATCAAGTTCTCTCACACAACTTCCTGCCATTGTTCAGGAAGTGAAATTGAATAATTCACTTATTTTAATAGGTGATGTATAACGAATTATGCAAGTATAAAGATATGTAAGGGTTAATTATTACTATTAGTTGTTATACTCCGTAAGACCAACACTGTAACGGTGGCTCCACCTACCCTCCTCGCCTCCACCGGATATAGACCAGTGTCAGTAGCACTGGAGGATTTTTCTCATAGTGTTGTGCACAAATATTAAATTATATCTTAGTAAATATATTGGATACTTGTATATATATATATATATATATATATAGATTATACATATAATATTAATATACATACCGATCACATGTATATGTGTGTGATCTATAGTGCACTTATGGGATTATATAGACTGATATTGACCCAAAGTTCCTCTATTGTTGTGAGGACACAGTTCATAGATAATTGGTTTCCCGATAATTATACTCGTATAATTGTTTATGCAGCACATATATACATAAGGAGTTCAGGAGAAAAACCACGTAAAAGCCAATCCAGAAATTCAGTTTAAGTACAAGATCTTTACCTGAAAATAATTTTAAGGCTCACTAATTCCACTTTTTATATGATTATGGAGCAATAAACTTTAAACTTTTTGAAGGTTTGATTCCAATGTTTATCTCCATTTTTGCATTGGCGTTTACGTGGTTTTGCGCCTGAAGTCTTCAATTATGTATAATTGATAAAACAATCGCTATGGTGATAATTTCCTAAACACCAACTCTATAAACTTCTGCTGTAATTAACATATCCTTATGACACTTTGTCCCTGAGCCGAGTGCAACACACACTTCCTTGTGTCTCTCTGTAATCAGAAGTTAAAATAAATATCCCATGACTATGAATCAGTTATATGATGATAATTATAAATGTCCAAGCAGTGAACTTAGATATGACCTCAACGTACACCTAGACATACAGGAGGTGTATTCACCAACCATACAGGGCGCAGCATGGTAATTATCCTGGTCATGGTACAAATGATGTGAGTTCATGTCAGTGATGTGATTTCATACCGAGAGCAGGATTTGAAGCCCATAAATCTGCCACTCCGGAGTGCATCTCCTACCTATTGAACTACCTCCCCCCCCCCACCCCTACCCCCCCCCCCCCCCCCCCCCCCCCCCCCCCCCCCCCCCCCTCCCCCCCCGTGAAAAGGATCCATCCAAGTTCCAAAAGTATATCAGCGAGTTCCGCTAGCCGGCGCCATGATCAATCAATGTATTATGTATACACAGTAGTATGTAGGTGATCCTCCAAGTGGCGTAGAGGCTCGGTACACATTAACAGGATAATAGACAGGAAGATTAGGTGCAGTTTCTGTTTGTTTGTTGTTTTACATCCTAGCAACATCTACGTCATATGAGGACGGGTACCGACTTGTGACAGTGTGCACTCATGGTGACTTTATAGTGCTACCCCAATGGGAGAGCAGGCTGCCAGCACCATGACCTGATATCCCACGCAGTCACATTATCCTGACACTGAGCCAACCAGTCCTTGCCCTGTCCTAATATTACTGAGCACCTGGCTAGGTAGTGACAAGTATAAATCTTTAAGTCATTGGTTTGACTCGACCAGGATTCGAACCCACAAACTCATGGTTTCGGATCCCCCGATCTCCTAAAACAGGAGATTAACGCTCAACTCCTTCGGCCACCCAGTCTTAGGCGCAGTTATCTAGTGTCAAATACATAACCTTATGCATATAGATATGTACTACAGCTAAGCCATATTACTACATGTCCGCAAGTATACAACTACATCAATGGACGCCCTTACACCACATTATCATCCCCTCACTACTTCATACAACACCAGAAGAGCTAATCTGCTTAGGGTTGGTTCAACATTTTCATCCTCTTCACATCGCTCCATCCAGGGAGTACTCTATTGCAGCAAAGACCCTATAATACTAAGACGGCTCACTGCCTATCTCTCCCATGGTAATGTAAATTTTGCAGTGCCACCTTGTGGTGGGTTTGATCAGCCCAGCTGCTGGTTGGTGTTTCACATGTAAACACATACAATTATATTATACATGAGATAGGTAAGTATGAATACACATCAATATGAAATTGCTATGAACATCATCATCATCAGCATCATCAGCATCACCATCATCACACATCTTTCACATTCATATATACTTTTATACATATAATATAGCACCTGTTTAACCAAGAGAACAGCCAGCGCACCAAGTGGTGGGTTTGATCATTTTGATTACACAGTACAGGCTGAGTGAGCCGTGTTAGTATTATAGGGTCTTTGATTGCAGTCACTCCCTTGCCTATGGCCAGAAATATAAGTTGTAAATATTAGGGTCCGTGTTTTTTGCCGGGGGGGGGGGGGTGTCATCATTAGAAGTCCCTTGATGAGACAATGAATTAGTTAACATAATGAGACAATTAATTGCTGGTGAGTTGAAGTTGACCTGAATATCTCATCAAAAGTAGGACAAGGGCTTAAAAGCAAAAGTAAGGTTCTATTTGAAACATTTCTACCATTATTCAGGAATGAAAAAGGTCTCTGCCGAAAAACGCGGAAATCATGTCAATATATTATTAAACCGATTGGGAATTTCCGCGAAAATGCGGACTTCACCCATAGGATTAATATTTGTAGAGAATCGTTGAAAAATGCCAGAAGCCATGTGTCAACTATTCTTGTTGTGGCTATGTTATCCCCCATGCGTAATTTTCTTATTTGGGTTCATGTTCTAGTTACATATCAGGTCATATAAGAACGGGATTCAAACTAACCAACTGTTGTCATATACATCTTTATTCGATTCCTTGCCATTTTGCTCACCGTCAATCGGTAAATATTCAAAATCGTGGAAATCTATGAAATCATGGAGAACTTTCATCCCTGAATGTCATGTGACCTATGTGGTCGTAGGGCCTACCGAACGCGGTGGCCGAATCGGTAGAGCGCAGGCCTCCCGTGTTGGAGATCGGGAGTTTGATTCCCAGTTGAGTTAAACCAATGACTTATAAAATTCATTCTTGTCGCTTCCTAGCTTGGTGCTCAGCATTAGTAACATATGACAATGACTGGGTAACTCAGTGTCAGGATAATGTGATTGATTGGGATATCAGATCATCGTGCTGGTGGCCTGATTTCTTAGTGGGACAGCACTATAAAGTTGCAATGAATGTGCACTGTCAGAAGTTGGTACCTGTCCTAATATGACCTTAGATGTTGATTGGTTCTTGCAGTTTTACGTCCTGGCAACAGCTAAGGTGATATCAGGACAGGTACCGACTTGTGACAGTCTGCACTCATTGTGACTTTATAGTGCTGCCCCACTGGGAAACCTGATATCCCACTCAGCCACTTCTAACCAGTCTTTGCCCTATTCTATTAATGCCACGCACCAGGCTAGGAAAAGACAAGTGTATCAATTTTAAAGTCATTGGTTTGACTTGACCGGGAATCGAACTCCTGACCTTCCGCACTTCACCTATTCTGCCACCGCGCTCGCAATACGACTCTAGATGTTGGCAGGATGTATACAACTCCAACAAGCAACAAACTAACCTAGCTAGTCACGACCTGCGCATGAAAATGTTGAACCACTCGCCAGGGGGCGGTGCGTTGAGAAATGCTTGTGGGTTGTCTGGAAGGAGAGCACTGATTGGCTTATCCAGCTGAGCTCTTTAAGGGTGGCTACATCCTTGGTGACTTGATGCTCTTACTGGCACCCTCTCCAGAGTGGCTGGAGACGGCTTATGTGTGAAAAGCATCAGCTCTTCATGGCCAGCGGACATTAGGCGCATCATTACCCTTCAGACCAGGAGCCTAAAGGATGGTTCAACTCTTCCTTTTTTTTTTTTTTTGGTAAATATTTTTATTCATCTGAATACATATTTTGTCAGCGCCGGGGCACTGGTCTTCCAGCCGTCGGAGTGGTCGCATTTCATCTGTACATAGTGGAAGTGGAATGTGTTGCATTGTGTGCAGCACAACCCATTCTGAACATAAAAGAAAGTGGGGGAGCAGCCTATGCTGTATAGTGTACAGCATATGTACTCACCATAGTGCAAGGTATATGCATCACTGTGTGCAGCACAACCCATTCTGAACCTAAAAGAAAGTGGGGGAGCAGCCTATGCTGCATAGTGTACAGCATATGCACTCACCATAGTGCAAGGTATATGCATCAAGATAGAGTGTGCAGTAATGTACACTAGTGGTTAAATCATATGCTGTGTTTGTATATCAGTTAGATTTGGTTTTAATAACGGTTAGTCTTTAAATAGTGCGATGATGTGCATGTATAGTGGTTTATATTGTGTGCATTGCTGGTTGATGTAGTTATTCAGAGGTGGTAATGGGTCTAAAGTAGGGGTAGTGGGTCTCGAGTCATTGAGTTATAATAGTTGTTTGTCAAATGTGGATGGGGGAAATGTGGATGGGGGAGAGGGGTCCATGGGTAGGGGGGGGCGGACACGCAGGGAGAGAGCAGGCATGACAGAGGGCGAAGTCAATGGGTTGTTCACCAGGTCGTATTATATATTTGCAGTGTCAGGTTTTGGGCCTGAATAACCAGGTGAGCTCTGTATGCATTTTTAAAGGCAAGGATCGAACCCGCTTCTCTGGTTTTGGTTGGGAGCTCATTCCACATGACACTTCCTTTGTAAATCGGAGCTCTCATTAACTTATTTGTATTAGGGTTGGGCACCCAGAGCAGAGTCGATGTCCCCCTTCTCGTTACCCTGGTTGTGCGATCTATGTATTTGTCATCACTCGCACGTTTATACATCAACGTCATTAGGTGTAGGTTCCTACGTACATCCAGAGTGTCCAGCCCTGCTCTGCTATGCATTTCAACCACACTTAGTATCTTGCCTTGGAATACTGTTCTGAGGGCTCTGTTTTGCGTTCTTTGTAATTTGGTCTCTTGCTGCTTCGTTAGTAATCCATAGATGATATCATTGTAGTCTATAATTGGTAATATTGTTGACTTGTACAGCTGCAGCGCAGTATTCTCACTTACATATGTCCTTATTTTTCTGGATGTGTTCATTTTTAGTGCCAGTGTTTGGTTAAGTCTTGCCAGCTGTTGGGTACCAGTTAGAGTCGCATCGAGAGTTGTGCCTAGGTACTTATAGGAGTTCACTTCACGGAGCACTAAGCCACCCATCTGCAGTTGTATTGGCCGGGCCCTCACCTTCCTGGCTTTGGTTCCATAGATTATGTACTCAGTTTTAGTGCCATTTAGTGTTAGTTTATTCTCATTGCACCATGTGTTCACTCCATCCAGCACCATTCCAGCCTCGGTTGCGGCTATGGCAAGGTCCTTGTTATGTATTGTTAGTGCTGCATCATCGGCAAATAATGTGAAAGATGCCTTGTTGGAAACTAGAGGTAGGTCATTTATAAATATTAGAAACAGTAGGGGTCCCAGAGTGGAGCCCTGTGGAACTCCTGTTTTTATTTCTCGAGTGGTCGAGTTGGTGTCACTTAGTTTTGTGTATTGTTTCCTATTGCTGAGGTAATTTGTGAGGAAGCTATGTGCTCTATTGCCTAGCCCAGCTCGTTCTATTTTATGCATGAGGATTTTGTGGTCGATCGTATCAAATGCCTTCTTGAAATCAAGGAAGACTGCGATAGTAAGATCACCCTTGTCTATGTTTGACAAAAGTTCATCCAGTAGAGACGCCAGTGCCCCGGTGGTGGACCTATTTTTCCTGAAGCCATTTTGCTGGTAGGTCAAATAGTTAGAGGACTCAAGGAATGTCTTAATTTGGTCATGTATTATTTGTTCTATGATCTTGCCAGGCAGTGGGAGGATCGATATTGGGCGTAGTTCACTACAGGTTTGTGGGATGTTGACTTTAGGTATGGGCGTCACTGTGGCCACTTTCCAGTCATCAGGGAAGATGCCTGTACTGATTATTAGGTTATATAAATGTGTAAATTCTGCACTCAGTGTTGTGATCGCACTTTTTATCAAAGTGGTACTGATATCCTTCATTCCTGATGATTTGTAGATAGATATTTTGTTAGTTCTATCAAGGATTTCATCCTGGGTGGTTTCCAGAAGGTCATACTTTTCTTTATTTAGTTTGGCATGGAAGGTTTTGTGTTGCTCATCCTTCTGTTTGAATTCATTGGCTAGTTTCTCACCTATATCTATGAAATAGTTATTGATTTCCTCTGCCAGTAATTCATCTGGGATTTTAATACCAGTCTCTTCACTTGCAAGGCCACTGATTCTTGTCTCGTTTTTAGGTTCGATTTGGTTTATTTCATACCAACATTTTCTGGCATTCTGTTTATATTATATTTGTCTATCTGGACTTGATAATACCTTGCTTTGGCTTTCCTTACTTCACTCCTAGCCTTTCTGATCATACATTTAGCTATGAAATCATCCCCTGGATCTTTTGTTTTCTCAAACTTTTGGATAAAGTAATCTCTATCCTTTTGAAGCTCTAGTAGTTCATCATTAAGGTAACCTCCCATGGTGATTCTGGTGGTGATCTCGGTTAGGGGACAGTGCCTGTCAGCTGCAATAGTGATTGTTGCGTTTAGCATATCCCAACATAGGTTGGGGTCTCTCATATCCAGAAATTCGGCACTGTTTATTTCTTTGAGTGTGCCAGCCAATTCATTAAAATTGCAGTTCCTATAAGAGCGTCCCCAGTGGGTGGCGATTCTTTTGTCATTTCTTATTTTTTTCTTTATTATAAATATTGGTTTGTGGTCGCTTATGTTATAGTTAAGGACTCCAGCCTTTGTACAATGTTTGATATTGGTAAGTGCCAGGTCTATTGTTTTGTTAGTGGTTTTAGTTACCCTGGTTGGCTGCTGGATCATTTGTTGCAACTCATGTTCAGCTGCAAGTTGCTTTATTCTCACTCCCATCGTAGGCCTCTTGCCATTATATTCTTCATTGAAGTCGCCAATGAGGAGTATCTCATATTTATCGATATTGGCTATATTATTCAAAGAGTTACTTATTTGCCCAATTCCTTCATTTAGGTTGCCATTTGGGGGTCTATATACGTTGCCAATGAGTATTAGTTTTGTATGGGGTCTGGTGACTACAGCCCACTGTAGTTCAATATTGCTATTTGATAGGTTATGCTCAGCATGTTTACCTGCATCAACATGGAGATCTTGCTTAAAGTAAATACCTAGTCCACCACCAGCTTTGGTCTGCCCACTAAGTTGCTTTGTTTTTCTATCAGCCCTTATAAATTGGTAACCTGGTATAGATGTGAGTCTGTCTTCAACTGTTCTATTGAGCCATGTTTCTGATATAGTGAAGACATCAAAACCAGACCTGGGTAGGTCGGCTCTTAGTTGGTTGATCTTATGTGTGAGGCTACGTACGTTTAGGTGGCCAATCTTTAGTCCTGGCAGGCCCTTCAGGTCTGTTAGAGGAAGTGCGCCCAGATGACACAGTCCCAAGGGCCCCAGGCCACCATCAGTCTGCCCCCCTCCCTGTAAATACGGTCCGCCGCGTCCCCCAAAGGACCCCCTCCCCCAGTGAGTGTGAATGTGGTTGTGTATTTAATTATGTCATGGTGTATAGCGTATTCTTTGTTGGGCATGGATGCTTGCCCGGTACTACCATCTAGCGGGCATCCAGCTTTAGCTAAACCTGATATTTGGGTTTTAGCCATGATGTGGTGGTGGTTGTTGGCTTAGGCTGAGTTCAGTTTTAGTTGCGGTTTTCTCAATGGGGGGGATGATATTAGTGTATCATGTTGTAACAGGGTGCTGGTTACTTAATGTAAGGTCTACTTAATAGGTTCTTGTCAATGTTGTTTGAGTTGATGATATATGACAGTTAGACAGGTTCAGTCAAAACTGACACTGTCCGGCGAAATACGGCAATATACAGTTTATATATGGTACGCATCTGGCATGTCTGTTCTGTGTCTGCTGGTGTCCGGTGAGTATGGTAGCAAGTTTTGAACATGCACAAAACTTGTACCAGACACTGCCGGACTGGTGTGTAGGGTTGGTGTCCATTTTAAGTCTGTTTAGTCCATTTTGTCTGGTTCATATCCATTACCCATATGTTACATCTCCGGTTTGCTTCCTGCAGTTTATGTTGACGGTGTTGCGGGCGCGTCTGTGAACAGTCCAGTATGTGTCTGTTTGGTGTTCAGTCCGTCCGTTTGACATTCGGTTGTCATCCGGTTATTGTGCGGTGGATATTCGTTAATGTACATTCCTTGTCCGTTTAGCATCTGTTTCGTCCAGCGGCCATTGCAACAGTTCGACACGTTTCGGTACATTTTGATACCAAACACCACCGGACTAGATAATTCTTTGTCCAGTTTATGTCCGTTGCTCAACCCGGTAAGGTGTGACAGGCACTTAAAGCTCAGGTCTGAGGTGTTAGCGGGTTGTCTGTGGTTCAGCATAGCGAGGGAGCTAACACATTTACCAGAGATAATGGAATGGAGGTTATGTTCACGCAAATCCAAAACTTGAGGTAAACATTGGAGTAAAACCTTCAAAGGGTTCTTTATTTTTGCATTCCTATTTATTTTATTGTTTTATCCATAACCATTACATCACATGAAAACTGGAATTAGTGAAAATTAAAATTACCATTAAGGTATAAATCTGTTATTTTAATTACATTCTTGGATTGGTGTTAACGTGGTCTTGTTCTGTTGATTGAATGTAAATTTATATTCATAGAGTGGTGAAGTATGATTCATTAAATGGGTTTCCGAACAGGGATGACTACATGGTTAGGACGCCCACTTCCCAGGTGGGCAGACGTGGGATTGATCACCGGCCGAGGTAAATCAAAGACTTACAAAAATGGTATGTGGTATTACTGGTTGATGCGCTGGCTGTTATCTAAGGTCATATCAAGACGGGGACCGACTTGGAACTGTGCACACTCATGGGGACTTTATACTGCTGCCCCACTGACATACCAGCCTGCCAGCACCTTGACGTGATATCCCACTCAGTCACATTATCCTGACACTGAGCCAACCAGTCCTTGTCCTATCCTAATAATACCGAGTGCCTGGCTCGAAAACGACAAGTGTCAAATTTCCAGTCATTGGTTCAACTTGACCAAGGTTCGAACTCGTGGGTTCGAATCCTACGGTATTAGTACAGTACTGTAGAATCGGGTTGTGTCCGAATACTCTGATTGAGTAGGATATTGCGTCAAATCGACCAACATTTACTTTTAAGAAAAGATTGAACATTTGGAACATTGCCAAAACCGGTGCATTTGACTGAAAAAAATCGGGAATACATGTGGAACCTGAAAATGTCAATCATACCACGGAAATTGGAATGGTTGACTGGTCTGATAGCATGTGTGGCCGGACAATAAATCCGCTATTAATGAGCACTGATATTACCGTAGATGTTGCAACCACACAACCCCCATACTGATATGACCTTAGATACTGCAATGACAGAAAACCGTACCCCTACTGATATGACCTTAGATGTCGCTATGCACAACACCCATACTGATATGGCGTTAGATGTTGCTATGCACAACATCCATACCGATATGACCTTAGATGTTGCACCACCACGAAACGCATACTGATGTGACCTTAGATGTTGCAACGACACAAACCCATACCGATATGACCTTAAATGTAGCTATACATAAAACCCCTACCGATATGACCTTATATGTTGCTTTGCACAACACCCATACCGATATGACCTTAGATGTTGCTTTGCACAAAACCAATACTGCTGATATAACCTTAGATGTTGCAACAACACAAAACCGATACTGACATGACCTTAGATGTTGCAATAACACAAATCCCATACTGATATGAACTTCAATATTGCTATACACAACACCCATACTGATCTGACCTTACATGTTACTATACACAAAACCTATACTGATATGTCCTTAGATCTTGCAAGGACACAAAACCTATACTGATATGTCCTTAGATCTTGCAAGGACACACAACCCATACTGATATGACCATAGATATTGCTATGCATAAAAGCCATACTTATATGACCTCAGACGGTTCTCTACACAAATCTCGACTAAACTAACCAGTGGATCACAAGCTTCTATTAGCCAACTATCTATTTAAGTCAATGTCCAGAATTGTCCTACAATCTAGTTCGGACAATGTCTAGAATCTGGCGTGAATTTGTCTCGAGCTCTAGCGGAACTGAAGAACCATGTTTAAACATTTAAATAACAACATCTGCACTCATATATAGATGGATATTTCATGGTGATCTGGCATGGTAGGTTTGAATAATTCAGCAGCCACTATGCATCAAAACAAAGTACCTTGACAAACAATAATTAACAACACAAATACAGCAAATATAGTTATGCCTTTTTCTTACAATTTTTAGCTCTTGTCAGCATTACAGTCTCTTAGGTAGTTATGTGATGTCAATGAGGCTTAGGCATGCTTATAACCCTATATCCCCTTCTCATTGTGGGGTGGGTGGGATGGCAATTTAAGGCAGTTGTTGTCCGCATGGCACCGGTGTCGAATGTGAAATATGTGCAGCTAGCAGTCGCTTTTATAGCTGAAGACGGGGGTAATTTTAGTTCAGAAATATGATACCGGTGGAGCCGCAGTCGCCTTGTTTACTGGGCGATATATGGCGGAAATGCAAAAAAACAACAAAGAAAACGCTAGTCGGCGTTAATGGTATAGTTAGGTTAGTTCAGCAAGGAGCCGCCAGTTGGTGACATATCAAGCAGCCTTAGTTACTAGCACTTGGCTGCATTTGCGCATCCAATTACCCATGATGCCTTAGCATTACGAACAACCTTGGTGGAAAATGATGCATTATTTGAATAAGTAGACCAGGCGAGATGACCGAATGAGTTGAGCGTCCGCCTCCCGTTCTGGTAAGTCATGGGATTCGAACCCTGGCCTAGTCAAACTAATTACATAAAAACTGCTACTTGTCCTTACCTAGCACTGTCACAGGTCGGCACCCGTCCTGATATGACCATAGATGTTGCTAAGACATAAAACTCAAATAACCAACCAACCAATCGATATTGACAGTACAGATCTCAATTAGGCCCTTGATGCTGAAAGGGCCATATGAAGCTATTCTAAATACCTAGTTGTTAGGAGCGGTCTATAGTTCTCCAGCTTAGCAATTCCATTAGATTACTTACACTGTTTTAAAAGGGTTATTGCTAGCCGCATAGACTGCTAAACCCTTCCCTGATTCGGACAGAAGGAGCCTAGCGCGAGTTGTTTTGGGGAAAAAAAAGTTTGATTTATTTAATTAAGCGACACGAGACCGACTTATGTTTAAAGTGGCATTTATTTTAGTGACGTCATCAAATGGTAACAGTGAACCGAAATGTAGGTAGTCTTAATGTCAGCTAAACAACGCTTAACTCTATAATTGAAAACGCGAGAGACCGACAGACTTTAATATTGGTATTTATTATTGTCTTGTTTTTATCGTCACATATCAGAATGCAGTATCATGATTTCAAGGCTTACAGAACTTGACCCCACCGAATAAGAACAGTATGGGTGGGTGGGATGGCTTAGAACGAAAGGCTTAGGAGACGATGTTGAACGGAGCGCAGTCAAGGCGAAAGTGAATCAAACCGGCGGCTACTTGGTTAATATGGAATTCTTACGCTAGGCGGCGGGGCGGCGCAGCGCCGGGCCTTAGTCTAAAAATAGAATAGATGCTTTGTATCCAAGCTAAGTAAGACGTCGTTCATACGCATTCAATTACCCATGTTTTTGAAACATGCACAATTGAAAACGCGAGAGACCGACAGACTTTAATATTGGTATTTATTATTGTCTTGTTTTTATCGTCACATATCAGAATGCAGTATCATGATTTCAAGGCTTACAGAACTTGACCAAAATTTGATGCTAGAGTTCTGGGTGCCGAGGAAATCAAGTGTTTTGGCACGTAGCTAAGGACTGCATCCGAGGTCCAATGACCTAAGTCCTTGATGTCCTGGAGGGATGTGCCTGAGGCGGCACATGCCTGTGCTCCACCGCGTCGAAGGCTGTGCAGCGTCACAGCACCTGGTGCCGGGTGGCCCTATGTGGCCAGAGCTAGCCTAAGCGTGTCGAGTAGTGCTCTCGGTCGCAGTGGTAGTGCGTCCGTGGTGATGAATGCCGGTCCGTCTCGGCAAGGATGTGTCCTGGACACGTAGCAAGTCCAAGCCCGAACTGGGCAGTAGATGGAGCCCGGGATCGCCGGCACAGTGATGTTACGTGGTGGTGCCGATCTGAGAAGGGTTTTCGAGGATCTGGCGTGTACGTTGAGCCCCGTTGGTGTAAGTGTAATGTCTCGTGCTCGTAGTGTGTGCGCCGTATCAGCCGGTGGGGTGGGGCACAACAGATTGCTCTGACGTAGCAGGGTAAAATACCCTATGAGTAATGCCGTCGGTAACACAGGGCCATTGTTCCCGACTGTGGCGAAGAACCTGACTGCCTTCCTTATGTCCGAGGGGGCGAGGGGAGGCGCCTGTGCTGGTATATGAGTAGAGCGGCGCTGGATTCCTCGTTTGACCAGGCCTACCAGGTAGGTGTCAAAACCGCAGCTGTCCACGCCCAGTGCCTGGAGCCAAGTACGGGCGCCACTGAAATAGTTCAAAACAGTGCCGGGCGTCCTGGTGTCTGACAAATGCAGTAGGTATGACATAATTTCGTATTGTGTAGGCCTTGCAGGGTTACCTCCTCGATCATTGATGTAAGTCAGGTATTCGTTGACTTGAGCTGTTTTGTTCCTCCAGGTGCCTGTGGCCAGACCAGCCGCCATGGTGTTGAGTAGCCGGTCGTGGTGATTTTGTGAGTAACCTATGAAGAGAAGCAAACATTAATTATCGAGTCATGGGTTACTAGAGGATCGGGGTGAGGGCGTCATCATGGCCTACAACGACGTGGGTTAAGTTTAGATTGGCTATCATTCTTTTGGCCAGGTCGTCTGCTGCACGGTCGAAGCACCTGCGGCTGAGGGCATCCGCGAGGACGAGGTCCTTCCCTGGTTTGTGTCGTATTACGACCTCTGTGCTGAGTTTTGCGGCGAATAACCAAATCTGACGGGCGCATGCGCAGATTATGGGGTCACGGCCAGATCCGGAACTGAGCACTTGTTGTGAAGTGGCATTATCCGTGTTTATAACTATTGTGAAGTTATGTGGTTCTGGTGGAGTGAGGTTTTTGAGTGCTACCACTAGGTTTATGGCCTCGAGTCTGGCAATACAGTGGTGTTTAGCCATGAGTGCTCTAGAGTATCTGGCTGCATAGAAATGCGTGGGTGAGTGTGCCCCACCGGCTTCCAGGGACGAGTCGCACTCACTGGTCCAGGTTGTGCGTTCTTCTTTGGGCAGAAGGACTATGCCATTGGATTGTGTGGCATAGTCCGTGAACCATGAGACGTCGAGTGTTAGGTCCTCAGGCACCGCATGTTTTCCTCTGTAAGGTGCGGCCCTGAGAGCTGCGAGAATTCGTGACATGAACCTTTTTGCCGGTCGTACGCATTTTGCGATATGTTGTAGCCTTCCCACCAGCCTCTGGAGGTCTCGGCGGGATGCAAGCTTCCTGTTTTTCCATGCTTCGCACTCGCTTAAGACCTGCTGGAGTTTTTCTTCAGGAATGGTGATGGTCATTTCGGTTGTTGAGATTGCGAAACCCAGCCACTCAATTTCGGTGGATGGCGGGCTACATTTATTGAGGGCTAGGTCGAGTCCCAGAAACTTGGCCAAGCGAAGGAGGTCTGAGTAAGCTGCGTCAGCTTTTCCCTTCGTTGGGGCCGCACCTACAAAATCGTCGAGGTAGCAGAGTGCATGGTGTCCGTGCTTCCTCATTAAGTAGACGATTGCATTTGTTGTCCGCGCACATGCGATGGAGGAGGTGCGGCAGCCAAATGGAGGGGCAATGTCTATATAGATTTTGCCATCTAGGGTTATGCCGAGTAATGGGGTAGAGAGCGGACAGGTCCTGAGCTGTCTGTATGCTCTGGCCAAATCCGCACACCATATGAAGGCTCCTTCACCTAAACGCGTGACTTCATCGGCGAGATCTATAATGCCCGGTAAAGTGTAGGTGGAGGGCTGGCCCTGGTATTGGCCCTTCCTGATACCAGCATTGACGCTAGCTCCACCGGGGTAGCTTAGGTCGACTATGACCCTGCGTTTGTCAGTCTTGTGTTTGGCCCGAGTCATGAGCGGGCTGATTTGGGTCCAAGGGGTGAAAGGGCATTCCTCAAAAGGCCCCAACATGGCCCCATAGCCCAGCTCAGTGTCGATGTAGTTTTTGATGTGGGCAACGTTCTCTGGGTCTGTGTGGTGGTTTGCTCTAGATGCAATAGGTGGTTTATCGGCCGTGTAGTCTGCTGGCCAACAGAACTCTAGAAAATCAGGCAACTGTTTGTCATGATAGTCTATGAGTAATGCACGCCAGGCTTCGATTTTTAGACCCGATGGCATTGGGACACGTTGGCCGATGTAGTTTGGGATGGCGGAGAATCTGACTCGAGTGTAAATCTTCATGTATTCACGGTGGTCCGACCAAGCCCTAACATTGACAACTGGCCAAATCCTGTTGAGAGTGTGCCTGTATGCGGTCGGGGTAGGCGGGGGGTCGTAGTGTGTAACTTGGTCGGCCGAGACCATGTCGAGTATCTGGTCTATTCCATCATTATCGACATGGTCTTCCACTAATAGCCTATCAAGAGGCCTGTTGTCGCAACGTGGGGGACTCCCGTGGAAAAGATGTTTAACCTTGTCATAATCTTCATGTTGGTAGCCACGTGCAGCAACGTGGGGGGTGAGTGCGTGAACCCTGGTCCCGGCCGTCTCGTCTAAGGCGTGGGAGCTGGTGCTAGCATGGTTACCGGTAGGCTGGTCTGGATGGGGAGAGACTTGATACAGTTCGCCCGTACTGCCGTTGCCGCGGTCGTGAGAAACAGCGTTGTCTAGACTGTCGTGAGGAAGTGGGTCAGCGGCGCCCGCCACGATGGCTGTGACGTCACCCTCGGCTTGTTGGGATATGCAGGGGGCGTGTGAAACGGCGTCGCCTGTCTCGCCGCTGTCAAGTGAGATTGATGAGGTGTCTGAACCTTCCCCGTCCGCGGCCGGTGTTGGTGCATAACGTTTAGGATTTGTGAAATCGTCAGCCTCTCGCCCACGCTTCCTGGTGCGGAGGTGACCCGGTCCGTTATTTTCAGCCAGGCCGTTTCCTAGTTTACTTGAGGCCTCCGCGGCGTTGATGCCCGCTATGCTTTCTTTGGTTTTGAAGTTGGGCTGCGCGGGGCCAGCACAACCACTATCTAAAAATCCTTTTTGTCCTTGATCTGGCCATTAGCTTTGTCGAAGAACCTTTTCTTGTTAAAGCAGACTTTTTCTTGATGCGCATTTGCCCGCTTATACTTGTTGGCGCACCAAGCACATAAGTGGGCTTTCCTGTCGGGCTGGAGACCGTGGGATGTCGAAAACCCACAGTCCTCCCCCCAGTTCCACTGGCTACATGGTTTCCCATCCGTATCTTTATCATATGTAGGACGTGTATGGTCTGTGCTGGCCTTATTGTCCGCCCCTGTCGTTGTTGCATTTGCCGTTCCGTCATTTCATTTTGTACGCATGTGCCTTGTCGTGTCTTGTCGGTCCTGCCACCAATCACACAAATGTCACGCTGCACATCTTTTATAGCATATCCATCCTTCCAGCCCCTAGGGAGGCGGCCATCTGCTATCATAGTAAATACTGTTTCCGACCATTGTCGACATGTGTGCCAATCCCAGTTTGCAGCCATGACGGCAAGCTGGTACATATGTTCGTTCACGTGCTCAGCCCATCCTGTTGGCAGTTTCTTGTCCTTAGACATGCGATGGAGGGCCACAAAATATTCGTGCCATGATGCCTCCTCCAACCCGATCCTCTCATTGCGACTTCCCCTTATAACGTATCTGTGAGGTGCGAGAATATTCGTACCTCTGCGCTTTCCTATTGCCGAGCCGGCTGCCACGAGGAGGTCGTTTACCGCGTTAGTCCGCTCGTCGTCGTTGTTTTCCCAGTCGATTAATGGGCCAGGATTTAGTTGGTAGCGCCTGTCGTTATGATCATAGTCATGGTGCCTATCCATTCTGTAGTATGGTACTTCGCTACCCGCTCTACCACATCTTTCGTCATAGCCCTGACTGTCGCGGTATCTCCCATCTTGACGCGGCGATGCTGAGCTTGTACGCTTGTTTGTGCGTGACCTGTGGTCGCCTGCACCGTCCGGGGTGCCTTGTGCTGAGACGGCCGTGCGGGGGGACGATTGTTTGTGTCTCCGAGTAGGGCTGGGAGATCTGGATCTCCGACGCCTGTCTACCCTCCTCGTTATCTCGTTGATTCGTGTGTCAAAACCATCTGCGAGGTCGGAGATCTGCTTCTGGATCCCTGCAAGCGCTATTGCCATAGATGCTTGAACGTCCTCCTTTTCATGGCATGTCTGTGTCCCTGGGACAGAGTCTGTACTGGGGTCCCTTCTCTCGCACCGCTCCAGGGTGCGGTTTGAACGAGTTATGGTAGGTGTAGAAGAATCATTTATGACTGACCTGGGCCTCCCTCGACCTTTCTTTTTCTGTTTCTTCAGAGACGTGGTGGTAGGTGACATAGTATCTCTGGCGCGTTTCGCCTGAGCTGTCTTGTTTGACGGCATGCTGCCGTCCTTAGAACGAAAGGCTTAGGAGACGATGTTGAACGGAGCGCAGTCAAGGCGAAAGTGAATCAAACCGGCGGCTACTTGGTTAATATGGAATTCTTACGCTAGGCGGCGGGGCGGCGCAGCGCCGGGCCTTAGTCTAAAAATAGAATAGATGCTTTGTATCCAAGCTAAGTAAGACTCGTTCATACGCATTCAATTACCCATGTTTTTGAAACATGCACAATCTTGCCTTGATTTTGGGGCAGGTGGGAGGCTAAAAAAACTGGCACCGTGCCAATATGTGTTGTCTGGTTCAGCTGTTAGAGGGAATGATTCGAAACGTTGTTGACCTAATGACATCAGCTAGCCGTCCACGTTAAGTGGGGCGGCTGCAGCAGCAGTTCTAAAAGTATATCAGCGAGTTCCGCTAGTCGGCGCCATGATCAGTCAATGTATTATATATATACAGTAGTATGTAGGTGATCCTCCAAGTGGCGTAGATGCTTAGTACAAAGCCAATGGCTAATTAAGTCGGGAGAATAGATATTATTTAATATATTAGTAGTATTAACGCTGGCCCCGTGTGCCAAATTACCCATATTGTGGACAACATTAATAATGAGCTATTAATTATGTTATGTGTCTATTCATTTTTTTTTTTGTTATTGAGGCTGTATTTATACTGTCCATAGCATATAAGCCTGGTTATTCAGGCTTGTTTTCAATGCTGGCCAGCTGTAGTGTTGGTGTTATCTTATCACACAGTAGCTGCTGATAAGGTATTTGATTGCCTGTATTTCAGTAGCAGGTAGATAGTTGGTTGGTCTGGTTAGTAGTCTATGTTAATTTTTTGCGATTTTCTTGGCATATATGTGTTTTATTTTGTTCTACTCTTATTACTAGACTAGCCTTCTCCTATTTACATATCATAGGCTTGTGTGGTGTGCTATCTGGCTGCTTTTGGCATGGTTACCTTCCATTGGGCATCCCGCTGGTGCGCCGTGACATATCACCTGCCCCTTTGCAGTGCAGCTTAGTGGAGGTTTCCTAGCCTTATTTTGCACAGATATTTTTTGTATGTTTTTAGGTCAGGAATTTGTCGTTCCTTTACTGTTTGGGCATTCCACACCTTGGCAGCCATTTCCAGTGTGCTTCTCTTGTGAGCTTTTATTTGGCTTCTGGTCTGCTTTAGTAGTGGCGCATTCTTTGCTCTAGTTGCCCTTTGTGGTTTTGTTAGGAGTTTATTGTCTTGACTATAGCTGTATGCTAATGTTTTCAGATGAATTATTCTCCTATTTTCTAGCAATTTAACTTTGGATACTACTGTATCTTGTTCAAGGAGGGGGGGGGTGACTAGGGGTGCTTACTGCATGGCCATATTCTGCGCAGTGACGACTGGACGCGGACATCTCGTGTGTGGGTGTCGAGGCGACCTTTGGGCACTAAAGAATACGTCTACAACTTGTTGCCTCGTTTCAATGCTCTGCCAAATTTCTAGGAGTAAAAATAAATTAAAATAATTAAAATTCAACTTAGATGGCCGTAATTGTAACGGTGATTTGTAGGGGGGTTGTAATAGAATATGAATGGCACGTGAACATAATAGAATTAGTCACAGTTGTCGATGTTTCTCAAAAGATCAAGTTTCCGTGTTTCGAAAAGCAATCTCATGGGAAAGGAGCAGTGGGCGACTTTAATTTACGATAATGTAACGGGCGATTTGCGACTCATCCACCACGACGGCGTGTCGGATTCTCCATCTGAATCAACCAGATTTTGAAGTTATGTGCCAATTATAAAACAGAAAGAAATGTGGGGGTAAGTTATGTAAAGATTAACTTGATAGTAAATTACTGGATCACCATTAGGAGCTAGGCATTGATAACACACTGGACACTGAGTTATTGAGGTGGCAGTGTCTTTGTCGCAACGACCCAGATTGATGAGTGTGATTGTGTTGTGGGGGTTGATTGATTGTTGGAGTTGGAGTTGCGTTGGACTTGGACGTCCTGGCAACATCTAATGGTGCCGTCACATTACGACGATTATCGCCAACTGGCGTTGAGGTATGTGATTTGTTGGCGCAACATCGGGATACGTCAGGAAGCGTTACACACATGTTAGGCGCGCATTGGTATTCGTCGATGAACGGCGACGGTCGGCGATGGTCGGCAGTGCGCGTCAGGGGATCGGCAAAATGTTGTGCTTGCAGAAAACTGTTGACGTGCGACAATGCATGGGTGCCAACATTATGGCGACATTAAGAGCAAGGCGAGATAAGTTAGACGTGCTGGAATAACGTTATGCGAATGCTAGGTACCCACCATACGCACATGAGGCTTGTTGTGCCAAATTGTTGCTTTGTTTGTTTGTTATTGTTTTACATCCTAGCAACATCTAATGTCATATCAGGATGGCGCACCAAACTTTTTTGGTTTTCTTTTCTCACAACGTCGGACGCGCTACCAATACGTTGCGCTGACGCCAACAAGTTTGACGTGTCTCGACGATTAAAAGTGATTTTGCACGTTGGCAGCGCACCGGCAAGAAGCATCGTAATGTGACTGCACCATTAAGTCATATCAGGACGGGTACTGACTTGTGACAGTCTGCACTCATGGCAACATTATAGCATGACAGTCTGCACTCATGGTTGTCAGGGGCCTCACCCGATATCCCACTCAGTCACGGTATCCTGACACAGAGCTAACCAGTTCTTGCCCTATCCTATTGTTAATGATGAGTGCCAAGATAGGAAGTGTCAAGTATCAATTTTGTAAGTCATTGGTTTTATTCGACCCCGAATTGACCTACCGATCTCCTGCATGGGAGGCCAGCACTCTACCGATTCGGCCACTACGCCCGGTGTGTCGCAAGGGTGATGGAAATGGGAAATATTGCGCCCAGAGCATGATTCGAACCCACACTTGTTGCCATTCCTGGGCTAGAGTGCTAATGTTTCTCAAATGTAGATGGACAGTTCATGAACAAAAAAGAAAAATACCTGTCTTGGTTTTGGATAATGCATCGCTATTTTTTTTTAAATATTAATGGATACTCCATGAAAAATAAAACAATTTTGTTTAAATGTGTCGTGATTTTGGATAATGCATCTCAAGAAGCACGTCAGTAACTCTATATAGACACCTCTCAGACGGCCATCAATTAAACCCTTCATGCTTTAACCACTATGGGAATCCCAACAGACCAGCAACTCGGTCAGAGTGAGAGGTTGAGTGGAAAGTTCTGTTCATTCCAAGGAGTATGCGTCCTAGAGATGCTAATTGAAACCAGGTAATGAAGGTACTTTGTGTGTAGTGATGGTGGGAGAGGTGTGTATCTGGTGGTGCAGTACATGCTGAGATTAAAATAACAACCTCAGTCTATACTCAATAACCTAGTAGTCTTTTTTTTAATTTTCATAAATTTTCGTTTGATTGAAATTGATAGACTTTAACTGAAAAGCACAACAATAAATTATATGCGACAGGAAACAAGCAAAATCGATTTGTCGGTTTTTTTGTCTGAATCCTTCATGTGACCTGAGATTCAACATCCAATAACACCACAAATGGTAAAGAGCTTATCATCTAGTAAACAATGATATATGTATGCACAGATCAAAATGATTATATTATAAATGAATATATCCTCATGTTTATGGCATAGTCATACACCACATTCCTCCTTTACGAAAATAGTTGATTTGTACATTGGAATAAATAACTTCTGAAATGTTGTTGTTGTTGAAGATTTATACTGCCTATCATGAATAAGCCTGAATAGGCTTGTTTTCACCATTAGACAGTTTGTCGAAAGAAAGCCCGAGCCTACACTATTACTGACCCAAGGGATTTTTAACCTCGCACACCAAATAGACATGGTGTGAGAGCAACTGGCCTTTGATGACGCTCTAAGTTATACACAGCAGTGGAAATCCAAATTGGCAGAGGTGGGGGCACAGGGAATCGAACCACTGACCTTCAGATTAGGAGTCCGACCTAGAAAAAGGTCTGACCACTCTAACCACTCCGCCACAGAGAACACCACTAAATTGTATTATTCAATAATTCTCTACAACGTTGCTCGGTATTATTACAGTATCAGTGCTACCCGGGGAACAGAGAGGTAGGAAGCAGGAGGTGGGAATAACACAACTTCATTTTCATGACACGCACGGTAACCAGCTGTCTAGTGCAGCTCTACTCAATGCAGCTGTGAGTGACCATTAACAAGGCCCGACATGCAAGTGAAGTTATGGTATTTAATAATAGTCACATGAGAAATAAATACATTTTAATCACAATCACAGTCATTTCAATCATCATAAACAAAGCATTTTTATCATATTGGCTATTCCGAGGCATGCAGGGGTGAGTCTGGGAGTGGGGTTTTGAGGTTGAAGTTGATTGGTCGAGGGGGTTTGTGGGGTTGGCCAGTGGGGTGGCTTGTTGGTGTGAGTGGCAGGAGGGACGGGCTGCTTACCTGTTCTCTGCCCCACCAGCAACAACAGCAAATGAGCGTCGCACACTCATTTAACCCATTCTGTTTGAGAACAAACAGTTCTGCTCCTTTTAGTATTTCAATAATACAATGGGAGGAAGTACTGGTAACAGCAAAACAATTCAAATTATATTTTAAAAAGTCACCCCCCTTACTGATCAACGAAATCAATCCATATGGATTATGACCACGACTGCTCTAAACCCTGGTTGAGTCAAACTAATGACTTAAAAATGTATACTTGTCGCTTCCTAGCCTGGCACTCAGCATTATTAGGATAGGACAAGGACTGGTTTGCTCAGTGTCAGGATAATGTGACTGAGTGGGGTATCAGGTCGAGGTGCTGGTGGTCTGGTCTTCCAGTGGGGCCAGCACTATAAAGTCGCCATGAGTGCGCACTATCACAAGTCGGTACCTGTCCTGATATGACCTTAGATGTTGCTAGGATGTAAAACAACAAAGAAACAAAAACTGCACAAAGGCGAAAGTAAGTGCACGCACTTAACTGGTATGAGCAGAATAAATAAACAAACACTAAAAATAAAAAGATAATCTTCTTAAATAACACACTTGGCCCTCACTAGCAAGACAACAATTGATCTATAAGAGTGACAATATTTAGTACTGTAGTGCTTCTTAGGCAAGTAACACTAGCGGTAGCAGGACCTGGGGGTAATGGCCTGGAATGCAATATGCGGTTCGGTCCCCTAGCGCTATTCCGTTTCTCACCCATGACAGACATACACCTATGGAATATTTAGTGTCAGAACGATCGTGACGTCTCACGAAAATGGGCCAATTGGTGGTCAATTTAAAATGTTGGCATCGCAATAGTTAAAATATAGTGCATTTCTTTGTTTCATATTAAATCATTCTAGAAACAAATAGGTTTGAGTATTTACTCTACCTTTACAGTCCGGATAAATTTAAGAACTTTCCAACACCTCTGCCAATGCTAAACTATAATTATGCCGTTCGACGCCAACATCCAATAGTCAATGCCGACATCTTGAACAGATGTCTGCGTCGCAATTGTCACAGTGTAGTGCATTTCTTTATTTCATATTAAATTATCCTAGAAACAAACAGGGTTGTTGTATTTTCTCTACTTTACATTCAGAATCATTTTTGGAACCTTCCAACACCTCTGTCAATGCTAAATTATAACTATGCCATTCGACGCTGACATCCAATGCTCGACGCCGACAACTTTCCCCAATTGGCTTATTTTCGTGAGACTGACTCATATATATAACAAAAATGATCGCATAGCAAAACAATCTGATTTAAAGGTTAAACATCTAAGTCAATCTCAATTATACGTTACACTAATTGTGCGATACATATCTCACTGTGGGGACTGAATTAAACCCACCTCTATACACAATGAGAATTACCTGAGAACAATGTTTAATATTACTACTGAATGGCAAAATACTCTTTGATACTTGTCGCTTCCTAGCCAGGCACTCGGCATTATTGGGATAGGCCAAGGACTGGTTTGCTCATTATCAGGATAATGTGACCGAGTGGGATATCAGGCCTTGGTCCTGGTGGCCTGGTCACCCCATCGGGCAGCACTATAACGTTGCCATGACTGTGCACTGTCACAAGTCGGTACCAGTCCTGATACGACCTTAGATGTTGCCAGGATGTAACACTCCAACAACCAACCAACAATCGGGGACTGAATTTAACCCAACCAACAATCGGGGACATACCCAACACTTTTGACGTAGCTCGACATAAGACAATGTGTGGCTTATACCTTAGCATATGCTAGACATACGTTACACATACATTATACATACATTGAACTATGTTAGGCATAAGTAAAGCCATCAGAAATGCACAGGCCACGTATTAAGAACGTCTTGAAAAAGTATGCATAAGGTACCTCTAACATATGTCTAATGTACGTTTGCTGTTTCTCCACCGTGTTTTGACATATTTAATGTATAAATGCATGGCGATCGAATAACGTATATATCGTTCACTGGCTTTCTGCAAGCATTCCGTGAGCATTTCTTTAATGTTCTCATGTGTTACCAGTATGTTGGATTGACGTTTCACCTACGTCCACCACGTTGCACTGACTTCCAACTTGGCCTTGAAACGCCGAGAATGTTGACGTATCTCAACATGAATACATGATTTCTACGTTCCCCACTCGCTGGCCTGTTACATCATAGTGTGACAGGGGTATAACACAGAGCAATATGTGTTATTACTACTGACTGGAAGAATTCCTTTTGAGAGCGAGGTACTGTCGCCAGCTGTCATTTGAAACTACCACCAAGAACCCTGCTCACGATGAGCCAATACGGGCATGTTTGAGGCTAGACTGGATAGCATTGGTGAGACGGTGTGGATAGAGCGTTCTGGTAAGTAGAGCCAGAGACCTGTTTGCAAGCTGAGCGTGACAGCGTGCAGATTAGAGGGCTAGCCGAACACACCGGGGGGAGGGGGTCATGGGGGGAGGGATGGGGAGTGCGGGGCTGGGGGGGGGGGGGAGGTGCGGGGGGAGGTGCCAGGGCAATCCGCGGACACGTGTCGTTAAAGGCAGCCGACCTGACACCTTGTTATACTTCACTGCCCAAATCCGTTGGCGCCAACGGATCCCAGGGTGGCCTTGATTCACAACCTGCTGCGATCGGACGCGCTGGCCGAATCGGTACAGCGCAGACCTCCCGTCCGGAAGGTGGTGTCTATCAAAATAAAAGTATAGTAAAGCTTGTTTTATTTAACGACGCCTCTAGAACGCATTGCTGTTCATCATCTGCTTTTGGACGTTAAACATATGGTCATTCTGATATATTTTCTTTGGAGGAAACCTTCTGCCGCCACATAGGCTAGTCTTTTCCATAAGCAGTAAGGCATCTTTTATATGCACTCTCCCGCAAAAAGGACAGCACAGAGCACAGCCTTCGATGAACCAGCTGTGGACCACTGGTTTCAAGTGAAACCAATGACTTACAAAATTGATACTTATCGCTTCCTACCAAGGCGCTCGGCAAGATTAGGATAGGGCAAGGAATGGTTGGCTCGGTGTCAGCATAATGTGAGTGAGTGGGAGGGATATCAGGTCATAGCGCTGGCAGCCTGGGATCCCAGTGGGACAGCACTATAAAGTCGCCATGAGTGTGCACTGTCACAAGTCGGTACCCATCCTGATATGACCATAGATGTTGCCAGGATGTAAAACTCCAACAAGCAACCAAACCACCCACGCACTCACCAACACGCAGGCGGGGCGGTGAGCCTTGTCTACCATCTGAGTGTAATATGTCGGGACTCGGCCATCTGAACCCTAAATATTACTATTCAATAATTATTAACAGTCTCTTAAGTATGAACATCACATCACAATCTCGGTCGCTATGTGTTATCACATTTCCACATAGGCGCTTATGTCACAAAGCGAGTTGGGCACCCATTGCTTCTCTGTTACACACTCCTGGTCACTTCCTTAGATATTACAGTCCCCACTCCGTGGCCCGAGAATAATAATGTTCTTTGCCAATATATGAATCTGAACCGAAAATCCGTATATTTTTACATGAACCTGTAATAACCATTACCCGCCATCTAAAACGTTGGTCCATAAAAGATACATTGTTGGACAATATATCTTGTAATATTATATATATATATATAGGATACACGAAACAGGAAACTGCAACTAACAAACTGACATAACTTACCATGATGGGGTAACACTAGCATATTCCTATTGAACTGACAGTGACGTATTCCTTGTTTAACTGCAACTGACTATGTCCTAGATTAATACGTTATTACAATGTTACCTACATCAATAGGCCTACAGAAAATAACTTCTACTCACTTTCTAAATGTCAGGGACATTCTCACATCGATCCGTCTAATATTGATGTAGTCATATTGTAAAAATATACCGTCTTTCGGTCATGGTAGACGAGTTGGGGAAAAACATTAATATCTTGGGCTACGGAGTTGGGGACCATTGTTATGTAATAGTGAAGCAATGGGTGCCCACTCGCTGTGTGACATAAGAAAGCTATGTGTAAATGTTATTACGCACAGTGACCATGATTGTGATGTGATGGCCAGATAAAAAGATAATGTTACTTATTACAGAAATGTTCCCTCCATGAACCAGGAAGGGTGCAAATGGAGTGGGAGCATCTACATATATTTACTGTAACTGTATGATGATTACGTGTTACCACAGGACCACTGGCCAAGCACACCAGCCAACCCCAGTGCATTATGGACACCACCTGCACTGGGGTTGAGTGACAGGTGACACTTTTGGGTGCCACCCACCAAGGATCTAGGGGGTGCCTGATTGGCTGGTTGTGTTAGCCCAGACACCTTATACTCCTAGCACTTGCTATACAGACACACTCACTCTAGAAGTACTGAAAGAAGCAGTCCAAAACACTGAGGTGTGTGCAACAACCAGTGGGCCCAGGTTCAATGGCCGGATAAGACCCGGACAGGCCCGATGACCACGGATTAACCATGGATCGCCACGGAAAGCCAGGGATGACCACGTAACAATCACGGACTACCCCAGGATGAGTCCAGCATCTCAGGCTATCATCCGGGGGTTGACCCAGGATCGTCCGGGGGTTGTTTGGGGCTCATCGGGGTAGTCCGGGGGTTATCTGGGGCTCATCCGGGGTGATCTGGGCTTGTAGTCCGTGGCTTGCCTGGGTAGATGTGAGAGCCATGCAAAAATAGCGATTTTATCCGGGGCTGTCCGGGACACTCCGAGGGAGTGGTCCGGGGGTGGTCCGGCTAAAAATCCGGGCCTCGACCAGTTAGGTGTGAGTTGGGCTTAAGTAGGAACCATGTGGGTCTATGTAGCAGATTGCAAGTGAATCAGGATGGCAGGTCACTAGTAGTAGTAGGTGAACAAGAATTGTAGCCAATAAAGCTCAACCTTATCACTGTCAATCTTACATAACTTGTCTTCCTTTCTTCCTTATGAGTTGCTTAGAGTACTTTAAAGATGGGGACTGGCAGACAGTTTTCAGGAACCGCCTGAGTAGCAGTGAGTAAGAAGAGTAACTGAGAGGGCCATCAGTCGACTTTTCAATATGACGCTAGTGTTTCCATATCACTATGGTACCTATAGGTACCTACTAGGAATCCTTTGTGCTATATACTGTAAATTGTGTATTTAACATGTTTAGTTAGCTGAAATTGAGACATAGATATTTGATATACCATTTTTGCATAAATAATCTTTAATTCAAAAATGCCGGAAGACCAGTGCTGAAGCGCTGAAAGAATAAACTCAATCAGCAGAATACACATATTTATCACATTTACCACATATTATGTAAGTATTACTTGAGATCGTGATATGAGTAGCCTTAGTGACATTCCCAACAACCACCTCAATGGTTAGGTGTCTAACAGGCATTATATGCAACTGTATCTATTCTCACAACTTCATATTATATTTCCAACTACGTCGCAAATGTATTGGTCATACATTCTTGATGCATAGCTTTATTTTGGCTGGGGACTGTGAGCACTGCTGGTGTATACTGACAATGTGTCACATGTTGATGAGATTTCCTCACCTAAAACCAGTTAGAGATGATGTATTTGGAAATGAGGGTGTGGTGGAGTAGTTCTGATTCCATCTGCAACCCATTATTCAATTTTTTTTAAGGGAAACTGTTGTTTACTAAAAATTCATTTTTCCATTTTTACTTGACACGTTAAGTCTTTTACTGTTGATTTTAATTATCATAGACCACTTGTGATTTTACCACAATGGTGCGCTCTTTTGGCTTTCATTTCTGTGCTCTATTTTACCCGTTTGAAATGTAATTTTGTACTCAGATATATGTAACCACTGCATAACCCTCACTAGCCGATGTTTACTGTTTGTGTTGGAGAGGTCGTTAAACAAACACATAAACAAACAAACAAAACTGTGCCGCAATAGCAGGCACACCTTCGCTGGGACTGCCTATATAGAAGGGACTCATCGGTAGACATAACTTTCGCCCGCCGGCAGGTGCGAGATGCCAGTATTGATTACTAATTCGCTTCACTCGGCTCACAACAGAAACAGTAAACAGCAACAGTAAGAAAAGTAAAACAGAGTCAGGAAACCTTTGTAGAGTTTAATAATGAAGACATATCAGGACCTGGCAAGCAGGCTATCAAGCGGGTGACTCACACCCTACATATCGTTATCGAGAATATTGCTTCGAATTTAGGGTTAATTTCATCAAATTTCACTTATTGCGTATCTAATTCTGTTAAATATGATAGCATTTAATATATTTAAGCCTAATATATGGGTACAGACGCAGAGGGATTTCCCAAATCTATAAATAAATTCACATTTAGCTATAATGAAAGTGTTACGCGCTCCTGCATACAGTGCCCGACGCCGGCGATAGCTACCCGGTAATAGGCTGTAACACCAAAAGCCGCTATCACCGACTCCTGCATATGGCCCCTGGGGGTCTACTTGAGTTCATTTACAGGAAGCGAAAATGTGAATTTATCATGTCCCAACGTAGTGGCCGGTGGGCTGGCTGAATAGGTAGAGCGCAGGCCTCCCGTGCTGAAGATCGGGAGTTCAAATCCCGGTCGAATCAAACCAATGACTTACAAAATTGTTACTTGTCACTTCCTAGCTTGGCTCTCGGCATTATTAGTGTCGGGCAAGGACTGGTTGGCTAAGTGTCAGGATAATCTGACTGAGTGGGATATCAGGTCATGGTGGTAATGACCTGGTATCCCAGTGTGGCAGCACTATAAAGGCACCATGAATGGACACTGCAACAAATCGGTACACATCCTGATATGACCTTAGATGTTGCGAGGACGTAAATCTCCAATAACAAATCGACCTAATTGATTTTTGTGAAATCATTACGAGACATGGCGGTCTACTTGAGTTCATCTATAGGGAAATGTGATGCGGCTTCAACATTAATTAATGTCCCAAGGTAGTCAGCATGTTAGGATACAATGGGAGCCCCATGGGTGGGTCCGTGGTCTATTCAACATCACACATGTGATAACCTTTCCGAATCACCATTTTTGTTTGTATGCAACCCCAGCTTAACACTTACAAAATAGAATTTATATATATATATATATATATATATATATATGAAGTGAATATTGTATCTGTTAACGTCCTGATATGACGTTGCGACGACGTAAACACAAATAAATAAAAACAACTGTATTATTTAAATATCCAATTAAGCGCAAATGATTAAAATAGCACAATAAGAACAGTCTTTTTGTTACCGATCATGTCGCATTATCTGTTTGTTGCACAATTAAAAATATGATGAAAACAGAATAAAATTTGAGCTTAACTGAGATACTTACTGACCAGCATACATCGTGCATATGAAGAGTTCAGGCGCAAAACCACGTAAACGGCAATCCAAAAATGTAGTTTAAATAACAGATTTGTACCTGAACATAATTTTTATTCTCACTAAGTCCATTTGTCATATGAGCACATGGTTATGGCGGAATGAACAAACACATCGGAATATACCTAAATTAATGTGTTGAAGGTTTGATTTCATTTTTTGATTGGCGTTTACGTAGTTTTGCGCCTGAAGTCTTCATATGGCTTTTCCCTTGGGCGCTATTCTTCTGTCTATCTGTCTCATCCTAAGCAGTTACATTGGTGACGTCACATCCGGCTGCGTCTCTACTGCAGTAATAGCCAGATTAGAAACCACTCACAACACTTGGAAGAGACCGGGCGCGGTGGCCGAATCGGTAGAGCGCAGGCCTCGCGTGCGGGAGATCCGGAGTTCGGTTCCCGGTCGAGTCAAATCAACTACGTATAAAATTGATACTTGTCGCTTAATAGCCTGGTGCTGGGAATTATTATGAGAGGGCAAGGACTGGTTAGCTCAGTGTCAGGATAATGTGACTGAATGGGATAATGGGTCATGGTGCCGGCGGCCCGATTGCCCAGTGGGCTAGCACTATAAAGTCGCCATGAGTGCGCACTGTCACACGTCGGTACTCATCCTGATATGACCTTAGATTTTGCCAGGAGGTAAAGCTCCGACAACCAACCAACCAACAATTGGAAGACTGAGAGGTATACTGTAATCACTACGAGCACTGCAACAGCCACGGACATATCAGAGCGGGTACACATGTATAACACTCTGCACGCATGGTGGCTTCACAGTGATGCCCAACTGGGGAACCAGACTGCCAGCACCACTATCCAATCCCCACTAAGCTATATTACTCTGGAGTAAACCAATTAAACCGTGTCCTCTCCTAGTAATGCCAAGCATTATGTAAGATAGCAATAGTACCACTATTTTTGTAAGCCATATATTTCACTCAGTCTGGATTCGAACATATGACATATACCTATATAACACACAGGAAGTGTGTTATATAGGTATATGTCTCTAACCACTCGCCCACCTTCATGTCATGTTTTGAAACTAAATACACTCTTCAAGTTGATTGATTGATTGATTGGTGGCTGCTTTACGCGTGTCGGCAGCATAGGCCATATTCACGGCGAGAAATGTTTGTTTTTTGTTCAAACCATCGCTTTTACATGGAAAAGCAGACAATCAATTATGAGCCAATAGACACTCATTAAATTAGAAAGCTCACAATCATATATTTGTGGTCAAGGGAAACAAATTCCCATAGAAAAAGGAAAGTTTTATTAATAATTGATAGAATCTATTTAGTAAACTATATGAGGTGGTTCAGTCCAGCTGCCCTCATCAAAGCTAAAATGTTTTCCTGTTTTACCTTAGTAAAAAGGTCTTGCATACTGTCTGCAGTGTAGAACTGTTGGCGCAGGGCCAAAAAATCAACGCAACTTAGTAAAATGTGTTTGAGTGTCAACGGGGACTGACACCCAATACATTCAGGGGGAGGTTCCCCCTTGAGCAGAAAAGCATGTGTAAGCCATGAGTGGCCAATACAGCAGTGGCTAAGGACCACTTGGTCCCGCCGACCTCCTGCATGAGTCTGTGGTGGCTTTCCCACAGATTGTTCAATTTCTTTAAGTTTATTAATGTTTTCATCCCACTCATGTTGCCATTTGGATTTTATGTGGGTGGTTATTAGTGGTTTCAGATCAGAGTGAGGGATCAGACACAGTTCAAGATCAGAGTGAGGGATCAGACACAGTTCAGGGCCTTCTTCGCAGCCCGATCAGCTCGTTTGTTTCCTTGTATGCTGGCATGGCCAGGCACCCAGCACAGGTGGATGTCATACCCATCAGTTGTCAGTTGGTTGATTTTATAAATGACTGTTGCTAGAATAGGGTGGTTCGTTTTCAGTCCAGCAACAGCCAAGAGGCAAGAGAACGAATCACTGTATATAACATAGTTAGTGTGCTTGGATACCTCGATACACTCCAACGCGAGAAGGAGTACTCGCACTCATCAACTAAATGTGAACAAGAAAACAACTCTATTTGAAAGCAAATAAAGCTTAGGCTAGTCTCATAGAAATGGCCTTAAGCAAGTCATCCTGGAATATGCCAGGTCATGAAATATTCAGTGTTGGATTCTGACAGCTTCATTCCATTATAGAGCTGACTGCTGCAAGCTATCCGTGTAAAACCTACATTAGTGTGCAGGCGTGCATAGAGAGGGGGCCCTGTGACATATGCACCCGGAAATGGCAATATTGCCAGCTGCATCTGACAATACATGTCATGTTCCAGTCGGTGGGAGAGGGTCCTGAGGAGGGCCGGGGGCGGAGTAAGGATGGTGGGGGTGAGGGGTTGACCAGGTAAGTATGCTAGTATTGCTACTGTCATGCTTGTACAGAATACCACCTCAACAGGGAGTATTTGCACAACATTCTGTAAACCCAGAGGGCATATATATCAGTGAGATGTCATTCCCTGGCACTGGCGGATTGATATTCCAATGAGGGATCACTATAGATCTCCCACAAGTGCATGCAGAACTGGCGGAATTGTGTTCCAGTGAGGCAGCACTGTAAAGCTGCCACGAGTGCAAGCTGTCACAAGTCAGTGCACATCCCATGGTGCAAAAACAAATCATATAAACACAAGCGCCGAACACACACACGGCTCCTGAGTGGTGTATGCGTCTCAACAACGGTACACAGTCATTTAGAAAACACAGTACACAAAACTCACTCAAGCATCCACTAGGGTGAAGACTCCGATTGCTGCAATTCTGCAGCATTGAGCACGGCACTCTTGCCTGCTCTGAACTCATTTAAATTCAATTCAAGCCATCTATCTCTAGCGCGATTTAATATGAGACAGCAGATGCCCTACGCAATAGTAGAGGGTGAGAAAACTGCCATAGATCACCAGCATATGCTTATATTCGCATTATGCACTATATAGGACATAATTCTCAATTAAATGAAAGTTCTAAGTAATCTGTAATGCACTACATGTTGGTAGATCATGAGATTCGAAACCACGGGTTCGAACCCTGGTCGATTCAAACCAATGACTTAAAAATTGATACTTGTCGCTTCATAGCCAGGCGCTCAGCATTATTAAGATAGGTCAAGGACTAGTTCGCTCAGTATCAGCATAATGTGACTGAGTTGGATATCAGGTCATGGTGCTGGCGGTCTGGTCTACCCGTGGGGCAGCTCTATAAAGTCACCATGAGTGCACACTGTCACAAGTCGGTACCCAACGGATATTACCTTAGATGTTGCTATGACAACAACAATCAAACTAATGCACTATATACCACATCATTATCAATTACCACAAAGTGCTAATTGATCTACAATGCGCTATATTACACTTCATTCTCAATTACCACAAAGTGCTAATTGATCTATGATGCACTATATATCACGTAATTCTCAATTACCACAAAGTGCTAATTGATCTACAATGCGCTATATATCACGTTATTCTCAATTTCCACATATGACTAATTGATCTATAATGCACTATATATCACGTAATTCTCAATTACCACAAAGTGCTAATTGATCTACAATGCGATATATATCACGTAATTCTTAATTACCACATATGCCTAATTGATCTATAATGCGCTATATATCACGTAATTCTCAATTACCACAAAGTGATAAGTAATCTCAAATGCACTATATAGTACATAATTCTCAATTACCACAAAGTGCTAATTGATCTACAATGCAAGATATATCACATAATTCTCAATTACCACACACTACTAATTGATCTATAATGCACTATATATCATGTACTTCTCAATTACCACAACGTGCTAATTAATCTCAAATGCACTATATAGCACATAATTCTCAATTAGCACATACTACTAATTGGTCTACAATGCACTATATATCATGTAATTCTCAAATACAACAACGTACTAATTATATATCATGTAATTCTCAATTACCACAAAATGATAATTAATCACAAATGCACTGTGTAGCACGTAATTCGCAATTACCACAAGTGCTAATTGATATCTATCTCCTTCACTGCGTATTAAGAGGTGGAGAGGTCTGATGGAGATACCCGTGTCACACACATGCATATCGGTGATGTCCATGACGTCATAATATGATAAGCCACCTTTGATGGATTACCCGCTATTATCTGATCCCATTCAGAAACAATCTGAGGCCTGCTGCTCGAAATAGGCTAAGCTACTTCCATGTTGATTGGTTGTTGGAGTTTTACATCCTGGCAACATGTAAGGTCATATCAGGAGTGGTATTAACTTGTGACAGTGCATACTCATGTCGACTTTATAATGCTGCCCCAGTTTGAGACCCGGCCACCAGCATGATGACCTGATATCCCACTCAGGCACATTATCCTGACACTGAACCAAACAGTACATGCCCTCTCCTAATAGTGCCGAGCACCTGGCTAGTAAGTGACAGGAATCAATTGTTATGGCATTGGTATGGCTCGACCGCAGTTTGAACCCGAGGGTTCGAATATCACGTTCTTTGAAAACGGGAGATGGACGCTCAGCGCATTTGGCCATCCCGTTTGGTCTACCATCGCCATCAAAAGCAAGTCCCGCAATTATTAAAGTTGCATCATCCGATGGTTTTGAGTTTCTCTAATTTTTCTCAGATAAATATATTAGAGTGATCAATATTATCCATTTTACTTCAGATTGAAGTCAATTCTATTATGCACGGTTAACCTTTGAGATATTTGAAGTGCAAACATCAAAAATAATTGTTGGCATGCATCTGTGACACCATAAAGCTCTCCAATAGGAGGTTCTACTACATTGACTCAGTATTCCCTTCTATGCAGAAATAGGTTTTCAATAAATGCATCTACAGTAAAACCTCTCTAAATCGACCGACCTTGGGACCGACTTTAAATGGTCCATTTAGGGAGGTGGTCGGTTTAGGGAGTTAGAATATGGATTCAATCGTACTGGTGAGCCCCAGTCACACATACCCGGACGAGCCCCAGATTTTTAGCCGGACCACCCCCGGACCACCCCCCCGTCCCCCCGGACTGTCCCTGAGAGCCCTGGATAAAATGTTGGTCGTTTTGGGGCTCGCAGTCACACCTACATGGTCTAGCCCCTGGTCTAGCCCCCGGTCTAGCCCCCGGTCTAGCCCGACCACCCCCAGACTACCCGGTGTATCCACCAAGTAGTCACGGATCAGTCCGGGTGTGGCAGTAAATCGCAAACCCCTGGAAATTGCACACCCCGGGGTTTGCGATTTACTAGGAAATCACAAACCCCCCCCTGGAAATCGCAAACCCCCCTGTGTTTTGGGACTGATTCGGGCCAAATCTATTCAATGCGACCATATTTAACAGAATTACATACTCAAATCGTGAAATTTCATTAAATTAACCCTAAATTCGAAGCGTTATTAAGGCTACCGCCGTAACGGCGGAGATATTAGCAGTAGGGTAAAATATGCCGTGATGTGTGCTGCGGCAATGCTATGTCTATGGGGAGCATTTATTTTTGTAAAATAAATAAAAAAACTTCCATCGAATCGATTAAAAATATCTCAATGCGCGATTGAAGAGGAAGATCTGAGGTATTTAATTTAACCTAAGAGCAATTTTATCTGAAAGTATTAAAAACAGAGATAATAGTGAAAGTTGGGATATTCTGAGTGTCAGTGCCAGTGTTAGCCTTACCAGATCATGGTAAGGCTAACACTCAGAATGGGGGGTTTGCGATCTCCAGGGGGGATATGCGATTTCCTAGGAAATCGCAAACCCCCCATGCCCATATATGGCATGGGGGTTTGCGATTTCCTAGGAAATCACAAGTGGGGGTTCGCGATTTACAGGGTTTGCGATTTCCTGCTACACCGGACTAGACGTGAACTTGCTCCTGCTACATATATACACATAAACTGCGCTCATCCTGGACTGATCCATGGTAAACCGGACTATCTGTGCCGATCCGTGGCTGATCTGTGCTCATCCGCCTTATGCGTATCTTATCAGGGCAGTCTGGGAGTGGTCCGTGGCTACATTGGGGATAGTCCGGGGCTGGTCCGGGTTAAACCGTGGCTAAGATGTGGCTCATCTGGGTTAAAAAACGCCTGGACAGCTCCTAACTGGCCCGTATGCTACATGGACTACCCCCGGTCCACCCCTAGACTATCCGGACCACTCCTGGATCATCCCAGATGATGCCAGATCGAGCTCGGATCACAATATTACCTGGACCACCCCAGATGTTTTAAACATTTTAAAACGTCCGGGGCGGGCCAGCCACGGATCACCAAGGATCACCAAGGACCAGCCTTGGATGAGCCACAGATCACCAAGGATCGCCACGGACCACGCCGGATCACGGTCCGGGGCTCGTCCGGCCCCTGATCCGGGTAGGTGTGACTGAGGCTTTGGGAACCAAATAAAGCGATCGATATAGGGGAGTTGTCGATTTGGGAAGGTGGTTGGTTAGGGAGGTTTTACCGCTGGTAACTTGCAAAAGCCAGCACCACTTCAACACTTTTGCAGGCAGCTTTCATGAAATGTACAACCGCACAAAACACCATACCGGCTCGGTCGTCGCCCGGGTTACCAAGGACCACACTGCTCGAGCTCATCTTCCGTCGACAGTGGAAAATCAGCTAGGAGGAACACAACACAACACAACACAGCAGTCTTTGTCGGATTGTGACCGACAGCATGATGCTGATGACTGTATATCTAAATTCGTTATGTAGAATCAAATATATATATTTGTCTTAATATTGGAAATTATGTAATTCATCGGACAATGCAGCTTTAACACGCTATGAAGGCAATAATATTATCCACGCGTCCATCATGTAAATATCAACTGCTGCTACTTGAGCCCACTGTTGTTTTTTTTCGCCAACTACAAAATAAAAAATAAAAACGTGTGCAGCTTGCGGTCTATGTGTCACAGAGTGATGGCAGGCGATATGTTACTGGCATTATTTATTATTTTCAGAGGCGTAGATGCAGTAGTGTTTGTGCTCATGCTTCAGACGGGTTGTTTTTATGGATGCTGTATATCACAGTGACTGATGCCAAGCCTCATCATCTGGCTCTCCCTTTCCTAGTACAGTACAACCCCGTTAGACCAAGCTCGGTTAAACCAAACGATCGGTTAATCCAAACTATTTTCGGCGGCCTGGCAAAATACTACCATTTATCATATAAAAAAAGTTGGTTAAGCCAAAGTCGGTTGATTCAAACTATCGGTTAATCCAAAGAAAATTGTCGGGCCCCAGGACACTTCCAGTATGGTTAAACGAAACTTTCATGTGGGTATAATGTATCTGAGACTTTTTTATATGATAAATTGTAGTATTTTGACGGGCCGCCGAAAAAGGTTTGGATTAACCGATCGTTTGGTTTAACTGAGCTTGGTTTAACTGGGTTAAACCGTGTTCACATAAAACAATAATCAACGTGTCCACACACATTGTATATTGCATTCATAATGAACCCACGTTTTTGCCAAAGCCAAGTCAATGTCGAAGCCAAAGCTCGGTTAAACCAATGATCGGTTAATCCAAACAAATTTCTAGGGTCCCTTCAAGTTTGGTTTAACGGGGTTATACTGTACCACTATACACATGGATCCGGCTGATCTTTCAGTGAATAAATTGCTACTACGGTAATATAACACTTGAAGAGCTCTTTTACAAAACGTGATCAGCGCCAATTTAAAAAAAAGAAGAGTTTGCAATTCCAATGTCAAGTTTCTAGATTGTATTTTGGAAAAGACCTATTCATATGTATAAATACATGAAGAGCTCTTTATATATATGAAGAGCCCTTTTCCAAAACACGATCTATGAACTTGTTATTAGCATTGCAAACCCTTTTTTTTTATTGGCACTTATAGCGTTTGCATGCATGACCTTTTTACTAAAGTAAAACAAGAAAACATTTTAGCCTTTTTGAAGGTAGCTGATTTGTACCACCTCATATAGGTTTTAAACAAATTCCATCAGTGAATAATACTATCATTTGGAATTGTATTAGGCTTGACCAGAAACTATATGATTGTAAGTTTATCAAATTCATGAGTGTCCATTGACACAAAATTGATTGTATGCTTCTACGTGTAAAAGCGAGGGTTTGAACAAAAACAAACATTTCTCGCTGTGAATATGGCCTATGCTGCCGACACGGCATAAAGCAACCACCAATCAATCAATCAATCAATCGCATTTTGGAAAAGACCTCTTCAATTCCATAATTGTCCAAATGACATCATCCGCATTTAGACTCCCATGACATATTTACACACAGTGTAAAGTGAAAGGGATTTAATAGAGAACATTGTCTGAGGGGGTGGACCAGTGGGTGGCTGGTCCGCTTCACATACAGGATCCATTCGAGGCCATGTCAAACAAGAACATTTACATCATTGGGTCGTGACTTTTTTGTCTGGTGCTTGGCCAAGGACTGGTGGGCTTAGTATCATGACAATGTCAGTGGGTGACTGTCATATTATATAATGGAAAGGCTCAGTTTTACATTTCTAGGTCCGATTGGAACGGACTTCACACGGCACTAGTACCAGACAATGGCACTCCAGCATAGTGCTATGACTAAGGGATATTCAGTAATGGTGCTGGTGATCTGCAGGCGCATCCCTATCAGGATATTGTGACTGAGTGAGATATCAGGTCATGGTGCTGGCACTCTAATTTCCCAGTGAGTCAGCACTGTCAAGTCGATATGAGTGTGCATGGTCACAAGTCAGTACGCATCCTGATTTTACCTTAAATGTTGTCAGGACGTAAAACTCCAACAACCAAACCAAACCTCTGTACTGGTTCTACATTTATGTATATCGTGCTCGTATTCTCCATTAATAATAATGTACTTTATCCTATTATGGTAGAGTCAGTGACTAGTGTTCTGGTAGCACATCTCTTCGCCAACCCTCAGGCTCGGCCCCCCCCCCTTGTCTTGCTGTTCCTCTGTTATTTCCAGTCAACCATATACAATGACAGAGACAGTGCAAATAAAAATGTAAAATTTAAGACCTAAATGCACTGGGATTGGTCCCACTGCTTCACTGGTCACAGCTGGTCCAGTGTATTATTAACAACCCCACCCCAAACAACATAATTCATAAACTCACATAAATAACTACACAAGAGTTACACTACAATATTTCTAACAAACTGACATTTATATACCACTTGCCTAACTGCAACTGAACATTAAAACGTACTACAACTTTACCAACTGAATATACAAGAGAATTTCTGCTTACATTCTAAATACTATGTAAATACTCACATTAATCTGACTAATATTGATCTAGTTACATGACACTAGTGTTACCATATTGCTATGGAACTTTTGGGTTACAGAATTTCCATGCTTTACATGCTGCAAATTGTGTATTCAACAGTTATTGTGTACCTTATTCTATATACCTTTTATGTAAATAACCCTGAATTAAATGGCTAGAATACCAGTGCTTCGGCACTGACAAGAGACTTATTCAGCAGAATAAACATATTTACCACCACAATGAATCTAATTTCCACATTTTTCTTTAGATGCTCGGACGGAAACATGTCTGACAGATCTTGCCAGTGTTCGTGAAGGCTCTAAGAAATGGACTTTAATAATGATGTTTATTTCTCATTGTCTTCGCTTCACCTGCAGGCATGACGTAGGCGTACATTTATTGTTTTTTTCTCGCTGTCCTCAGATGACATTTGTATTCACGCAAGAATAACATGGGGAAAATGCTGACTTGTTCGCATTGTTTCATAGGATCGATATGATTAATGTATGTTTTCCTGTTATGATTCAAATTTGGCAACGAAATTACATAATTAAAGTATTATATTAATTTAAATTAGTCAGAGGTGATTAAATAATTATTTTCAGATATAGTGTTATTCCCCGTATAAGCCGGATTACTTTGATATATTCCAGTATGCAAATTACAGTATTTACAGCACTGGTACCGGTGGGGGGGGGTGGCGCCACCTGTCCTACCATGAAAAGGGGGTCACCCATAAAGTAGTATACAACATATGGGTGACCAATTATGGGAATCTTCCCTTATGCGTCTTTATACTCGCATAATTTGTATTCATTACATAAATGTATATACCAATGTATATATAAATGCATGTAGAAATGTTTATATTCATGTACATATAATGTACCATAAATGTACATATACATGTACATATAAATGTACATATAAATGTACATATACATGCACATATAAATGCACATAAGAATGCAGTATAAATGTATATATTAATGTACATATACATGTACATATAAATGTACTTTAAATGTACATAGAAATGCACATAAGAATGCAGTATAAATGTATATAGAAATGTACATAGAAATGTGTATAGAAATGCATATAGAAATGTATGCATACATATATATCTATGCGCAAGAACTCCCTATGTCATCGGTCTTTCAACTGCTGTGTTGTGCTTTGAACTATCCTTATACAATTAACACAGACTTTCACAGAGTAACTTTGTGTCAACACCGGATAGAACAGGTTCTGTTCGAGTTTGTTATTGTATTTCTTTTTCCCGCTCTCATTCCTATTATTCTGAAGGCTAAGTGCCATGAGCAACTCTTTTGAAAAAAATAATGTAATCAAGCAAGCCAACAAATGTTTATCAGTTTTATCATGTGGCATGATTACATCAGAAATAAATAGTTGCATGCATAGTTCTTATGTATTGACTCAGACTGGGACCACCTGAGAAGCTGTTGTGTTGAAGGGTAAAATACTTTAATTTATTCAAATCAACTAATTATAGCTGAGATGATAATGAATTAATTACTGCTGTACCTGACACTTGAGGGGGTCGATGCAGCCTTCAACCATAGGGGGAGTGGTGGGAGGAATTCATGTAAGTGAAGATGGGTGTGGTATGTCAATGTCTGAAGTCTTGCACCAAGTAGTGTGATAGGGGAAAATGAATTGGCGTGCTGTATCACGCCTCCTATTAAAAACCTAGATGATAGTGATTAGCGATGTAGTCTAGCTAAATGAACAAGCGGGTGAGGACCGTATCATGGGCAACAGTTTTATGTGTGATGGTGGTGACATTTTGTGATGATTATGGAAAACTGATAGTAATAAATTGAGTAGGAATAAAGGTGGCAGTAGACAGATTTAAGTTGAGTTGTTTTAAATTGTAATAATTCAATGCTCTTAAGTTCGGCCGCATTTTCAACAGAAATATATTGCAATGAGCGTGACCTTATTGGTGGTAGAAGTAAATGTTTTCATAAAAGGCTATCTTTGGAAATATTTGAAAGGATAGAATGTAACATAAATGTAGTGTACACAATGACATGCTGAGCCATTACCTCTATTGACCAGGGGGAGATGGAGAGGATTGGCTCTCTGCCGATTCAAATGCAATTGTAGTGATCTGCACTGACCTCTCAGGCAAGGAGCTGCATAGACAGGTAGGCGTGGGTAGTATGGCGATATCAGGGAACCTAGGTGGTGTAATGGTTAGCACACTGGCCTGGAATGCAAAGAGATGTGTGTTTGAGTCCTGCTCTAGACAATATTTCCCATTTTCATTACCCTCGTGACACTGGTTGCCTTGACCAGGATCCTGTACAAGCTATGTGTTGTATAGTTATTGAACTTACCCTGTGTATGTATATGTAAGTGCATTGCTTCTATGTATGTAAGTATAAGCATTAAAAGACTTACAATTCCAGGGGACGAGTGTAGTGGGCTGCACTGACCTCTCAGGCAAGGAGCCGTATAAACAGGTAGGCGTGGGTAGTGTGGTGACATGGTTTGAACAAAAAACAAACATTTCTCACCGTGAATATGGACTATGCTGCCGACACGGCGTAAAGCAACCACCAATCAATCAATCATTATCCGGACACTCAACTAACCAGTCCTTTCCCTATCCTATTTAATGCCGAGTGCCTGGCTAGGAAGCGACTAATATCAATTGTGTAGGTCATTGGGTTGACTCGGGCGAGAACTGAACTCCCGATCTCCCGCACGGAAAGCCCGCGCTCTACCGATTCGGCCACCGCGCCCGATGGCTGGCTTGCAGTAAGTCATTTACCTGATAGTAGCAAAAGCAATTTTGACTTCACAAGTAGCTCGGTGGTTGCTCGTGTTAGGGGGAATCGAAGAGGTAATGACCCCAGGTGGCGCTACGGTCTCCTTCCAAATTCCATGCAAAACCGCGAAGTAATGACCCATGTTTTCATGATTTGTTTCGTAATTAGGAGAGGGGACTGACGGCTGTGGTTTCACATGTCATAATTACCCAGATGGTGGGACTGATGTGTGACTGTCATTCCTTATCACAAGCACAATGCCCAGACAACGTGTGTTATTGTCCCAGTCACAATACTACTTGCGACCGATTGTGACCACTTTGTGACTACAAATAAGGTTCGACGCAAAGAGGTTGCAAGTGGCCACAAAATGCTCATCGCTTCTCGGCCTTTTGTCTAAGATCAAAGCCTTTTGGTGCCGGTCGCAAGGTAAATCTGGGGATCCGGAAGTACCCGGCGAATGAGGTCAAAGGGCCGAGAAGCGGTCCCTGGGCACCTAGACAATGAGGGTTTTCCAAAAATAAAACAATTAAAATTAAAGAAAATGGTCGCATGTGGTCGCAATGTGGTCGCAATATGGTCGCAATGTGGTCGCAAAATAGTCGCCAGTGATTGCTAACCTTCTCGAGACCATTTTGGTTCCAATGAAGTTGCAGCTACTGCGCTCCTTGCAACCAAATGGCCGCAAGAAGGTCGGCGACCATTGCTTTGATTGCAAGGAGGTCACCGGCAACGGTGGGTTCTTTGGTCTAAAGTGGTCAGAAAGTAGTCACAAGCCGTAATGTGACTAGGGATTTAGCTATCAGGCTAGTTATGGTTGCATAAAACAATGTTTTGGAGTTTCTGATATTTTCTGAGATGAGTAAAAATCATAATCTGAGATGGATCATCCTTATATATTTCCTATTTCCATCACTTCCATGACACTGGTTGCCATCATCTACAACGTATCTGATGTATGTTTGTTGAAGGTACCCTGTGTATGTATATATCTGACTGCATTATCCGTTTTTGTAAGCATTAAAATCATTAATGGATGAAAAGCATGTAAAAGACTTACAGTCAGGGAACAAGTTCAGTAGTTTGCAATGACCTCTCGGGCAAGGAGCCCCATAGACAAATAGGTGTGGATAGGGTGATGACATCAGGGAACCTAGGTAGCGTAATTCTTAACAAACTAGGATATATATTATGTTTATCAAGATAGCTTTCAGTACAGTAATTAGATAGAATAAATAAGGTAGTGGGTTGAGTAGTTTAACTTCTGACAAAGGATTATCATGCTGTCACATTACGACGTTTCTCGCCAACGTGCGTCGAAGTGTGTCATTCTTTGGCGAAATGTCGGGAGACGTCTGGAAGCGTTACGCGCGCATTAGGCGCGCGTTGGTATTCGTTCATCTACGGAGACGGTAGGTGAGGGTCAGCAGCCCATGTCATCGGATTGGCAAAGTTTTGTGCTTGCACAAAATTGTTGACGACCGACAACACGCGACAATGTGCGGGTGCCAAAATTATGGCGATGTCAGAAGCACGTCGACATCGCTGGAATAACGTTATGCGAATGGTAAGCACACGCCGCGTGCATGAGGTTCATTCCCATATGTTGCGTCAAACTGTTGCTTTGTTTCTTCATTGTTGTTTTACGTCCTAGCTACATCTAAGGTCATATGAGGACGGCGCGCCAAAACATGCTACCAATACGTTGCGCTGACGCCAAAAAGTTTTATGTCTCTCGGCAATTAAAAGTGATTTTCCGTGTTGGCGGTGCGCCAGCGAGATGCGTTGTAGTGTGACAGGGCTATTAAATGCCAATACCCATAAAAACTAAACAAAAAGAATCCTCCGTTGCGACTCACACAGGTCAACATCTGGCGGAAGTGACATGGGCCAAGATGGCACCACTGGTGTAGTGTTGTGTCTTACAGAGTATAACAATAACAATAATAATAAGTAATATAATCTTTTACATATCTTTATACTTGCATACTACGTTATATATCACATATAATTATATACACATACCTATATACATATGTGTATATATATATATATGTGCGTGCGTGTTCGGATATTCAGCAGTCTGTGCCATGAACTACGTAAAACATAGGCTACTTTACCCCGGAAAGTGTACACATATTGGCCTGCCGCAGCTACTTGACTCCCATCCCATGCTCAGGCATTTCCCAAACTCCTCGTCTGTGACCCCAACTCGCCCCCACGGGGAGGCACCTGGGCGAGCCAGGTCGAGGCCATACGCCATCATGGACGCCGCGTCCAGTAGTGCCCCTGGAGGCGTGCGTGTGCATTATTCAGGCCTAACGTCCGGACCGGATGATACTGACCCTTTTAGTAATCAGGCTTGCGTCAGGAGTGTGTCGCGCTATATGTAGGCTTCTATGTTCTGCTCACAACTGAGATTTTACCTACAACACCTAGCTTGTAACATTTTCGCTATATGTAAGGTTCTACTTTCTGTTCACAACTGATATTTTATCGACAACACATGGGTTGTCACATTTTCGCTAAATCTAGAGTTCTACTTTCTGTTCACAACTGACATTTTACCTTCAATATATAGATTGTCATATTGTCGCTATATGTAGGGTTCTACCTCCGGTTCACAACTCAGATTGTATCTATAACATATAGGTTGTCATATTTTCCCTATATGTACGGTTCCAGTTCCGGTTCAAGACTGCATCGAATCCCATTTTCGACAAAGACTGCTTTCATTACTTGCCTGCCACTCCCCATTTAGCTCTCTGCTGTGAGAGTGATGTGCATGAGTTGGTCTTAATTGAAAACAGAACGAGACAGTAGTATAAAGTGGCAATTTTAATTCTTTCTATCTTAGCTTGTTACATTACTCTTTCATGATGAGATGACCTTAGATATTTCAAGGATTACAGGCACTTAACCCTATCGATACATCATATTAGTTGGGTGGGTGGGACGGCAAATCTGGGCGGCAGAAGTACGTCCACTCGGTTTGAAAAGTCTGGTCGAAGTGAATATCTCCAGTGCCACGTCATCAGCTTTGACTGGAAATCACTATAGGTGGCGCGTCAATCGGCGGCCATTTTAGTTCTAAAAGTGAATATAGATGTCGCCAACAGTCTGATTTTAATCTAACTGCGTAGTTCAAGAAGTATCATGTAGATGGCGCGTCGATCAGCGGCCAAAGTTATTAGTTCTAAGAATAGAATATAGTCGGCGCCATGGTACCCTAATCTACTGAGATTCGCAGTCTCGTTCATTCAATTACCCATGTTGCGCACATCATGGACAATATCTCTCAGCTTCAGGTTTCTCTTGATGGTATCATTGAACTGGAGACGAGGGCGCCCTCTCTTTCTGTAACCAGAACACAGTTGAGAGTAGAGGATCTGCTTTGGTAGCCTGTCTAAAGACATCCTCATGAGGTGTCCAGTCCGCTGGAGATTCATTTTTATCAGAAGATCTTCCATAGAGGGCTGCCCTGTCCATTCGAGTATTTCCTTATTTGTTACTTTGTCCTTCCAGGTTAGCTTCATGATCAAATGCAGATGCCGCATCATGAAGGCATGCAGCTTTTTCACCTGTCGTCTGTGCACTGTCCAGGCCTCCGCTCCATACAGTAGGGTGGAGAGCACAATTGCACAGTAGATCTTGCCTTTGACCCACATGGACAGATGGTGGTTGTTCCAGAGTCTCTGGCGTAGTCGGCCGAAAGATGCGCTAGCCTTGGCCATCCTCTTTCCGCATCAATGTGTCCATCACTTGATATAGTGCTTCCAAGCTAGGTGAATTCCGGAACAGAGTTCAACTTGTTTCCATCAACCATGATATCCTCCTCTTGGGTTCTTGTAGAGTTGGGTTGGTACAGCACCTCCGTCTTCTTGCTGTTAATCTTCAGGCCAAACTTCTTTGATGCATCGGAGAAAGCGTCCACTATTTTCTGGATCTCATCAGCAGAGTGGGCAATCAGTGCACTGTCATCTGCGAATAGCAGCTCTCTCACCAGTATCCGAGTAGTCTTAGTCTTCGCTCTAAAGTGTGCAACATTGAATAGGTCATCGCTCTGTCTGGACTGTATATAGACGCCATCCCCCATGCCTCGGAAAGCGTCATTGAGCATTGCTGATAGGAAGATGGAGAAGAGTGTGGGGGCCTTGCTTGACCCCTTTGGTAACCTCAAACGATTCCGAGACTTCCCCTCCAACACTAACATTCGCCATCATTCCCGTATGTAGAGCCTCGATCATAGTTGTGAACTTCTCTGGGCATCCATACTTACTCAGTAGCTGCCATAGCCCGGTCCTCCCGACTGTATCAAATGCCTTGGCGACAAATACCATGTACAGTGGTCGGCCCTGCTCAATGCACTTTTCTTGTAGCTGTCGGAGACAAAATATCATATCCAGGGTGCTCCGGTTACCTCTGAAGCCACACTGTGTCTCCTCAACTTAATCCCATGATAAATCAAAGCGTGAGATGGACGCTGAACTCATTTTTTAATCTTGGTCCCACATGTTGTTAGCGTGGATAATCAAATTTAAGCATTTGACTGCTTGGGATGTCGGGTCATGGTGCCATTTGTCTGGTATCCCAGTGGGACAGCATTCTAAAGTCGCCATGAGTGTGCACCGTCACAAATCGGTACCCGACCTGATATGACCTTAGATGTTGTTAGGACGTAAAGCAGCACCAAACACCAAACCAATCAACCGCCCTGATGCTTCCATGTGAAACAAGTTTAGTATATATTCACACATATTGTAACAGGCGACACCATACCTAGGATCCGAACCCACATTCCCACAGCTTTTATTCATTTATTTTTGTCGGTACATTGGGTGATTTTCTTTTCTTGAAGATATATACTGCATATCCTGAATAAGTCTGAATAGACTTGTTTTCACCATAGACAGTTTGTCAATAGAAAGCCCAAGCCTACACTTTTACTGACCCTAGGGATTTTAACCTCCCACACCACATAGACATGGTATGAGAGCAACTGGCCTTTGATGTCGCTGTAAGTTATACACACCGGTGGAAATTCAAATTGGCAAAGGTGGGGGCACGGGGAATCGAACCACCGACCTTCACATTAGGAGTCCAACCTCAAATAAGTCAGACACTCTAACCACAGGAGGGGAAATTCCCTGGCACTTACTGTTGCTAGGATAGGACAGTGACTAATTAGCTCAGTGATAGGATAGTGCAATTGAAGGAGATATGGTGACATGGACTGGTTAGCTCACTCTCAGGCCCTTACCGATATGGCCTTAGATGTTGCTAGGACGTAAAAATCCAACAAACAACCAACCAGTGAATACTTGACTGAGTGAGATATCGTGTAATGGTACCGGCAGTTAAGTGCGGTAGCACCATAAGCCCGCGTAATATGACCTCACTGTTGATTGGACATCAAACCCCAATTAGTCAATTATATGTGCGCTATTCCCACACATGGGGAGCAGGATGTATCTCAGGCGGTAGACTGTCCACCTCTGATGGTCTCAGTCATCCGATCGATCCTGCTCAGTGGACCCATTTGCAGTTTGGGATATTTTTGGTTCCAACCACTGGTCCACAACTGGTTCATCAAAGGCAAAGTGCATATCAAATACCCCTTGCTGCTTATCGGAAAGACTAGCCTATCTGCCGGCAGCGGCTTTCCTCCAAAGAAATAGTTTAGAATGACGTCCAATAGCCCATGATGATGTGATGTAGAGACGTTGTTAAATAAAACAAACTTTCCTTTTTTCGTCCCGCCCATCTGCCCCGGAACAACCCTTCCACCACTCTCTGGTCACCTCTACTCTCGGCTTGTGCCGCGCAACCTTCCCACCACCCACTCACCCCCGACCCTAACCCCCACCACCCCCGACATGCTCAGTCTGCCATGTAGGCCCTACACAGCCTGCCCGTGTCTAAAGCCCCAGTCACGCATACCCCGGATTTCTAGCCGGACCAGTCCCCCGGACCAGTCCCCCGGACTGTCCCGGAGAGCCCAGGATAAATTGCTATTTTTGGAAATTGTTGCCTTTCTCTCACACCTACCCGGACAAGCCATGGTCTAGCCACGGACCAAAGCACGGACAACACCCAGACTACCCGGTGTAGCCACGGATTAGTCCTGGATCAGCCCCAGACAACCCCCGGATGACCCCCTGGACAACCCCCGGATGACCCCGGACTACTCCCGGTAGCCCGGAGTATAAAATGACCCGGACAGCCCCGGACGAGGCACAAACGACCCCTGGACAACACACGGACTACCCCAATGAGTCACGGGTCACACACGGATGATGCCAGTTAACCCTGGATTGCAATATTCCCCAGATCGCCCCGGATAACCCAGATGTCTTAAGCATTTTAAAACATCTGAGGTGGACCCGTATGAGGCCGGACCAGCCAAGGGTCACCAAGGATCACCAAGGACCATCCATGGATGAGCCACGGATTAAGCCAGATTGCCATAGACCACGCCGGATCACGGTCCGGGGTCTCGTCTGGCCCCTGATCCGGGTAGGTGTGACCTAGGCTTAACTGCCCGCCTCCAGCACTTGGCCGTGTGTGGCCTCACAACGCCCGATACCGGGCGCACTGGCCGAATCGGGTAGAGCGCGGGGCTGGCGTGCGGGAGAACGGGAGTTCGGTTCCTACTCGATCCAAACCAATGCCTTACACAAAATGATACTTGTTGCTTCCTAGCTTGGCGCTCGGCATTAATAGGACAGGGCAAGGACTGGGTTTTTTTTTTTTTTTTTTTTTTGTGACAAGTTTTTTATTCTGCCCTGGATATCAGGTCATGATGCTGGCAGCCTGCTTTCCCAGTAGGGCAGCAATATAAAGTCGCCATAAGTCCGTAATGTGACAACTCGGTGCCCATCCTGATATGAACTTAGATGTTGCCAGGACATAAACATCCAACAACCAAACAATCCGGCCGCCCACGTTTCGTAACCACCGTTAGGGCCCGTCGGGGGGCGGGGCCAGCCGCCCGGCGCCCAGACGGGGCGTGTGGCCGGCGGCCAATGCCCCACTACCCGGGACCACCGCCCCACCGCCCGTGTAAAATAGATGCAAATGCCACATCCCCTGGCGATGTCCATAGTGGACACTTGCTCGATGGGCACAGAAGTGGGCGGGGCTGCTGGGGACCAAGTGTCGCCTGCAGACAGTGTTGCATTCATCACTCTCAGCACAATGGGTCATATCAGGGGTCCTGGTCCCGGAACCAAGGCGCGGGACTAGAGGTTGGTCGGGGCCTATTCCCTAATGGTTGTGCTAGTGGATTGGTTGGTTGTTGCAGTTTTACACATCCTGGCAACATCTAAGGTCATATCAGGACGGGTACTGACTTGTAATAGTGCACACTCATGGTGACTTTATAGTGCTGCCCTACTGGGCAATCAGGCTGCCGGTATCATGACCCACTGTCCCACACAGTCAGATTACCCTGACACTGAGCTACCCAGTCCTTCCCCTATCCTATTAATGCTGAGCGCCAGGCTAGGAAGCGACACGTATCAATTTTAAAGTCATTGGTTTGACTCGACAGGGACCTGAATTCCTGACCTTCCGCACGCGAGGCACGTGTTCTCCCGATTAAGCCACCCTGCCCGGTAGTGTGTGCTGGTGGATGTGTCTCCGAGTTATGGACCTGTGTAAAGTTCACTTCACATGCACTACCAAATCTAGTGCCTCAACCGTGTGGTTACACTACTACTACACAGACACATACATTCCCCGGTAAATCACCAGCAATGGCAGCATTGCGCTTGATATATTATGAACAGAAAATGTGCCAACCGGATGTGCCAACCGGATGTGATAGCATTGAGTCGTTACGGGATCAGTCACACTATGGCTTGCAACCCTTTTGCAACCACTTTGCGACCAAAATCCGGCGACCTCCTTGCGACCAAAGCAAATAAAAAGTGGGAAAAACAAAGGTTGGTGATCAGTGGGAGATTGGTTAGCAATTGGTCAGCGACGGGTCGCTCGCTAACCACTCAGCAACATCCGGGTGACCATTTTGGTTGCAAGGAAGTTGCAGGTGTTGCACCAAAAACCTCCTTGCTTCGAAAATGGTCGCAACGAGATCGTCGACCGCTTTCAGTGCTTGCAACCGGTCTCTCCAGCGACCAGTAAGGGACCAGTCGGCGACCAGTTGGTTGCAAATATTCGCAAAGTGGTCGCAAAGTGGTCACCTGTGGTCGCAAGTAGTATTTTGACTGCGGCTTAAGGGGAATGTCCTTGGAAAAAGCAAGAATTGGATTTCCTGGTGCTAGTAGAAAATTGTGATCCCACGGCATTGCGTAATGAGTAATCGCTGGGTACGGTGGAGAAGAATGTATGGATGCACTACGAAAAAGTCTCCTCACAATATAATCTAGTTATGGAAGAGTTAGGTGCAAAAACATGTAAACGCCAATGCAAAAGTTGATATTAACATTGGATTAAAACCCGCAAAAAGTTCATTTTTTCACATTCTTACTTGTTGTTAATTGCTCCATAATCATGTTATCACAAGAAAAATGGAATTAGTGAGAATTAACATTATTTTCAGGTAAAGATCTTTTATTGTTATTACATTTTTGGATTGGCGTTTACACGCTTTTGCGCTTGAGCTATTCTATATTAATAATAATGGAATTGTTTGCATATTTCACGATCGACGCTAATGTTTTGTTGACATGAATAACAAGAATCAGTCTATACTGAAAAGTAGATGGAGTCACTGAACCAGTAACAGCAAGGGCGGACTGCCCCACTGGAGGTCGTCGGTTGGAACGGTGACCTACTCAAACCAATGACATACTAAATACTTGTCGCTTCCTAGCGTGTCACTTGGGATTAATAGGAGTAGACAAGGACTGGCTTGCTCAGTATCAGAATAATGTGAGTTAGTCGGATATGGGGTCATTGTGGTGGCAGCCTGCTCTTCCCCTGGGGCAACACTAAAACTGCCATGAGTGCGCATTGTCGGAAGTCGGTACCCGTCGTTGTATTACCTTAAATATTGCCACTCCATCAAACCCTAGCCATAAGGTGGCCATGAGGCCCGATTTAAGCTTTGGATGTGTTCAAAAGAGAGGTACGTTTCAAGCAGACATAGCCTCCATGATGATAACATGCTCTAGCGTACTGTACCATACTCTAGCATACTCTAGGGTACTCTAGCATACTCTAGCATACTTCTTAATGTAGTCTAGAATGTGTGGTATAAAGCATTTATACGAATATTATTCAGGATGGAACCCTCCCTCTGTGGCATATCGGGTGGGGGATTCGAACCCACTACCCCCACACGCTGCTGGGCCGGCGGGGCATTTCGGCGAGGGGACTGAGGCAAGTCTAGCCTCCATGTGTCTTGCGCCTCCAGTGCCCGCTAGGAGGACTGAGGCAAGTCTATTACGGGTAACACCTCAGGCGCATGCGCGGACCCTCCAGCTCCAACGGCTTTCCTGTATACTCGGCCCATTTGAACCCGAGTTCTAGCTTGAGGCTGACGTACCTACGTGCGTACCTACCTACATATCGGGCGAGATGCCGGTCGATATATGTGCGGCATGTGGGGAGGAGCACGAGCCCCCCCGGGGCAGTAAGTGCAAGCGGACAAGGACTAGCAAGCGGTCAGTAAAGGCGGAGCTGCCTTCATCGGGCGAGGAGGATGCCGCGGAGGCGGGTGAGAAGTTGGTGGCGCCGGTTTCTTCGACGCGGCGCGCCGGTGAGGGTTCGCGCCTCGTGGTGGAAGACTACGAGGAGGATGACGAGGAGAGGGAGCTGAGGCGGCTGGTGGCGGCGAGGGCGCGAGAGCGCCGTAAGAAGGAGCTGCGTGCGGTCTTGGACGCCGGATCGCCGGAGGAGGAGGCAGTGACGGCGGTGCCGACGACGAAGAAGAAGCTGTCCGGGAAGAAGAGAAAGGCAGAGGCGGCCGGGGACCCGGACGATTCCCCTACAGACAGCAGCTCGGAGGACGGCTCAGGGTCAGACAGTGACTCTGGCAGAAGGCGAAGGAGGAGGCGTAAGCGCAGTAAGTTCGCTTTAAACAAATACACGATGAACGAGAAGCGTTTAAAAAAACTTTCGGTGATGGAGCTCGTCTACACGGCCCTGGTCTGGGGCATGAAACGTGGGAGGCGAGTCGGGTTTGAATATGATGATCTGGAGCGATATATCGGGCATGTGGCTTATATGTGCATGCATGCCTCTACAGCAACCTATACAGATCAGGCCTATCGTGGTTATGATAAGGCAATCAGGGACAAGGTAAAGGATGTTGGGCTGAAGGCGTTCACCATGGGCGATCATGAACTATCGTTGCTGTACTTCAATTTGGAAAATACGCGGAGCAACAAAGAGGCACGCCGACCATCCAGACCTACACAGGCGAGTAAAAGCTATGATAATTCCCGGAAGATCTGCTATGCGTACAACTACAACAAGGATGGGTGCAGTGTGCGCCGATGCGAGTACGAACATAAGTGCCTGAGCTGCAAATCAGGCTCCCACCCGATAAATGATTGCAAAAATAAAAAGAATTGACTTGTGTGCACGCCTGTTGAAAGTGGTGCGTCGGGGACCGTTGACCTAGTTGACTTTGAATTTCGCGCGGATATGAGCGGCTTCCAAGATGGCGGCCAAGATGTGGCGCGCGATTCACCTTGCTCCAAAAAATGTCCCGCAGATGGTTGATGATGGCTGTGCCAATAATTTAGGCACCGCCTTGCTTGATGAGCCTGTACTAATTTGTGTTGCAGACCATGTTACCGTCGATTGTGCAAAAAATAATATTTGTGTTGTTAACAGCGGGGACTCGGACAGTGCGTACACGGACATTGTATACCCGGGGATGGGCAACGGTAATACCGACTGGTTGCGGGTGGTCGGGCCAGATAATTTAAGTGTACCTAATGATGACCTACACTGTTCCTTGTGGGTCAAAGACCAAGATGGTGATAGTTCAGTTAATACATGTATCAGCGTCTTTGCTAGATGTTTGCAAGGCGCTTGTGACTGTAGGCATGATATTGCGGGTGCCTGCACGCAGTTAAAGCCGTGTCGTATCTATGCCGAGGCGATGTGCCGAGGTGACACGGACCCTGACTGGGAGTATATCCTCAGGGGTTCATGTTTTGGGTACCGGGTAATCGACCCGGATTGTGTTAGTTGTTACTTTCAGGGTAACTACTCATCTATAACTAAGAGTACCACGGGTAAGTTGATGAGCGATAGGCTGCAGACGGAGATCGCTGCGGGTCTGGTGTGCATAGTCGATGAGCCATGTTTATGTGTCCACCCGATGGGGGCCGTGCCAAAGGGGCACGATGACTTCAGAGCGATTGTTGATTGCTCCAGCCCAACTGGGTTCTGTGTGAACGAACACACCAGGTCCTGCAGGACAAACTTCAGCTATAATTCTGTAGAGACCGTCACACAGTTACTGCAGCAGGGGGACTATATGTCCACGATAGATATATCTAACGCCTATAGGGCTGTAAATATCCACCCTGCCAGCAGGGAGCGTCAGGGCTTGAGCTGGGATTTTGGCCAGGGCCGGGTACATCTAAGGGATAATCGCCTGTGCATGGGGCTCAGCAGTAGCCCATACGTCTTCTCCAAGATCAGTGATTTTGTTGTCCGCTGCATGGTCCGGGAAGGCTTTGAAGAATGTGTAAATTACCTAGATGACTTTTGTGTCGTGAGCCGCACGATTGAGGGCTGTACTGACGCACAGCGGGCACTGGTAGCGATCTTGAGAAGGCTGGGATTTTATGTGAGTTTCCGAAAATTAACGCCCCCTGCCCAAATAACCAGATTCCTGGGTATAGATATAGATTCGTTAGCTATGGAGCTGCGTCTCCCAGATGATAAGTTAGCTAAGCTGGTAGCCCAACTCAACATGTTCTTGAGGAAAAGGAAGGCGACGAGGCTAGAGCTGGAATGCCTGGGGGCGTCCTTGCCCACTGCTGTAAAGTCGTGCATGGTGGGAGGACCTTCTCTAGGAGGGTATACGACTTGATAGCCTCCGCCAAGAAAGCCACCCATAAGGTGAGACTAAATGATGACTTCAGGCTAGACCTAAAGTGGTGGTTAGAATTTGCTTCTAAGTTCAATGGGAAAGCGAGCATCATCCCCTCGGCAGAACCAGTAATGTCGGTGTACAGCGACTCGTCCAAATTTGGGTTTGGTGCTTTACATGGGGAGGACTGGGTGGCGGGCGCTTTCGACTTCAAGGCATCCAAAGAGCTACAAAAATGGTTGGGGCATCACTTTGTCTATGCCAATGATGAGGGGTGCAGGTCCGATAACATAAATGTGCTGGAAATGTGGCCCGTGTTGGTGGGTGTTAGGCACTGGGGAGAGGCCTGGAAGAATCGGACGGTAGTGTTCGTCACTGACAACATGCAGGTGATGGCCGCCTTGAACTCAGGCCGAGTAGAACAAAAACGATGACATGTTGCGCTGATATTTGGGCTTCAATACATTAATTTGACGTACAATCGGTCTATGTGAACACTAAATCAATGTGATTTGTGCAGCCTAAGTCGGCTGGATAAGTTCCTGAGCATCGCACCATTAGGGATGCGGATTAGATTGATGCTTGGTTGTCACCCTATCAGCTGTTAACTCGCTTCAGGTGGCAGAACTCCTGAAGAGCGCCGTAACATGCAGGAACACACGCAAGCTCGATGTAGCGTTCGACTGTGCAGGTAAATCTATATCACCTCTTGAAGTATCGAGGGCCAGCTATGCCATACCCATGCGATCGACCAGGTGTGTCTATATGTCATATCTAGCGCGGCGGTTGTGCTACTCGTCCATAAAAAACTATCTCAGCGGCCTAAACAACCATTTGAAGGACTTAGGTTGTCCTCCTATAAACTACGGTGACCACCTTATAAAAAAGTGTCTGGCGGGCATCCGCAGGCTGAAAGGTGATGCGGTAAAGCAAGCAGCTCCTATCTTACCCTACGAGTTAATTAAGTTGTTTGCAGTGTTGTTCCCGTCCAGGGGCCACACGGCCGTTAGGGCAGCCATGCTGCTCTCGTTCAGAGCCCTGCTTCGCAAAGCGCATGTGACAAATTCAGATGCAGCCCTACTCCGCGAGGACCTGGAGTTCTACCCATGGGGGATGCTGGTCTGTGTGAGAAAGTCGAAGACCAATCAGTTCAGAGAACGGGTGCATAGAATCCCCGTGGCAAAAGTTGCGAATAAAGAATTATGCGCGGTGTTCTGGGTCAAGAGGCATATGGAGCAGTGCCCCGCCCCCCTGGATGCTCGGGTCTTTAGGATACCTAGAGCGGGACACTCGGTCCCACTGACATATGCATACTATGCAGCGGTACTGAAGGCGGCATGTACCACAGCCGGACTACCATCGGCTGACTTCTCGTCTCACAGCCTCAGGCGGGGTGGGGCGACTTTCCTCAGGCTATCAGGGGCGTCGGAGGAGGAGATCAAGGAGAGAGGCGACTGGCGATCGGACTGTGTCCGCCAATACTTGAAAGCCTCACTCATGGAGCGTCTGACGCTCGACATGCGGGTGGCCGTGATGCTGGGATTACTAAACTGAACTCTACCTGTCTGGTTGGGGTGGTTTGGGTCTTTTGTGGCCAGCCAGAGTACCTACTCAATCCATTTATGTATCCTGTTATGTGTATGACTAATAATGTGTGGTATAAAGCATTTATACAAATATTATTCAGGATGGAACCCTCCCTCTGTGGCATATCGGGTGGGGGGATTCGAACCCACTACCCCCACACGCTGCTGGGCCGGCGGGGCATTTCGGCGAGGGGACTGAGGCAAGTCTAGCCTCCATGTGTCTTGCGCCTCCAGTGCCCGCTAGGAGGACTGAGGCAAGTCTATTACGGGTAACACCTCAGGCGCATGCGCGGACCCTCCAGCTCCAACGGCTTTCCTGTATACTCGGCCCATTTGAACCCGAGTTCTAGCTTTAGGTTCTAATTGATTACTGATTTGAGCTTGTTTGATTTCTGTTTGATCTTGATATCTTATTGAGCTTTTGATTGATTTCTTTGTGTTTGACTTGATTCATGAGCTTGATTCGGATTTGATTACTGATGATTATTGATGACTGACGTTTTATGTAGATGTTGATTAAACGTTGATGATGAATAAACGGTGGGTCTTTTGTGGCCAGCCAGAGTACCTACTCAATCCATTTATGTATCCTGTTATGTGTATGACTAATAATACTGTAGTGTACTCTTGTACCCTAGCATACTTTGACCCACACAAAACTTTGGCCATTCTGGCATGGACATATAACTGTTAGCGGACAAAGTTGAAGTAGTTTAACGTAGTGGAGGGTAACGTAGTGGAAGGTAACGCAGTTGAACATACTTGAATGACGTTGAATGTAGTTGGATATACCGGGATCTGTACCAGAACATACCGGGATCCATACCGTAACATATATATCTGTACCATTAGGTGGGTCATCAACCAAAACCTGCCATACCTTAATGTATTTGAAGGTAGGGGTGACAGCACGTTTCACCCACGTTTCACACACGTTATTCTATCTACGTTCAACTACGTCCACTAACGTGTATGTGACCAGGCCTTCAATCTGTTCGGGCATTGCGTTGGGGATATGGATTCGTAATGCCGGTCAGACACTTCCTGAGAGCTTGCTTTTAACATCTTATCTTTTTACTTTTTGTTAGTGATGCCGTATTTATGCTGCCCATAAGGGTTAAGTCTAAGGACTTATTTTCGCCGGTAGACTACTGTAATAGTCTTGTGGTTTCCCCTTGTTTTGATACTTTCAGTTGTGTAGCGATCTTCTGCATGCATTCTTTTGCTGTTTGTAAACATTCTCCCACATCACAATCTGGGTTTGAGACACTTTGGAAAGTGGGTGTAAACTGCTGATTTCTGCCTCTACAAAGTTCCCAATATCCACCCAGTTGTCTGGGGGTTTTACCGACACTGTTTCTAGTAGTAGTGTAGTATTTCAGGTCGCGCCAAAGAAATGCTTACTGTGTGTAAATGTAGAAGTGTGATCAAGGAATAAACGATTTCCCCCAGCAACCCGCCATCAGACAGCAATGACAGCGCTAGTACTGTGGGTAGCCGTGCACTGGCAGCATGCGTTATGGAAAAGGTCTTCCACCCACTTGGGCGAAGGCCAATCGTGTGGAAGGTCGGGAGGTCGAATCCCAGCCGAATCAAATCGGTGACTTATGAAATTGATATGTATCACTACCTAGCATGGCGCTCGGCATTAGTAGGATAGGACAAGCACTGGTTAGCGCAGTGTCATGATAAGGTGAGAACCGTATGTGGGATATTGGGTCACTGTGCCAGCGGCCTGGTGTACCAGTGGGGCAGCACTATAAAGTCAATATGAGTGTGCACTGTCACAAATCCGTACCCATCCTGATATGACCCTACCTGTTGCTTGGACATGAAACAACAACAAATAAACAAACGTGAACTCTGACAGCAGTGGCAAGAACTGATGTTGTGGATAGGACCTCACTGCGCATACTCCAAAGCTCTATTCACTGTGTGGACCATTCTCAAAGAGATGCTTGGAAATGAAAGGCCCATGCGCAGTAGACTCACACGACAAGCCTGTAGAGAATTGAGGGTATTGGGTTGCAGCTCTCTGTGAACAGCCATTAGGGGCGGGTATCCTTTACAGGCTCACCCTGTTATTGAATATACAAGACTATTCCATATATTCGATGAGGAAAATATGTTGACTCCATTATACTAGTCCTGTAGGTTTCAGCCAACTGCTTTTATATGCAAATATTGTCACCCAATATTGCACATTAATCGCATTTATAATTTTTTTTTGTAAATATGTTTATTCTGGGGTATTTACACAAAAGGTATATAGAATAAGGTATACAATAACTGTTGAATACACAATTTGCAGCATGAAACACAATGAAATTCTGTAACCCAAAAGGTCCATAGCAATATGGTAACAGTAGTGTCATCAGGTAGAGGCCACGTCTTGGATTTCAAAACGTCTTGAAAAATCAAAACGTTTTGGTCATATAACTAGATCAATATTAGTCAGATCCATATGAGTATTTAGATAGTATTTAGAGTGTAAGTAGAAGTACTCTTCTGTATTCAGTTGGTAAAGTTGTAGTACGTTTTAAAGTTCAGCTGCAGTTAGGCAAGCGGTATATAAATGTCAGTTTGTTAGAAATGTTCTAGTGTAACTCTAGTCTAGTTAGTTATGTGAGTTTATGAATTATGTTGTTGGGGTGGGGTTGGTAATAATACACTGGACCAGCTGTGCCCAAATCATTCTTAAAATGTGTTGATAATTATAATTTTTGATTAAATGTCCAAATGGTAAAGTCCAGTGCAGTGCTTCATATTCTGAAAAACAAACTAAACAAAAAAGCCTCGCTTCAGGCTGATATCCCTTTCTGTGTTTATTTGTCGGTGCCACACATATTGAGTCTTGGATAATTCAATTGAATTTTCACCTCATTCTGATTATCTTTGTTACCGTTTGAAAACAGAAGTGTTGTAACAAACAATATTATGTCTAAATTTGAGGTTTCAAAGTCTCACTCCTCGAACTGACTCCACCTTTGCCTTGGTAAACACTGTCACGTTTAATAACTAATGCCTAATCTTATATATTAGCTAATGCAGTGAGGAGAAAATAGAATTACAAAAATCTTCTATTCTTAGTAAAGAAGACAAGTAATGCTACACAAATATGTACTTATAACATATATTCTGAATTACAAAGTGTACAGTTACATATAAATTCTCAATGGTATGATATTGCACTCACAACTGTATGTGTAGTTCCTATGGATGATAGATAGTTCAGTCCTCTTGGTGCTTATTCTATGTCTCAGTTGCCTTGAGGAGTTGATAGATATAGATGGTCAATTGTATGTGAGCCGTCGCCAACCATACAGGTATAGAGCCTCAGTTGATGATGGATGTACATGTCAGGCTAAGCAGAAGTGATGTGAGAAAAGGCAGACACAACAGTCACCAATCTTCCTCACGGCCATTGGTCAATATTGTAGCAGCTCAGCAAGTTGAATCCGTCCCATAAGCTGTAGCTAGCCAGATCAGGTTTCAGGCCTAACTGACTTGGAGATGTTGACGCCTCGATGTCTTGGAGTAGAGTCCCGAGAGTGCTTGCTTGCTTGCTTGCTTGGAGTGGTTTGTAACCTTACGACGGTTACTGATTGCAGAACCCCAACATTATAGAGAGGCTCCAATAAATCGGCCCGATCTCTGGTTGAAGATTAATCTTCAGTAGGGACGTTTGTAGAAGCTGGGGAAATCTGTACAACATTTTAACAGCAAAGCATTGGGGTGGCCCCGAATCTCTTCGGACCGGCGGTAGTTGAGCACTTGTATCCAGCAGACAGCAGCAAGGGTTTCGAGGAAGGGCGGGTAAAGATGGGTGCAGCGGTGGTTCCAGCAACGAGAACAAAGCGAGAGAAATGTAAAGTTACAGGGCTCCACCCAAGCACACAACTCCCCTGGTCAGGGGGAGAAGTATGCCTGGGAGAAATAGAAAGGGTAGAGTCTAGGAAAGAGAAATGAGGAGAGTTGAGTCAAAGGACCATGTCTATTTGCTCTATTGTGACCAACCAGCGAGCCATAGACACGGACAGAGTAAGAGTAGAAAGTGAAATGCTAACGGGCTCCCCCTCCTGGAACTCTTTTCAGACATATCAAGGAGGAGCAAGGCCAGCGGAGAGGAGATAGAGAGAGGTGTGGACAAAGTGTGGGATGGATAGCAATTGACCGAGAGTATGTGACTACAGTGCTTATATAGTTGCTGGGTAGGCCAGTCCTAACGAAGAGATACGATGAGTAGGACGGTCCAAACATGTGCTGTAACCACTTATAAAAGGCAAACTACCTGTTAGGAAGCAGTCTGCATATATTCACTGCTATGTTGCAACATGCACCCATTAAAGGCCCCTGACTAAATTCCACAGCGCTCACTAAGTCTCTGATATTATCAATAATAGTATTCTTAGAAGACTACCTTTATTTGATCAATTTTAGGGTAGTCATGCCAAATTGAATGTAACAAAGTTAAGTTATGGGTTATAGGTTGTTTTATCTCCTGGCAACATTCAAGTTCATATCAGGACGGGTACTGACTTGTGACAGTGGACACTCATGGTGATTTTATAGGGCTGCCCCACTGGGAAATCAGGCTGCCAGCACCATGACCCGATATCCCACTCAATCACATAATCCTAACTATGAGCTAACCAGTCCTTGTCCTATCCTATTAATTCCCAGTGACAGGCGAGGAAGCGACAAGTATCAATTTAATAAGTCATCGGCTTTGACTCGACCAGGAATGAAACTCCCGATCTCCCGCCTGCTAGGCATGTGTTCTACCGACTCAGCCACTGCATCTGGTGGTTACAGTGTGTAAACACACTCAGGGTCCCTAGACAGCCACGCCCTACGGCCACCCAGTGCAGACCAATAACTGCATGCATCCTTCGACAAATAGACCACAATATGTGAGCATTAGGAAGTGCCAATGCCATTTGTTCTAATATCAATTTAGTCATGAAGTGCTCTATAACAATTTGGTCGATATATATATATATGTATATATATATGTGATGTATAAGCATTATGCGAGTATAAAGCCACGGAAGGGATTTTCTGGTGTTTATTATATTATATTATTCCGATATTATATTATTAGCCAATGGACTCTCTGCATGTATTTGCACCTTACTCATATGGGTACTGGTGGCTCCACCACTGCCCGACCATATTTCCGGCGCTAACACTGTCACTTGCGCCAGGAACTTGTTGTCTTTATACTGAGACTGTCTCAAAAGGTGCTAAGCAATATGGGACAAAACTTTGTCCATTGTAACAATCAACATAGTATCTGCTTATGGATTTGCTCAGGATAAACTGATTTGTTATTTCCATGTTGTTTCATAATCCTAATAGAATACATATTGATTTGAAGCAAATGTCCTTGTGTTTTCAGTGTAACCGTTTCTGTGCTGTTTTGTGTCAATCGCTACAGGCTCATATCAGTTCCCAGGTTGGCGATCGGCATTAATAGGATAGGGCAATGACTGGTTAGCTCAGTATTAGGATAATGTGATTGGGTGGGATATCACATACTGGTGCTAGTGGCCTGATTTCTCTGTGGGGCAGCACGATATGGACACCAGCCAACAAATCTTGGGCACAAGTGACAGTGGAGCGTCCAGGTGTTGTCAAATCAAACTAATTCCTTAAAAATTGATACTTGCCACTACTTAACCTAGCTTTTTGGCATTACTCAGATAGTGCAACTAGCAGTGGAATGAGGAAGACCAATTGTCGGCAGTTTAAATAACCCCTGTTTCATCAAGTAATATACCTCCTCTCCACCCCCAACAAAAATATAAAAAAATAAAAATAAAAATAAAATATATATATATATATATGAAGTGCATTGGGTTAAATGCACAATGGTCGGGTGGAAATAGCATATGAGCCTGTCTCAAAAGGTGATAACTCTTCTTTTGTTTGTCCATTGTAACGATTGACACAAAATAGCACAGAAACGGTTACACTGAAAACACAAGGACATTTGCTTTAAATCAATATTTATTCTATTGGGAGTATGAAACACCATGTAAAAAACAAATCAGTTTATCTTAGGTAACTGCATAAGCAGATATTATGTTGATCGTTACAATGGACAAAGTTTTGTCCCATATTGCTGAGCACCTTTTGAGACAATCTCATATACCAATCTTCTTCTTCTTGGTTGTCCATCAGTGGCGACGATGACAGCAACTCATCATTTGTTGTGAACTCATTGATGACTGATGAGTCCAATTTGTGCTCGGAATGTGTGGTGGCACGTTGGACATGTGTGTGTAACTGCTGTCCGAGAGTCTCAATAATAATAAAATAATAATAACCAAAAGCAGACCCTGCATTAAAACTTACTACAACTTTACCAACTGAATACAGAAAATAACTTATGCTTACATTCTAAATACCATGTAAATACTCAAATTGATCTGACTAATATTGATCCAGTTATATGACACTACTGTTGCAATATTGCTAGAGAACTTGTGAATTACCGAATTTCATTGCGTTAGATGCTGCAAATTGTGTATTCAACATTTATTGTATACCTTACTCTATATACCATTTTTGTGTAAATAACCCTGAATTTGAAAATAGCTGGAAGACCAGTGCTTCGGCACTGACCAAAGACTTATTCAGCAGAATAAACATATTTTCCACAAAAATAGGAGCACTAATGATTTAGATAGCCATGGTTATCTACGGTTGCTGTTGTCTGTAATATCTGATGTTGTAGACTCTCCCACAGTTGATAGATAATCTATGTCCTCCAGTATTCTCGGATTGCAGACAAAGCTACAATTATTCATTGGTTCGCGCTGATATCAACAGAGACTGTGGCATAGAGTAATTGACACCCTGCTCTGGGAGAGGACCAATATGCTGAGTGAGCGATAACAGATGAGGCTACACAGAACCAAGACCCACAAGAAGGGCCCTGTTACCTCAGGGTGCATGGCATTATTATGCACCAGCCTTACTGTTGGCTTCTGCTTTATATGGAAAATAGACATGTATATATATAATAGTAATACAAATCTGGAAAATAGACATAGCTATAATACATATCTATAACTCATGTTTCACTCAAAACTGAATGTATTTTAAGTAGTTCCATCAGTTTTTGTGTGTGTAGCTTCATCTTGTGTACCGGGCGCAGTCGCCTAATTGGTAAAGCGCAGCCCTCCCATGCGGGAGGTTGCAAGTTTAATTCCCAGTCGAGTCAAACCAATGACTTATAAAATTGATACTTGTCACTTCCCAGTTTGGCGCTTGGCATTAATAGGATAGGGCAATGACTGGTTAGCTCAGTATTAGGATAATGTGATTGGGTGGGATATCACATACTGGTGCTAGTGGCCTGATTTCGCTGTGGGGCAGCATGATAAAGTCACAATGAGTGTGCACTGTCACAAGTTAGTACCCATCCAGATATGACCATAGATGTTCCCAGGACATAAAACTCCAACAATCAATCTAGAACTATTTGGTGTAATGGCAAGAAGTCTATTTGAAAATACCGCCCTCCAGTAGACTTCCCATAGAATGTACCATGTAAACTAGTGTACCAGTCCGCACTAACCTCTCGGTTGAGAGGTGGGTATGGATATGGTGATTGCTTCAGGGAGCCTAGCTAATGTAATGGCTCTGAACTAGACATGCGCTACCTATGGCTATGGGTAGCTGCTTCTCTTGGGAGGCCTATTGGTAAACGCTAACGTGGTGCCCTCCGACAAGTTAGTACCGCACCCAGTGGCCGGATCGGTAGAGCGTAAGCCTCCAGTGCGGGAGATCGGGAGTTCAATCTCTAGTCGAATCCGACCAAGGACTTAACAATTGATACTTGCCATTTCCTAGCTTATCGCTCAGCATTAATACAATAGGGCAAGGACTGGTTAGTTCAGTTTCAGGATAATGTGAGTGCGTGGGCTAACGGGGACATGGCACAGGTGGCTTGATGTCCCAGTGTGGAAGCACTATAAAGTTGATGTGAGTGCACATTGTCACAAGTTTGTACCCATCCTGATATGACCTTGGACATTGCCAGGATGTAATACTCCAGCAATCAAGCAACCAACCGAACAGTTAACCAGACGGGATGGCCGAATGAGTTAGAGTGTCCGTCTCCCGTGCTGGTAGATCGTGGGGTCGTGGGTTCGAACCCTGGTCGAGTCAAACCAATGACTTAAAAATTGATACTTGTCACTTCATAGCCAGGCACTAGGCATTATTAGGACAGGGCAAGGATTGGTGTGCTCAGTGTCAGGATAATGTGACTGAATGGGCTATGAGGTCATGGTGCCGGTGGCTTGGTTTCCCAGTGGGACAGCACTATAAAGTCGCCATGAGTGCACACTGTCACAAGTCGGTACACGTCCTGATATGACCTTAGATGTTGCTAGGACGTAAAACAACAAACAAACAACCGAACAGTTAGTAAAGGGGGTTCCCAGTGTGCGTCGTGCATGTTAATAAAGGTGTGGGGGGGGGGGGGCGGAGGGGGTCTAGTGGTGCTCGTTGCGTCGCTGTTAGTGTAAGGCGGGATGTTTTATGAATGGTCCGCGTAGTGTCGTCTTTACCCGGTAGGGGTCGTCGTGGGGCGGTTCGGCGGGAGTGAGAGGGGGCGTTGTGTGGATATAATGGACTGTTGTCTGTTGAATAGCGACGAGCTATGCGTGATGCCGCCGTATCAAGTTATGTCATGACTGCCATATACTAACCGACAAAATTGGACGGCTGTCGTAGGACCAAGATGTGTAATGGCTGCCATACACTGACCGACAAAAAGGGACGGGTGCCACAGTATCGAGTTGTGTAATGGCTGCCATACACTGACCGGCAAAAAGGGAGGCCACCACAGGATCAAGTTGTGTGATGTCTGCCATACACTAACTGACAAAAAGGGATGTCTGGCACAGGACCAAGATGTGTAATGACTGCCATAAATCGACCGACAAAAATGGACGGGTGCCGCAGGATAAAGATGTCTAATGACTGTGATATATGCGTAATAGAACAAAGGAATATGTCAATGAGATGACGTCACAGACAGAGGGTGCCGGTGACTCGGGCCCTGGATTGGGAATAAACCATTCAGTATCCAGAAGTCAAAGTGTTCAGACGTTGTACTTTCAGAATGACTGCCATACACTGACTGACAAAAAGGGATGGCTGCCGCAGGATCAAAATGCGTAATGACTGCCATACACTGACCGACAAAAAGGGATGGCTGCCGCGGGATCAAGATGTGAAATAACTGCCTTACAATGACCGTCCAAAAGGACGGCTATGATGTGCTTTTGGATTTATTTACTGGTATGAGGGACAAGGTGATGTTTTCGTCTGAAAGATGACCATGAAATTTCATGTATGCGTTGCTTTAACTATGCAACCTGGGGGGGGGGGGGATAGTGGATAGAGCGTCCGCCTCAATGCCAGGACCTTGTGGTCCGACTCCCGGTAGAGTCAGACCAAATACTAAAGCCCCGGTCACATACACGTTAGTGAACGTAGTTGAAGGTAGTTAGAATAACATGGATGAAACGTGCTGTCACTACGTTCAAATACGTTAGGTTACAGCAGGTTTTGATTGATGACCCACCTAATGGTACGGATAAATACATTATGGTATGAATCCCGGTACATTATGGTACAGATCCTGGTATGTCCAACTACATTCAACTAGGTTCAACTAGGTTCAACTATGTTACCCTCCACTACATTCAGCTATGTTAAACTTTGTCTACTAACGGCTATGTGACCTCGGCAGAACGGCCAAGGTTTTGTGTGGGTCAAAGTACACTAGGGTATGCTAGAGTATGCTAGAGTATGCTAGAGTACATTAAGAAGTAATCTAAAGTACACTAGAGTACTTGTGAGTATGCCAGAGTACATTATCATCATGGAGGTTAGGTCTGTCTCAAATGTAGTGCTCTTTTGAACATGTCGAAAGCTTAAATCGGAACTCACAGCCCACAGACGTTATTATCACGTTATCATCACAGAAAAGTATGGATGCCGGTATGTTGCACTATGTTCAACTACATTGCACTACATTCAACTACGTTCAACTACGTTCAACTATGTTCAACTATGTTAGCCTCCACTACGTTTAACTACGTTCAAATACGTTCACTAACGAGTATGTGACCGGGCCTTTACACAATTGGATCCGGTTCCAACCGTGCATGGTGCTCGACATTATTCACATAGACAGAGTACTGGCTGGCGGTCAGTATATGGCACAGTGAGATTATGTATCCTGGTGTTAGCAGACATAACACCGACCCTTTCGGGCAGCACTATAGATCCACCAGTAGGATCAACCTCGACAAGTCGGTACTACTTTTGTGTGATTTATCTTAAATAAAGTTGATTGAATTTGCAATTAAGTATTAATTTGTAAGGATTTCCTTGTGTTTTCTAGACATCTGTGAGAGTATGGATGAGATTGGTACTACGTCAACAGGGTTATTGCCCCCCCCCCCTTCCGCACCCCTCCCCCCAAACAAAAATAGAGCCCAGTATGTAACTTCTAGGATATTGCTGGAAATGGCATTTCAAAGCCTCTAGATTAAAACTATTTACGTGGGGGCATGCCCCCAGACCCCCCCCCCCACCCCACCCCCACACGCACACTTAGTAACTTGCACCCTCGGCACCCATTCCAGGAATGTATCTCCCTCACCCACCCCAACAAACAACAAAAGAAAGATTCCTAGCGTCGGCTATCATCAATTGCCTGGCCCAGTATGTCAACACTGCCACAAATGGATATGAAGAGTTCAGGCGCAAAACCCTGTAAACGCCATTCCAAAAATTGAGATCAACATTGGAGTCAAACCTTCAAAATATTAATTTGTTCACCTTCCCATATCTTTCTTCATAGGTCCATAATCATTTATTCGCAAGAAAAGTAGAATTAGTGAGAAGTAAAATTACTGTCAGGTGAAAAATCTTTTATTTTAATAAATTACAATTTTGGATTGGTGTTTACGGGGATTTGCGCCGGAACTTTTCATATATTGTTTGACATACAAATATATAAGAGCTATTGTAATAAAATCAATTATGTGGTATGCGTTTTACATTATGCGTATATCTATCTATTACGCATACCTGACATTTGCTGGGTCAAAGCATCCAGAAACCGGTGTTACACAAAGTATGCTAAGCAGCACCTCCATGCTGGCACACGTGGAACAACTTCTTACCAGTTTGGTTTCCAGTAGAGTCAAACGAATGACTCATAAAATTGATACTCGTCGCTTACTAGCCTGGCGCTCGGCATTAATAGGATAGGGAAAGGACTGGTTAGCTCAATGAAAGGAAAATGTGACTGAGTGGGATATCGGGTCATGGTGCTGGTGGCCTGATTTCCCCAAACGACAGCACTATAAAGTCATCATGATTGCACGCTGTCAGAAATTGGTACCGATCTTGCTATGACCTAAGATGTTGCCAGGACGTAAAAAATCCAACAACCAATCAACTCCTTATCAGCAGCGCCAGCGTCGGGAAGTGTATTCTCAGCTTTGTTCCATTAGCAGCTGCAATGCTGGAGGGAAGATATTTCTGCACACACACACACACCAACCCCCCAAATGTGGTGTGGTTGTGCTGCCTAATCCATCATTCGAAAAATGAATACAAATGTGCAGCTCTGTATTCAGTATCTGAATGTATTACCAACAGTCCACTCCCAGCATGCACCTCTCACAATCCAGGTCAACCAGACGGGATGGCCGAATGAGTTAGAGCGTCCGTCTCCCATGATGATTGTGAGCTTTCTAATTTAATGAGTGTCTATTGGCACATAATTGATTGTCTGCTTTTACATGTAAAAGCAATGGTTTGAACAAAAAACAAACATTTCTCGCCGTGAATATGGCCTATGCTGCCGACACGGCATAAAGCAACCACCAATCAATCAATCAATCAACCTGTGCTGGTAGATCGTGGGGTGGTGGGTTCGAATCCTGGTCGAGTCAAACCAATGACCTAAAAATGTATACTTGTCACTTCCTAGCAGAGGCGCTCGGCATTATTAGGACACGGCAAGGACTGGTGTGCTCAGTGTCAGGATAATGTGACTGAGTGGGATACCAGGTCATGGTGCCAAGAGCCTGGTTTCCCAGTGGGACATCACTATAAAGTCGCCATGAGTGCGCACTGTCACAAGTCGGTACCCGTCCTGATATGACCTTAGATGGTGCTAGGACGTAAAGCCACAACAAACAAACACATTCCAGGCTATTGTCTTCTGAAGACTGCAGTCAAAGACTTCCGGCAGCGACACCCGTAGCACATTTCCTCAGCAATCCCTCAGATGAGATTCTTCCGCATTTATCTGGAATTCCAGATTTGTGTATCTGCCCAATTTTTTCCGGATATGGTTAACATTTGCGACCATTCCGGGTTTATCCCTCCACTTTAGAAGTTCCAAAAATCCATAAATTATTTTGCTGATTCTTATTGTCAGGCTATGCTCATCCATGCACTGTATTTATTACACATAGGTATTAATTATACAGGGGACGAGAGGGTGGAGTACCAGGCTGTGAAACCCTAGTCTGGTACAGACTAGTATAAGCGTTATATGAAGGCAGTGTTTGGTTAAATAATTCAGGGATTGCCTTGTAACAACCATCTGGATAAGTCCCAACTCGCAGGGTGCGCCAAAATCGACTTTATAGTGCTGCCTTATTAACAACTTTTGGCAGCAGCATCAGAACCATATATACCACTCAGTTACATTACCCTAGCACTGAGCCAACTATTCCTTGCTATATTCTAGACCGAGTGTAAGGTAGTAGAAAGTATTCACTTTGTTAGTATTTGCTTTGACTCAGCCAGGTGTCGAACCCATATTGGAAGCAAGAGTTTTCCCACGAGGGCACTTCTCCGATTGTACAAAACGAGTAGGCTTATTCTTTTTCTGCATCAGACTTGCAATTTTGAACGACAGAATATAATGACAAATAAAAATACAGTTTGTATTCTCGACTCACACTTGGCTTGTCCGAAATATCCAATGACCCTCGACATTTGGCTTACACTCCCCTCGCCCCTCTATCAGTATCAGTATCGGTATCGGTATCTGTATCAGTATCAGTATCAGTATCATAATCAGTGTCAGTATCATAATCAGTGTCAGTATCATAATCAGTATCAGTATCAGCATCAGTATCACTATCAGTATCATAGTCAGTATCAGCATCAGTATCAGTATCATAATCAGTATTAGTATCAGCATCAACATCAGTATCACTATCAGTATCACTATCAGTATCATAATCAGTATCAGTATCAGCATCAGTAGCATTATCGGCATCAGTATCATATTCAGTATCAGTATCAGCATCAGCATCAATATCAGTATCATAATCAGTATCAGTATCAGTGTCAGTATCATAATCAGTATAATTATCGTAATCAGTATCAGTATCAGCATCAGTATCAGCATCAGCATCAGCAGCAGTATCAGTATCACCATCAGTATCAGTATCATAATCAGTATCAGTATCAGCATCAGTATCAGTGTCAGTGTCAGTGTCATAATCAGTATCAGTATCAGCATCAGTATCACTATCAGTATCAGTGTCAGTATCAGTATCATAATCAGTATCACTATCATAATCAGTATCAGTATCAGCATCAGTATCAGCATCAGTATCACTATCAGTATCAGTATCAGCATTAGTATCAGGACCCACCGTGAACATAATGGGCGGATTACATAAACATGTGGCATCTTTATCGGTGTTCGCAGAGCGGATACTCATTCGATGCTCACTAAATTTGTGGTTTCCCCCCCTCTCGCTGTAACATTGAGAGAGTATAACTGATGAGCTCAGCCATCCATTCTGATTTTCATCGCCAGCCGGGAGGGAATTAAACCCGGTCGGCAATGGGCGATAATAGGGAGCGTCACGACAGGGGCTTTGTGTCTTCGTCATAGTGGATTTGCTGCTGTGGCCTTTTTCTCGTCCAGGCAGGGGGGGCTGATAAAGGGTGCAGATAACAGGTCCCCCGCTGCTCGTTCATGCATGGGAAACACCGCAGTAGGGTCGTTTTCCCTCAAGTTATGACTCATTCCTTTTTAATCACACTGGGCACTGTGGCCAAATCGGTAAAGCACGGGGCCTCGTTGTGTTGGAGATCGATTGTGGGCGCTGTGTCTTCGTCATAGTGGATTCGCTGCTGTGGCCTTTTTCTCGTCCAGCCAGGGGGGGCTGATAAAGTGTGCAGATAACAGGTCCCCTGCTCGTTCATGCATGGGAAACACCGCAGTAGGGTCGCTTTCCCTCAAGTTATGACTCATTCTTTTCAAGCACACTGGGCGCGGTGGCCGAACTGGTAGAGCTTGGGCCTCGCATGTGGGAGATCAGGATGTTGGTTCCCAGTTGAGTCAAACAATGACTTATCAAATGGATACTTCTCACTTCCTAGCCTGCTTGGCATTAATAGGATAGGGCAAGGACTGGTTAGCTCATTGTGGCAGGATAATGTTAATCAGTGGGATATTGGGTTATGGTACCAGCAGCCTGATTTCCCAGTGGGACAGCACTATAAGGTCACCATGAGTGTGCACTGTCACCAGTCGGTACCCATCCTGATATGACCTTAGATGTTGCTAGGACGTAGAACTCCAACAACCAAGCAACCAAACAAGGTGCCACCTGCATGTCCACTAGCTGCAACATTACAGCTGCAGGCCGCATTATTGTCCACTGAGTCACGTGACTAACGTGCCAGCCTTTTATTCGCAAGCTGGGCAGCTGGCAGGCACCCTCACACTAGTCACAGTGTGCTTCCGTGAATTAGGGTGCTACAGAAAGGGTCTATGTACATACGGCTTTCTGTCGGGTTGGATGGTGTAGGTTTGACCGGCACAGGAGGTCGTGGGTATGTATGGCATGGCCTGGTTAATGTGCATGCGTGACACATATTGTTGTAGGGTTGTGTGGCATTTACTGGTGGGCATGTTTGACAGATATTCTTCTCAGTTTATGTGGCATGTGCTGATATGCATGTGTGACACAGTGTTGTGGGTGTGTGTGGCATGTGCTGGTGGGCATATGTGACACAGTGTTGTGGGTGTGTGTGCCATGTGTTGATGTCTGTACACCAGATATTGTTGTAGGATTGTGTGGCATGTGCTGGTGGGCATGTGTGACATATATTCGTGTCGGTTTGTGTGGCATGTGATGATGTGCATGTGTGACACAGTGTTGTGTTGTGTGTGTGTGTCTGGCATGTGCTGATGTCTTTACACCACATATTGTTGTAGGGTTGTGTAGCATGTGCTGATGTGCATGTTTGACACATTGTTGTAGTGTTGTGTGACATGTGCTGATGTGCATCTTTGACACATTGCTGTAGGGTTGTGTGGCACGTGCTGATGGTTCTGTTTGACACATTGTTGTAGGGTTGTGTGACATGTGCTGATGTGTGTGTACAACACATTGTTGTAGGATTGTGTGTGGCAGGTACTGATGTCTGTGTAGAACACATTGTTGTAGGATTGTGTGGCATGTGCTGAGAGGTGTGTACAACACATTGTCATAGAGTTGTGTGGCATGTAATGACGTGGATGTGTGACAGATATTCTGGCAGGGTTGTGGGGCAAGTACTGGTGTGTGTGACACATGTTGCCGTTGTGCAGGTACAAGTTTGTGTAGTCCATGTTTGTATGGGTTCATGTGCTGATACAACTGTGTGTACCTCATACTAATGTGACATCATGTGGGGTGTGCTGGTACAAGTGTTGTGGGTGTGTGTGGCATGTAGTGGTACAAGCTGGTCTAGCTTCATGTGCCATATGCTGGTACACGTTTGTCCATTCCATATTCATGTGGCATGTCTGGTACAAGTTTGTTGTGTAGCCCATACTGGTGTGGCTTCATCTGGGGTGTGCTGGCACAAGTTTGTGTCACCCATGTTGATCCAGGTTCAGGTGGGGTGTGCTCGTACAAGTTTGTGTCACCCATGTTGATCCGGGTTCATGTGGGATGTGCTGGTACAAGTTTGTGTAGCCCATCTTGGTCCAGGTTCATGTGCCGTGTGATGGTACAAGTTTCTATAACCCATGTTGGTCCGAGGTCATGTGTCATGTTCTGGTATCATGTCTGTGTATCTCCTCTCAGTCCAGATTCATATGGGGTGTACTGGTATAGGTGTGTGCAACCCACCTTGGTACGAGTTCATTTGGTGTGTGCTGGTACAGGTTTATGTAACCCATCTTGGTACGAGTTCATGTGGGGTGTGCTGGTACAGGTTTGTGTAACCCATCTTGGTACGAGTTCCTGTGGGGTGTGCTGGTACAGGTTTGTGTAACCCATCTTGGTACGAGTTCATGTGGGATGTGCTGGTACAGGTTTGTGTAACCCATCTTGGTATGAGTTCATGTGGGGTGTGCTGGTAGAGGTTTGTGTAACCCATCTTGGTATGAGTTCATGTGGGGTGTGTTGGTACAGGTTTGTGTAACCCATCTTGGTATGAGTTTGTGTGGGTGTGCTGGTACAGGTTTGTGTAACCCATCTTGGTACGAGTTCATGTGGGGTGTGCTGGTAGAGGTTTGTGTAACCCATCTTGGTATGAGTTCATGTGGGGTGTGCTGGTACAGGTTTGTGTAACCCATCTTGGTACGAGTTCCTGTGGGGTGTGCTGGTACAGGTTTGTGTAACTCATCTTGGTATGAGTTCATGTGGGTGTGCTGGTACAGGTTTGTGTAACCCATCTTGGTATGAGTTCATGTGGGTGTGCTGGTACAGGTTTGTTTAGCCCATATTGGTACGGGTTCATGTGGGGTGTGCTGGTACAGGTTTGTGTAACCCATCTTGGTATGAGTTCATGTGGGTGTGCTGGTACAGGTTTGTGTAACCCATCTTGGTATGAGTTCATGTGGGTGTGCTGGTACAGGTTTGGGTAACCCTTCTTGGTATAGTTCATGTGGGGTGTGCTTGGTACAGGTTTGTGTAACCCACCTTGGTACGAGTTCATTTGGGGTGTGCTGGTACAGGTGTGTAACCCATCTTGGTACGAGTTCATGTGGAATGTCCTGTATCCTATGCTGGTTTTGCTTCATGTGACATGTGATGGTACAAGTTTGTGTAACCCATGTTGGTGTGTGTTCATGTAGGTGGTGCTGTAGCCCCTGCCCGTTCCGTGTTTTTTTGTCCCTGGAATAGGTTCATTTAACAAATGCTGACCCGATTCTGTCTGGGGTATGCTGGACCACAACACTAAGCTCAATCTGGGTTTGATTCAATTTCGACGCCGATTTCAGAATCCATTAGCGGAGCAGCGCCAAAACGCGCGCAGCGAACGAGTTTAAAGGCCATGTTACACTTTACTGGTTTGAGGAAACGGATTGAAACAGACAAAAATATTCTAATCCGGTGTGATTCAGACTTGAAATGTATCGATTATGTAACAGACGGTAATGGATGGGTAACAGACAATAATGGACTGGTAACAGACGGTAATGGATGGTAATGGTTGATAATGTATCTAACAATCAACGGACAATTCAGGATACAAAAAGAACTATAAAGAAGGGCAACGGACGTGTAATGGATATGTAATGGCCAGGAACGGACGGGAACATACGGTAACAGAGGGGAACGGACGGTAACAGACGGGAACGGACAGGGAATGGACGGGGAATGGACAGGGAAGGGATGAGGAATGGACGGGGAATCGACGGTAACGAATAATAACTGCATACATCAGTTCGGTGCAATCCGTTACAAGTTTTGTGCCTGCTCAAAACTTGTAACGGATCGGGACGGATATTAACGGATATCAATGGATATGCAATGGACACAAACTGGGCTTTGCCGAATATCAACGGACTGTGTTCCGTTTCAATCCGTTTCCTCAATCTGGTAAAGTGTGACAAGACCTTAACGCGGCTCGGGCCGCGCTCGGGGAATTGGTAACAGCGGTAATATAAGGCCACGAGCGCAACACACAGAACAGGTAACACAGCATCCAGCCCACACACTGTTACACTCCCATCACACCAAACTAGTTCTCAAAATGTCCGACCACGTTCTAAAATGGTCCGTGGGTGGGGTAGAATATGGCTGCAAGAAAATGTTGGGGACGCTCAAAGTTCTGGAGCACCATTTTGTTCTAGCCTGTCCATTCCATTCGTAAAAAGACCGTAAAAAGTTGCTCCTATGTCCATTCCGTTAACACACAGTTTGAGTCCGCTAAGCAACATTTTTGAGAATATAGTGAGAACTACTTTGGTGGTTTTTTTTACATGCTGTCGGTCACGATGCGTCAAAGACTGCTTTCATTACTTGACGGCCGCTCTCGATATGAGGCTATTATTGCACAGTGCAGCATGTGACTAGTGATGTCTGTCAGGCACAAGCAGTTTTTGCGTTTTCGTAATTACGTATACATGCTTAGTTAACATCCACTGGGGTTCTTTTTTCTGGTACTGAAAACGGTCCAAAACAGTGTTAGAAGTTCAACTGGGGTTCTTTTTTCTGGTACGGAAAATGGGCCAAAACAGTGTTAGAAGTTGATATCTGTCGTGATTTATTGCTGAGATTTAATCCCTTCTACAGTCACCCATTCACTCATTCACACATTCACTCATTCACTCACTCACTCTCTTCCTTCAACGTTACCGAATGCTTGTGTAGTGGTCTGCACTGAACTCTGGGGCAAGGAGCCACATAGACAGGTAACCGTGGGTAGTGTGGTGACATCAAGAAGCCTAGGTGGCGTAATGGTTAGCACACTGACCCAGAATGCAAAGAGATGTGGGTTCTAGTCCTGCTCTAGGCGCAATATTTCCCATTTTCATCACCCCTTCAACACTGGTTGCCGTGACCATGATCCTGTACAAGCTACGCGCTGTATAGTTGTTGAGCCTACAATGTGTATGTATATGTAAGTGCATTTCCTGTATGTATGTATGTAATTTTAAGCATTTCAAGAATTACAATTCCAAGGGGACGAGTGTAGTAGGCTGCACTGACCTCGCAGGCAAGGAGCCACATAGCTAGCTAGGCGTGGGTAGGGTGGTCACATCAGGATGCCTAGGGGGTGTAATGCTTAGCACACTGGCACGGAATGCAAAGAGATGTGGGTTTGAGTCGTATTAAAACCCACATATCACTATTTGATGCGGTTAGATTTTTTTCACTCACACAGCGGGAACTGACAAGATCACCCTCACCCACTCGTAGCTGCTTCAAATGTTTACACATTACCTTAAGCGGACTTTTTTTGCGTAGCACATCATTATTGTCTTCACATTTCAATCGCCAGCTCCAAAATCCAAAGGTCTTCCGGCCGTAAATGGTCAAATTCATTTACAAAGCTTTTTACAAAGCTTTTCACAGAGCTATGTTAAATGCATAGTGATAATACCCGACAGAAATGGGACAGTTTACCTGTTTAAATAAGAATGTGAGATGTCTCCAATGTGAACGCATTGGATGCATTTCACCACCTTTATATGAAGAGTTCAGGCGCAAAACCACGTAAACATCAATTAGTGAGAATAAAAATTACCTTGAGGGAAAATTCTGTTATTTCAATGACATTTTGGAATTAGCGTTTATGGGGTTTTTCGCCTGAACTCTTCATATTACTTTACTTTGATTTGACTTGGCGAGGATCGAACCCACAAGGAAGCGGACGCTCTAACAGCTGAACGGTTGTGTGCCTCACAAGTCGCGCGTCTTGTGGGGTGTGCACGGGCTTTAGGCCAATATTCCATGCTCAGGTGGATGGGCGCAGTGGCCAAATCGGTTGAGTGCAGGCCTCACATGCAGGAGAACCGGAGTTTGGTTCCCAGTCGAGTCAAACCAATGACTTACAACATTGATACTTGACACTTTCCAACCTGTTGCTCGGCATTAATAGGATAGAGCAAGGACTGGTTAGGTTAGCTCAGTGTCAGGATAATGTGACTGAGTGAGATATCGGATCATGGTGCCAGCAGCCAGAATTCCCAGTGGGTAACACTATAAAATTGTCATGAGGGCGCACTGTGACAAATCGGTGCCCGTCCTGATGTGACCTTAGATGCTGCAGGACATAAAACTCAAAGCAGCAAGCAATCACGCTTAGGGTTGCAAGCCAGAAAGCCGCCAGTTCCTTAGCAATGACTGATGCGATTAGCTTGGACAGTAGGCGCGTTGCCGGCCACCAGGGGCGAATACCAAGCACATCGCCAACCGAGTACAGTGTCACTTCCAATTGGGGAGCGCCTCTGCCTGCCGGGGCGGAACGCAGGGAGGGCGGGGACGTGGGAAGGCGTGGACGCAGGAACGAGGAGACGTAGGAACGCAGGGAGTCAGGAACGCGGGGAGGCAGGGACGCAGGAACGGGGAGACAGGAATGCTGGGAGGCAGGGACACGGGAACGCAGGGACGTGGGGACGGACGCGGGAACGCAGGGACGCATGAATGTGGAGACGCCAGTGGACGAGGGAACCGGGGACACAGGAACACGGAGACACAGGAACGCTGGAATGCATAAACGTAGGGACGCAGGAAGGTGGGGACATAGCAATGCGGCAACGCAGCAAGGTGGAGACAGGGAGACGCGGGGGCGCAGGAACGTGGGGAAGCAGGAACCGAGGATGCGGGGACGCAGGATGCGGGGACGCAGGAATGCAGGAGACAGGAATGCTGGTATGCAGGAACTCGGGAACGCGGGAACACAAGAACAGGGGAACGCAGGAGTATGGGAACGCGGGAGCGCAAGAACGCGGGGATGTGAGGACGTGGGAACGCAGTGACACAGGAAGAGGGGGAAGGCAGGAATGCAAGAACGCGCGGACGCGGGAACGCTGGATTGCAGGGACGCAGGAAACCGGGGACGCAGGACCACAGCAACGTAGTAACGCAGGAACGTGTGGATGTGGGGATGAGGGGATGTCCGATGTGGGGATGCGGGAAGGGAAGGCACTCAGCCAACCACCTGCACACATGCCAGGTTTATTTAAAGCTGCATCGTGTGATGAAACCAACACAAGACCAAAACAGTGATGTAGATTTGATTCTACAATTGTGGCGTTCTCTGTGGCGGAGTGGTTAGAGTGTTTGACTTTTTTCTAGGTCAGACTCCTAATCTGAGGGTCAGCGGTTCGATTCCCTGTGCATCCAGCTTTGCCAATTTGGATTTCCACCGCTGTGTATAACTTACAGCATCAGCAAAGGCCAGTTGCTCTCATACCATGTCTATGTGGTGTGGGAGGTTAAAAATCACTTGGGTCAGTAAAAGTGTAGGCTCGGGCTTTCTATCGACCAGCAGTGGAATGAGGAAGACCAGTCGTCTATGACTGAAATTTCCCCTGCTTAAACAACTAATGGACCAAAAAAAAACTAAAAAACTTAGACATGGGTACAAATATCAATATCAAACATTTGTCGCCACATAGAATAGAATATGAAGCCAATTTAATAGAAGCTGTTACTGCAGAAGCTTATCTGCTTATGGTGTTAGGGTTTCGGCATGCTTCCTGAAGTAATTTTGATTATTTGCACTTCAAATATCTAAAAGAAAGTTAGCCATTGAAAATAAAGGTTAATTTAAACTAGCGTAGGGTAGAGTATAACGTTCAACCTAAAGTATTTAACTCAGAAAATGACAGAAACTGTAAACCATTTAATATGTAACTCCGCCCCTCCACTTCTTATGACCTGCATCCCAAACACGCAGCCAGGAAAGAAGTTTACATCTCTACATTGTCTCCATCTTATTGTCTCCATGCCTCTCTATGTTCTTCTCTATCCTCCCATAATACTGTCCTCTCCCTAATATCAGATAAACGCTCCTCATTTTCTTCTTTACGAATATCTAGCCTAACTGCCATAAATTTAGACCATGCTTCTAATGCTCCCGTTTCAGCAGAATAATGTCCCAGTGTACAGACCTTGAAACCAATGTTGCAACTCATCTTGCAGCAATTCCTGCTTTGTGCGTGTGAGTGGCATCTTCAAGCTGCTGTTGTGTGTGGTGGTATAAAAGATTTAGCAGAATTGAATCCAAGATTAGATATGTCTGTAAAGTAGAAGAAATAGTAAAAAAAAACTATGTAGTGTATTACTATGCTCCCCCTCTATGTCAAGGTTAAAGAAAAGCCGAAAGTAGTCCCATAAAGAAAGTATATTTTAGGGGCGATGCAAGGCTTCAATGATGGCATGTTACAGTCAAACGGACCTTCTAAAATAGCGATATTGTCGGAAATAAATGTCCACAAACCAAATTCTGAAGAAATGTCAACCCCCCACACAGTCAAAATAGCAGAAAAAACACTACCTACACAATGCACCAAACAAGCAGCGGCCAGCAAGTTTCTACTTGTTAAATTAACACTGTGTGTCAATAACTGTGTTACAGTTCACCAGTTTTGTCAAGTCGAATGCTCAAATCTGTGGCTGTGTCTGCAGGCTATGGTGAACTCAATACAGACAAAGCGAAAGGAAGAGTATAAACTGTAAAAAAGAAGAGAGAGTCCAGCCCTCTGGTATATTATTTAAATGGTTACATGGGTTCATTGTAGAGTATCACCCCACCCCTTTCCCCAATGGGAATCAAGCATTCATGGCCCTACCAATAGAGATCTGGGATTTCTGGTCCCCATGGATACCAGTGGTCTGCCCACCACCACAAGCTGTATGGCCCCATGGCCACCACCAACCTTACCCTTTGAGTGTGGTGATCCCTATCCCCGCAGAGGGGGTAGGCTCTGAGTGCACTCACACCCAGACGTGCCAGCACCACTATGTCTCTTTACCTCCCACTCAGGCACCACCAACCCATACACTTATGTAAAGACTAAGTCTCCATAGTATGCAAAGTTGAATCCTCCACTCAACTAATAGATTTACCACTCGATGTGGTCACCAGTATGTAAGGTCTATGGCTAAAATATGTGGTTGTGTAGGCAGGCTATAGTGAAATCAATTCAGACAAAGAGAAAGGAAGAGTATAAAATGTGAAAGAAGCGAGAGAGTCAAGCCCTCTGGTTTATTATTTATATGGTACATGGGTTCATTGAAGAGTATCACCCCACCTGTTTCCCCCAATGGGAAACAAGCATTCTTGGCTCTACCAATAGGGATCCAGCATTCCTGGTCCCCATGGTTACCAGTGGTCTGTCCACTACCACCACCAAGCTTTGTGGCTCCCCTGGCCACCACCTGCCTTGAGCCTGAGTGTGGTAATCCCTATCCCAGCAGAGGGGGTAGGTTCTGAGTGCAATCACACCCAGACCTGCCAGCACCACTATGTCTATTTACATCCCACTCAGCCACCACCAAGCCATACACATATACGTACACCAATCAGTAATAGAACATTTGCATTCCCCCTATGCCGAATATCGTAATATTTTACAACGTTATACAGACGCAGAAGGGAATTATTGTTATTCTGTGCTATATAAGAATTATACGAGTATAATAGCCTAAAATCCTCCCTCCAGCTCCTCGGCTCTCCCCTCATTCATTGGGTGCTGGAGCCTGGGCGAGTCATCTACTGCCCCTACCTACTCAACCTCATATCTGACGGTGGCGCCACCTCCCCCTTCTCTCGGTAATGGCCGCCCAACCTCATCCACTCAAATGGCTTTGATTGGAAAAGTAACTAAATAAAGTATTAATATGGATTTAAAATATAGCTGGTTACACAAACCATTCACCAGATGGTTCTGTGGTGAAGAAAGACCTGGGGCCTTACTTCACTACCTTTGCCTCATAAGAAATAAACATGACTGAAGTATCCCAAACACTGCCAACAAAGCTATGAATATTCCTGATATAATGAACATGTCCTGACTAACTGTTGATGATGAAATAAACAGATAAATGAAGAGTCCATGCGCAAAAGTATGTAAACGCCAATCCAAAATCGTAATTTAAATAACAGATTCTTACTTGAAAATAATTTTGATTCTCACTAATTCCACTTTTCATATAATCATATTGTTGTGGAGTAATGAACACGAAGGTAGGAATATATAACAAAAAATTGTTTGTAGGTTTGATTCCAATGTTTATCTCCATTTTTGGATTGGCGTTAACGTGGTTTTGCGCTTGAACTCTTCAAATATATGAATTCACCCACGTACAAATCGCAAGCTCTATTGTTAATATAGCCTGCGACGTGTCAGCCATACATATACAAAGCATCAGCCATTAATAGTCAATGTGTCAGCCATGAATCTCCAATATCGGGGAAAGAGAAATCCGGCACGATCTGTGGTTGTAAGCCAATGGTAAAAAATGGAGATATATGTATGTATGTGAAAGTGCCTCAAATGGTCGCTCTGTACTTCGAGGATGCTTGGTTGTTGGACATTTACGTCCTGGCAACATATAAGGTCATATCAGGACGGGATTACCCGTGAAGATGCTTGAGGCAGCAGAGTAAAGTGTCGGGATTCTATAAGGAATCCTAGTTATCAAAGCCCGTCCTGATGTTGCTAGGACGTAAAACAACAACAAACAAACAGTTATCAAGGCATAAGACATGCAAGAATCCACACTATTTTACTATCAGTCTATCTGCATTTCATCAAATCAAACATGCCAGAATAATGAATACTTGGGTTTGTATTCCACTCATTGTGTCACATTATTACAAGACCAGTAGGTTCAGCGTCCGTCTCCCGTTTTGGTAGATCGTGGGATTCGAAATGGTCGAGTCAAATCGATGATTTAAAAATTGATACTTGTTGCTTCCTAGCCATGCGCTCAGCATTAATAGGATAGGGCAAGGATTGGTTGGCTCAGTGCCAGGATAATGTGACTGAGTTGGATATCAGATCATGGTGCTGGCAGCCTGGTCTCCCAATGGGGCAGTACCATGAAGTCACCAGGAGTGTACACTGCCACAAGTCGGTACCCAACCTTATATGACCTTAGATGTTGCCAGCACGTCAAACTCCAGCAAGCACCGAACCATCTATACATAGTTCACCTCATTTATAGACAATTCAAGCGTACACTCACCAGTGAAGGGTAATCTGTTCTTGAGATTTCTTGTACTGGAATATGTCATGTAATCTCAAGCTTGTCCCGGATCTGGATATGAACAGGGCCCCCAATAGACAAAGGAAGCAGAATGTGCAAAATGCCCTTCTACCATGTATGAGAGCCGAACTGACATATCTTGCATTCAAGTCGTCATTCAGGTCACACCTTACTGGGCTAGCTCCACTCCCTCTAATTAACAACACAAATACAGCAAATATATTATGCCTTTTTATTACAATTTTAGCTCTTGTAATCACTACAGTCTCTTAGGTAGTTATGTGATGTCAATGAGGCTTAGGCACGCTTATAACCCTGTATCCCTTTCTTATTGTGGGGTGTGGGATGGCAATTTAAGGCAGTTGTTGTCCGCGTGGCTCCCGTGTCGAAAGTGAAATATGTGCAGCTAGCAGTCGCTTTTATAGCCGAAGGCGGGGTAATTTAGTTCAGAAATATGATACCGGTGGAGCCGTAGTCGCCTTGTTTACTGGGCGAAATACGGCGGAAATGCCGGAAAGACCCGCTAGTCGGCGTTAATGGTAGAGTTAGGTTAGTTCAGCAAGGAGCCGCCAGTTGGCGATATATCAAGCAGTCTCAGTTACTAGCGCTTGGCTGCATTTGCAGGTCCAATCACCCGTGATGCCTTAGCATTACAAACAATCACACAAGATGTCACCCCGCTGCTGCCTCACCTATGCCAACTCCCTCCCCTCAAGCTACTAATACCACCTGCTTACACCATGAGGATTACCACCATCCCCGTACAGCCAACTACTGCACCTCATGCAACACCAACACTGCCCCTGCCCCATCCTGATATGACCTTAGATGTTGCCAGGATGTAAAACTCCAACAAACAACCGACCATCTATACAGACTTCACCTTATTTATAGACATCTCCACTAATCAAGTGTACACTCACACAGTGAAGGGTAATCTGTTCTTGAGATTTCTTGTACGGGGATATTTCATGTAATCTGAGGCTGGTCCCGGATCTGGATATAAACAGGGCCCCCAATACACAAAGGAAGCAGAATGTGGAAAATGGTCTTCTACCATGTATAAGAGCCGAACTGACATATTTTGCATTCAAGTTGTCATTCAGGTCACACCTTACTGGGCAGGCTCCACTCCCTCTAATCACACAAGACGTCACTCCGCTGCTGCCTGCCTCTATGCCAACCCCCTCCCCTGCAAGCTGCTAGTACCTCCCCTCCACCTGCTTACACCATGAGGATTACCACCATCCCCATACAGCCAACTACTGCACCTCATGCAACACCAACACTGCCCCTGCCCCATCCTGATATGACCTTAGATATTGCCAGGACGTAAAACTCCAACAAACAACCAACCATCTATACAGACTTCACCTTATTTATAGACAACTCCACTAATCAAGTGTACACTCACACAGTGAAGGGTAATCTGTTCTTGAGATTTTTTGTATGGGGATATTTCATGTAATCTGAGGCTGGTCCCGGATCTAGATATGAACAGGGCCCCCAATTCACAAAGGAAGCAGAATGTGGAGAATGCCCTTCCACCTTGTATGACTATGAGAGACGAACCGACATATCTTGGATTCAAGTTGTCATTCAGGTCACACCTTACCGGGCAGGCTCCACTCCATCTAATCATGCAAGACGTCACTCCGCTGCTGCCTGCCTCTATGCCAACCCCCTCCCCTCCAAGCTGCTAGTACCCCCCCGCCACCTGCTTACACCATGAGGATTACCACCATCCCTGTACAGCCAACTACTGCACCTCATGCAACACCAACACTGCCCCTGCCCCAACCTGATATGACCTTAGATGTTGCCAGGACGTAAAACTCCAACAAACAACCGACCATCTATACAGAGTTCACCTTATTTATAGACAACTCCACTAATCAAGTGTACACTCACCCAGTGAAGGGTAATCTGTTCTTGAGATTTCTTATACTGGGATATTTCATGTAATCTCAAGGTGGTCCCGGATCTGGATATAAACAGGGCCCCCAGTACACAAAGGAAGCAGAATGCGGAGAATGCCTCTCCGCCTTGTATGACTATGATAGATGAACCGACATATCTTGGATTCAAGTAGTCATTCAGCTCACACCTTACAGGACAGGTTCCACTTCTTCTAATCACAGAAGGCGTCACCTCGCTGCTGCCTGCCCCTATACCAACCCCCTCCCCTCCAAACTGATAGTACCCCCCCACCTGCTTACACCATGCAAGAACAACTTTAAAGCCTTATTGTATATCTATATGTGGTATAAAAATATGGAATTCACTTGACGATAATACACCATCTATATTTTTCAACGAATGTATAAAAAGAAAATATGTAATCTTTACCAGAGGGAAAACAGATAGTAGTCTAGTACGTAAATATTGAGATGTAATTTACAGTATTGAGGGTAATGTAGATATGATTTTAACTTTTATTTTGCTATTTATTATTATTTTTATGGTATAAGTAATGTATATGTGTTATTTTTAAATGGGGAAAGCACCTCATAAGTATTGTACTTCTGCTTTCTCCTTTTTCATGTGAAATATTACTGATATACATATCAACTTGTGTGTACATTGATCATGTGGAAATAAATATTGTATTATTATTATAGGATTACCACCATCCCCGTACAGTCAAATACTGCACCTCATACAACACCAACACTGCCCCTGCCCCATCCTGATATGACCTTAAATGTTGCCAGGACGCAACACTCCAACAAACAACTTGTAAAAGGTTTTATGTTAGGGTGAAATGAGTAGAGGTGGCAATTAAATAAGGCCTCCGCTTATTTCACGTCATGCTCCTGGTTTTGATGTTATTTACATGCGCCTAGTTATTGGATCTTTACTTGCGTCGTCACTGTCAAAGTTTTAGATTTAATTCACCATTTTGACTGTGTTTGTCGGTGTTATTTTAGTCTTATTTTGTTCTAATACCCCACCGTTGCATTAATTTATTGCAATTTTATTATTTTATTTCCATTTGTTTTTACTGTGTTTTTTTAATGTTTTATTAAATAGGATCAGGTTTGCATATTAATCATATGCTGTTAAATTTATTTTAAATTGATTTAAGTCTTAAAGTTGGGTGATGAGAATGCATTTCCAGAACACCGTGTTATCTATTCAACTAAGTAGTGTTGGCTTACTAGGGTGCGTTGCCAGAGAATGCGGTGTAGATATTTAATATATAAAGTGGAGTCATCGAGAGTCTTGAAGTAGATAATGCACTTGTGTAAAACATGAAATAACCCACACTATTTTACTAGCAGACCATCTGCATATACTAAAACGAGGCATTGGAATATTGCCTAGTCTTTCTAGATATTTGGGTCGTTCTCAAAAAATGTATACCACTTTTTGAACATGGATACCGAAAGCGAAAGCATTCCAGATCATAGCAGGAAAGATTCCATGTAATAGCAGAATTCATATTCATGTGCAGGTTTATGTGTTGTGCATAGGTTAGAGTTGAAATCTTGTTATTTCACTTTTTGATTTTGATATTATGAACATTGAGAAAGCCATTAAAATTAACCATGTAATATCAATCCATAACATCATGTATACATACATCCATAACTTCATTTTAGCATATGCACCAAATTCAAGCAAGATTTGTATTTAGACAAAAAGATTGTGTCTTGTTAGAAAACAAGTTGAAAAACATGTTTGGGTAGAAGCATGATGTCGATATACAAATTTTCATAATTTCACCTTCTCACGAAATCATATGAGCATATTTTGCATACATTGTGTGGGATAGATTATATACACATTATGGGCCTGTCACATTAAGACGCTTCTCGCCAGTGAACCGCCAACTCGCAAAATCACTTTTAATCGTCGAGTCACGTCAAACTTTTCGGCGTCAGCCCAACGCATTGGTAGCGTGCGGCCGACGTTGTGAGAAAAAAAAAAAAAAAGGTTTGGCGTGCCATCCTCATATGACGTTAGATGTTGCTAGGACATAAAACAACAAAGCAACAGTTTGGCGCAATGTGTGGGAATGACCCTCACGTGTGCGCGGCATATGCCTAGCATTCACATAATGTTATTCCAGCGTGTTTAACGTATCTCGACACGCCCCTAATGTCGCCATAATGTTAGCACCCATGCGTTGTCGCATGTCAACATTTTTGTGCAATCAAAAAACTTCACCGATACCCTGACACGCACCGCCGACCATCGCCGTCCATCAACGATTACCAAAGCATGCCTAACGCGTGTGTAACGCTTCCTGACGTATCCCGACGTTCCACCAAATAATCACATACGTTGACGTGTGTTGGCGAGAAGCGTCATAATGTGACAGCACCATTAAAGTCAAATGTAGAATTGCTAACATAATTAATACACACAGTCAACAATAACTATTTGACTTACTACCGACCAAAAGGAAGGCAAAATCGTTAACAATGTAACATGGAAACCAAATATGTGGTGCACAGTTTCTGAGAATGATGCATTTCCACAAATTATGCAAATCACCTGTGCATTTTGTATTGCTGGAAGACTAACAGCTCTGTGCGAACACACATTTGTTTTGAAGATTTGACTAGGTGCTCAAAAGAAGGGCAGTAACAAAGGCAATATGTTTGGTGAAAAAGCAAAGAGAGTCCATTTCACCAATTAACTATTGACTTTTTCGGAACCTCCAAAAGGTGAGTAGCATCAGCTTTGTAGCATGCATCGTGTGGGAGAGGATTAGTGAATCATTGGTCTCAGTTCCTGATTGTAGTTTCTGGATCCGCTTACTGACAAGCTATCAAGGTGATATTGATATTGGCAAATTTAACATGATTTACATATAAACATGTATCAACAAATCAAAATCGGTGAACAGACGGGATGGCCAAATGAGTTGAGTGTCCACCTCTCCTTTTGGTAGGTCGTGGACATCGCTCTCACAGCAGAGAGCTAAATGGAGAGCGGCAGTCAAGTAATGAAACAAGTCTTTGTCGCATCGTGACCGACAGCATGATGATGGCAATCAAAGCCCCCGGGTCAAACCCTGGATTGGACGAGTCAAACTGATGACTTAAGCAATTATACTTCTCGCTACCTAGCCTGGCTCTCGGCATCACTAGGATAGGGCAAGGAGCAGTGCAATAAGACAAATCAAATTGTCTGCTCTTGAAATTGTCCCTGCTTAATCAACTAATTTATCCCCCAAAAATGGATGTAACCACTCAGCAAAACACAGGGTCATTGTCTGTGTGGCACATCACAAGGTCACAAGGTCACACAAAGTCACAAGCGAACACGGAACAAGGGAACACACCACAAGGGAACAGTCTATGGATACACACAGCCTTACAGAGACAAAATCTTTCTGATATGTCAACACAATATTCAGATGACCAAGCGAATGTTTACTTCATCGAGTTTAGCGTGAAGGTGAAGGTCGATAGCCTATTGCGTGGGAGATGTCTATCTGCATGTCTACAGGTAGCACCAGCTGTAACATTAACTGAGCACCAGCCTGCATCATTGACTGAGCACCTGCCGGCATCATTGACTGAGCATCAGTGAGTCGACTTCCCATGGAGGAAAAGGCACACTAAGAAGAGACTCGGTGCATTCACTGCAGGTTCACCTCAGGTGCCTGATGCACGAATCGCTTTGCTTGACTCCCACACATAGAGAAGCATTCTGCATGGCGTGACGTCACGAAGGGTCACGTGACCAGCATTGTGAAGGCGTCGTTCAAATGCTGTACACAACCAGCTGGTGAACAGCTTAAAGCTAACATTCCATAGACACAGTATGCAACATGCGAATGCGAATGCGAATGCGAATGTGAATGCGAATGCCAATGTGAATGCGAATGTGCATGATGTAGCCATGCGATTTTCAGTCATTATTTCTCTAAATCTGTGAACAAAAGTTAAAGTTACTGGTTTCCTCTGGCAAATTTGCATTCGCATCGATCGGTCTATGGGGCGATTCACTTGTCGCATTCACATTTGCATTCGCATTCACATTCGCATCCGGACATATAGAAGCGTTTTCCTTTCTTTGTCGCATGCACATTCGCATGCCACATACCGTATATATGGTATCCTAGCTTAATGGTCTGCATAGCTGCAAAGTGACTGTCAACTATTGCTTAATACTGCATAGTCCGAAGGTTTTGAGTTTCTGTCGTTTTTCTGAGATAAATATAGTAAATTGATTGTCATAATGTACCTTAGTTTACTTTCAAGTAACATTTATTTTAAATGGCTAACTTTTGCGATATTTGAACTGTAACGATCTAAACTTAGTTTTGACAAGCATGACCATCTCTCACACCATAGGCTTCTGTGGTAACAGATTCTATTATTCAGTGTTCTCTTCTATGTGGCAACACATTATTAATAAGTGCAGCATTATCTATGTGAGGATATGTAGACTCAAATCTATACACTTGTTTTGGCTTTGAAGATTTGATGTTTCAATTGACTATGGCGGCTTTTACTGGGATTTTGTGTCCGAGCAATATATCTGAGGTATAAAGTAATTATGCAAATATTATTATGTGTGTAATGCTCCTGTCTTTTATTGTTCTTATTCCGATATTGCTCCTATAAACCTTCCATTTGACATGTTCCTTGCTTCTGTGGGTTACGGGAGGTTGGGATGGCGCCTGGGGAACGGGAGGCCTGCTTCCAAGCAGCTCCCCTAATTCCCCTCCTTTCCTCCAGGCGGCGCCTCACCCACCTACTAACGGCCCATTTCGCCAACGATTTAGTTCAATCAAATTAACGGTAGGTCTAAGGGCCAGTCAGAGTTATAGGCTCGATCCACACAAATCTGTGTCTCCTCTTTTACTGTCTCTATTGGTTATGGAAGGAATTAATAATACCGGATCAAATCGGAACTGGCATGCTGTATTACCCAGTGCGGGTTTTATTCTGCTCTCCCACTAACACCATTACACAATATCCCACTCAGTCATATTATTTTCATGTCGAGATAACTGGTTCTTGCCAAATATTTCCTTGCCATAATATATTGTCACGTGCCCATAGATTTATGACAAGGTGCTACATTCGATAGATGAATTGAACCCGCCATCTTCCCCGCGGGAACTGAGCACGGTAACCACTAGACCATTCCGTGTGATTTCCTGTAGAATACCTCATGCTAATTCCCGCCAGTAGGACCTATCACATAAATCAACATCTCCAAAGCTTAATTCAACTACCACTTCGTTCTGGCTGGTGCTATGTTTTTAGTGGAAGGAATAATGGTTGATTGTTTGTTGGTTGACGTCCTAACGACATCTAAGGTTATATCAGGACAGATACCGACTTGTGACAACGCACATTCATGGCGACTTTTATAGTGCTGCCCCACTGCCAGCATCATGACCTGATATCCCACTCAGTCACATTATCCTGACACTGAGCCAACTAGTCCTTGCCCTATCCTAAGTATCAATTTTTAAGTCATTTGTTTGACTCGACCAGGGTTCGCACCCACGATCCCAAGGCTTACCAACCCGGAAGGAATAATGAAGACGGTTATTCTTAGCCCCCTATTTCCTAATTACCAAAACTTCAGATGATCACAAATTACATGAGTCCATTTACCTGGCTGTGATACGCTTAGTATCGTGCTGTACAAACATTCTCTATTTACCCTTTAAGCCAATTCGTAGCTTATTTCCTATTATAGTTCAGTTGGTTGGTTGGGCGTTAGAGTCTGACAACATCCAATCTCATATCAGGATGGGTACTGACTTGTGACATTGCACACTCATGGCCACTTTATAGTGCTGCCCGACTGGGAAATCAGGCCGCTGGCCCAATGACCCGATATCCCACTCAGTCACATTATCCTGAAACTGAGCTAACCAGTCCTTGCTTTATCCTATTAATGCTGAGCACCAGGTTAGGAAGCAACAAGTGTCAATTTTATATAAGTCATTACATTGACTCGACCAGGAACCAAACTCCTGATATCCCGCACGCTAGGCCTGCACTCTACCGATTCAGCCACTGCGTGCGGTTTTTATTTGAGACTATGATTAATTCATTTATGACGCAGTTACAATAAACCATTCAAAAAGGCGAGATGAGGACGTGTTGTTGTGTGAACCAGTGAGCTCCACCTCGCTGAGACTATGCTTCCTTATCCGGTCACGTGATGTAACCCAACTCGCCTGTGAAATTAGGTCACACGTCGCACTTGTCGCTGACACAGTGCGAAACCACTTTTTAGCCGTTTTCCACCCGTGACGTATTATTAACGGTAACAGGTTTAATTACGCGCGTTATGCCAACAGCTCAGCTGTGATTAAAATCTCTGTTTTCACACACTGTACTTGACACTGTGTCCCCACGCTCCTACGTGTTGTGGCCTTCAGAGCCAAAGTAGTTGATTTCAGCAGCACGATAATCTGAAAGTATTATCTGCAAATTTATCCAACGACAGTCTTATTTGTGATATATATCAATGACTTACCAGAGGTTGTACATTCTATGGTCCAAATGTTTGATGACAATACCAAAGTATTCCGCCGTATGGAGAAAGGTAGTGACTCACGGGACTTGCAGAAGGACCTCAACAACATGCAGAAGTGGTCACTTGATTGGCAGCTGAAGTTTAATGCTTCAAAATGCAAAGTGATGCATTTAGGGGGCAAAAACAGCAAGCACATCTTTGTAATGAATGATGGGGTGAATAATGTTCCGCTCTCCGAAACAATGATAGATAAGGACTTGGGTGTCAAGGTGGACAACAAACTGACATTCAGCGACCACATCCAGGAAGCTGCCAACAGAGCTAATGGAATATTGGCTATCATTCGAAGATCGTACACATACCTAGATGAGGATGTTGTGCGCAGACTTTACACATCCCTTGCTGTCCACTTTTGGAATATGGGAATGTTGTGTGGTCACCACTCTACAGGAAGGATGCTGAGTCAATTGAGAGGATCCAAAGAAGGGCAACGAAGCTTGTACATGGATTTGATGAAATACCCTATGAACAACGTATGCGTAATTTGAAGATCCCAAGCATGTACTACAGACGGGCCCAGGGGGATATGATTGAAGTTTTCAAATATCTCCATGGTATCTACAAGACAGGCAGCCCCCTTATCAGAGACTCCAACACCAGGACCAGAGGGCACTCCCTGAAGCTGAGGAATCGGTACTCCAGACTGGACCTGCGCCATAACTTTCCGGCTTTAGGGTGGTTGACCTGTGGAATGACCTGCCGGAGAGTGTCGTAGCAGCAGAGTCGGTGAACTGTTTCAAGTCCCGACTGGATGCATACTGGTCAAGCATTACATATATCTTGGAGCCAGTGACAGTTGCTATGATCCACCACATCTGAAGAACTGTCTCCATTTCTATTAATTAAGAGCGGCTAACAGGTCCAAGGCCTATTATAGCTGTATCCTATTTATTGATTGATTGATGTGTCTTTCTTTATTTGAGTTATACATCCTGTACACATGTGAAGCTATGGAATTCAAGGCTTTTTCAAGACTGTTTTTTTTATAGGAATTCAAGCAATTTGCATTTGGATTTCAGGGGGAAAAAACCGAAGGCAAATGGCGATTTTCTAGTAATTTAGATCAGCGGGGACAGTTCGATGGTATTCAAGGCTTTTCAAGACTAATTATCCAAAATAGCTTAAATTCAAGGCTTTTCAAGGCCTGGAAATGGGCCAAATGGAATTCAAGATTTTTCAAGATTTTCCAAGCCTCCTAGGGACTCTGGTCCTGGCAAAATCTAATGTCATTGATGAGTGTGCACTGTCAGAAGTCAGTACCCATCCTGGTATGACCTTGGCTGTTGCTAACAAGTAAAACCCCAACAAATAAACAATCAATACTTCCACCATATTGCTGGTAATCGCCTTGTTCGAGTAAACTCTGTGGAATCTTGATGGTTACATATTGTTTAATTTGTATTATTCAATCAATATAAACAGTGCATCTATCTATCATTTACATATTATTTTGATCTACGCATACAGAAATACAATACAAGTATGATTTGCTGGGGTGTCAAACTCCCTGAGGTATTGCAATACCTGCATACCATGCCATACTAGTCAGAAAGCAGAGACGGTCGGTTTCCTCCCCCTCTTGTGCCTCTTTTGTTTGTTTGTTTATTGTTGTTTTATGTCCTACCATGAAGGGTATGCAGGTATAGCAATACCTCAGGGAGTTTGATGCCCCTGCCCTGCAGAGTTGTAAACCACTGCCTTGTGGTACATGTTCTTGACACAACTGAAGGCTAAGGGAGCAAACCCTAAACAGAAAACCATGTCACTGTGGCAGCCTCAAGGGCGGTTGATGTATGGAACTCACAACATCTCCCGACCAGCCACTGCAGGGACAAATAGTTTTGCGCCTCTCTGGACATGTTCTTGCCGGTGTGAGACCTCTATTTGCTCCCCCAGAGAGTGCCGTTGGTAACTTGCAAAAGCCAGCAGCACTTCAACACATTTGCAGGCAGCTTTTATGAAATACAGTCGGGAGGACCGGGCTATGGTAGCTACTGAGGAAGTATGGATGCCCAGAGAAGTTGACAACTATGATCAAGGCTCTACATACGGGAATTATGGCGAATGTTAGTGTTGGAGGGGAAGTCTCAAAATTGTTTGGGGTTACCAATGGGGTCAAGCAAGGTTGTGTACTGGCCCCCACGCTCTTCTCCATCTTCCTATCAGCAATGCTCGATGAGGCTTTCCGAGGCATGGGGGATGGTGTCTATATACAGTCCAGACAGAGCACTGACCTATTCAAAGTCGCACACTTCAGAACAAAGACCAAGTCTACTCGCATACTGGTGAGAGAGCTGTTATTCGCAGATGGCAGTGCACTGGTTGCCCACTCTGCTGAAGAGATCCAGAAAATAGTGGACGCTTTCTCCGATGCATCAAAGAAATTTGGCCAAGAAGACGGAGGTGCTGGACCAACCCAACTCTACAAGAACCCGAGAGGAGGACATCATGGTTGACGGAAACAAGCTGAACTCTGGTCCAGTATTGACCTACCTCGGAAGCACTATATCAAGTGATGCTGAAATACAGAGGAGGATGGCCAAGGGTAGTGCATCTTTAGGCCGTCTACGCCAGAGATTCTAGAACAACCGCCATGTGTCCATGTGGGTCAAAGGCAAGATCTACCATGCAATCATGCTATCCACCCTACTATACGGAGCCAAGGCATGGACAGTGTACAGACGACAGGCGAAAAAGCTGCATGTCTTCCTCATGCGACAGCTGCGTTCGATCATAAGGCTAACATGGAAAGGACAAAGTGACAAATAAGGAAATATTCGAATGGACAGGGCTGCCCTCTATGGAAGATCTTCTGATCAAAAAGAATCTCCGGTGGACTGGACACCTCATGTGGATGTCATCAGATAGGCTACCAAAGCAGATCCTCTACTCTCAACTGTCTTCTGGTTCCAGAAAGAGAGGGCGCCCTCATCACCGGTTCAAGGATACCATCAAGAGAAACGTGAAGCTGAGAGATATTAAGACCGACTCATGGACATCACTCTCACAGAAGAGAACTAAATGGAGAGCATCAGTCAAGTAATGAAAGCAGTCTTTGTCACATCATGACTGACAGCATGATGATGATGCTGTCCTAGCAACACCTCCAGTTATATCAGGATGGGTACCAATTCGTGACAGTGCGCAACCATGATAATTTTATAGTGCTGCCCCACTATTCATTTGTTGTTTTTTGTTGGTACATTAGTTGTTTAAGCAGGGGGAATTTCAATCGTGGACGATTGGTCTTCCTCAATCCACTGCTCCTTGTCCTATTCTAATAATGCTGAAAATTTACTTCCGGTAATGAAAATAACCCCATACGACCAAGAAAAAAATCGGAAATGCACGGTAAATTGTACAATCTTTTTTTATCCCTGTACATGGAACTTCCTGACAGCCGTTAATTGGGATTGATTGGCAATGTTGTGGCTTATCTTCCTTATCCCCTCCCCCTGCTTTATTTACTTTTCTAGAGGACATATGTCTGAGGGGCATTAGCCAGAGTTAGTCCGGTCCATCTGCTGCATCTCTCAATTATTGACACACTGGGGCGGTGGCCTAATCGGTAGAGCACAGGCCTCGCGAGTGGATGTTCCTAGGTTTGGTTTCCGGTCGAGTCAAACCAATGACTTATAAAATTGATACTTGTTGCGTCCTAGCCTGGCGTTCAGCATTAATAGGATAGGGCAAGGACTGGTTAGCTCGATGTCAGCATAATGCGACCGAGTGGGATATTGGGTCATGGTCCCGGCGGCCTGATTTCCCAGTGAGGCATCACTATAAAGTCACCATGAGTGTTCACTGCCACAAGTCGGTACACATCCTGATATGGCCTTAGATGTTGCCCGGATGTAAAACTCAAAAAACCAACCGACGAACCAACTCAATTATTGACAGTCCTCGTCGTCTGCCCGTTCCCGCGCAATTACCCACGGGTGCGCCAGCACTCGATCTACTCTATTGTTTGGGATTCATGGCTATACCAACACAGTATTATCATGGGCAGTACTGGCCTGTAGCGATGTGTTGTAACTAATTATTTATTTCCTAATATTCACTGTTAATTTACTCAATCCGGTCCCAACTAAATGTCCTGGGAAAATTCAGGAAATTAGATATAATGTTTTGCTTTCTAGTGATGTAACCATAAATGAACTTCCGGCGATGTCTCCCCGGGCTGGCTAATCAAAGTAGCACTACTCAACGCCTAAGAAGAGTAAGACGCAAATTATGGTCCAAGCCTCCCCAATTTGTTATCTTGTCGATACTCTGAAGGCCGGCCGCCCTGGGCTTTCATTGCTAGATACCTGCTTGTGCATTAGGCCTACAGGCGGACCGGTGGCGGTGCCCAGCATTGCCCCGGCGGTGGTTCGGGGGAAGTCGGGTGAATAAGTAGCGCCGAACGAACCTATCGGCTTTACGGCCGGGCGGTGTGTGATGAGAATGCCGGCCGTGTTGGCACCATGTAGCGGCCCGCCAGCACATAGCATCTTACTCACTGTGTAGCCATCTCACCCCATTAGACCCGCCCGCCTCGTCCGGCGCCCCCAACCCCGGCGCCCCGCCCACCCAGGTCCCGCCCATAGCCAACCCCCGCGCCCCGTCTCGCCCCTGCCCGGCGCGCCGCCCCACTCCCCACGGGCCCCGCCCACTCCGCCCGGGCCCCGTCCCGCTCTCCCCCCGGCGTGCCGCCCCCCGCCCGCCCCTCGGGCTGCGTCCCGCCTCCCTCCCCAACCCAGACTCCGCCCCGCCTGCTCCACCCTCGGGTCCCGTCCTGCTCGCTCCCCTGCGCGCCACCCGCCCCTCGTTCCCGCCCCCGCCTACCCCGCCCAGCACCGGCCCCGTCTCCCTCCCCTGGGCCCCGTCTCCCCTCCCCTCCCCCCCCCCCTGGGCCCCGTCCCGCCAGTCTCCTGGGCCCCGTCTCGGTGGGATGGCAGGGGTACCCGGAGAGGCAATACATGTGTACAGTATATGGTCATCTGGTTCCACGATGCGTTTAGCATATTGCGGTAAAGTGCAGCATCTTAGGGAGGCTGCGCTTCCCATGGAAGCCGAGTAGAAGTGTATCAGATGCTTAACCATGCGGCCAATTTGACAGGGTTCTTACTGGCATGGTTAAGCCTCGGTCACATGTACACGTTAGTGAATGTAGTTGAACGTAGGGTAGATTAACATGGGTCAAACGTGCTGTCACTACATTAAACTATGTTAAGGTACAGCAGGTTTTGGTTGATCACCCACCTAATAGTACGGATAAATATGTTACATTACGGATCCTGGTATGTTATGGTAGGAGCCTGGTACATCCAACTACATTGAACTATGTTGAACTACCTTGAACTACCTTGAATTACGTTACCCTCCACTACGTTGAATGACATCCAATTTCATCCACTAATGGCTATGTGACCACGGCAGAACCGCCAAGGTTTTGTGCGGGTCAAAGTACACTAGGGTATGCTAGAGTACACTAGAGTATGCTAAAGTACATTAACAAGTATGGTAGAGTATGCTAGAGTATGCTAGAGTATGCTAGAGTATGCTAGAGTACGCTAGAGTAAGTTATCATCACAGAGGCTATGTCTGCCTCAAATGTACCTCTCTTTTGAACATGTCCAAAGCTTAAATCGGAACTCACGGCCTATACATGTTCTTATCATGTTCTCATCATGGAGAAGTATGGATGCCAGTATGTTGCACTACCTTGAACTATGTTGAACTACCTTGAACTATATTGAACTACGTTAGCCTTCACTACGTTCAACTATGTCCACTAACGTGTATGTGGACGGGCCTTTACAGGTAAGCCAATATCGGAAGTAAGATAGGTTCAGTGGAGGAAGCTTGTGACCTGAGGGGGGACACACCTAATGCAGCGTGTTTCCTGTAATGAGCACACACCTAATACAGCAAATGTCCTGTAATGAGGGCACACATACTGCAGCATGTGTCCCGTAATGAGCATAGACCTAATACAGGCTATTCCTGATATGAGCTTAGATGTTGCTAGGACGTTAAACAAAAACAAACAAACCTAATACAGCATGTGTCCTGCAACTAGCACATACCTAAAGCACCAAACCAGAAACACCACAAACACCAGGCTAAACCACAAACACGAGGCCACACCACAAACACGAGGCCAAACCACAAACAAGAAGCCAAACCACAAGCAAGAAGCCAAACCTAAAACAGGATGCAAACCACAATCACGAGGGCAAACCACAAACACCAGGCTAAACCACAAACACAAGGCCACACCACAAACACCAGGCCAAACCACACACAAGAAGCCAAACCACAAGCAAGAAGCCAAACCTAAAACAGGATGCAAACCACAATCACGAGGGCAAACCACAAACACCAGGCTAAACCACAAACACCAGCCCACACCACAAACACCAGGCCAAACAACAAACAAGAAGCCAAACCACAAGCAAGAAGCTAAACCTAAAACAGGATGCAAACCACAATCACGAGGGCAAACCACAAACACGAGGCTACACCACAAACACGATGCCAAACCACCACCACGAGGCTAAGCTACAAACACGACTCCCAACCACAAACACGACTCCAAACCACAAACACAAGCCAAACCACAAATGTAAACCAAACAACAAACACGAAGCGACGACCCACAACCACGACCCAAACCACATACATTAGCCTGCCTACTTCCATGCCCCTCTAACATCCCCTTCACATCGTGGTGTCGTGGTGAGTGGAACTAAGTAATCAATTCTCATCCTCCCAGTGTATTGCTTCTAACACCCTCCTACATTGATAGGATCGCATGCCACTGTCTCCTTCCAGATATCGATACTGCATGGAGCTCCTTGGGTCTCCTCTCTAATGGCCCTGTCACACTATGACGTAACGACGTCAGCGTAGGCACAACGTGAAAATAATTATATTACGTCAAAGTTCTCGGCATAGTATGCAAATTGCGGCACAAGTTGGACGTCGATGCAGCATAGTTGATGTGGGTGTGACGTCACTGTCACGTCGGGCTAGCGTATTGTGTAAGCATAGGACTGGCGACACTCCAGCATGTGCGACGCCAGGCTAGCATGACTTTGATGGTGCCTTAGCGTCGGCCTGGCATGATCACGCCTGCCCCAACGTGGCCACGTCCGACTCGACCGTTATATCTTGATGTCAGTCGAAGTCAGTCGACCGAGAGCCTAATGTCTCCCTAACGTCACGCCAACATCGTCAGCGTGATCACAGCATGTGGCTGACGCGCTCGACGTAACAGGAATGTGGGCCGACGTCAGTCAAAGCACCCGACCGATCCGCACCTTGTGTATATATGTTCACACCACATTCACGTTCGAATGATGTCACCGACGTTACACGCATGCTAAAGAGTCATCAACTACGTCAGGACACGCCACTGACTTGTTCGGCCTATGTTTGAGTAACATTGACCTAACGCTGGCCACAGGTTCCTCCACGACTGTGTGTCGCTCTGACATAACGGAACTTAGATATAACATCACCAATGCAGCTGTAATGGTTGCCTAACATCGGTCTAATGTCAGCGTAATGTTATCCCGACGTAATGGCTTCATGTCAAGCTACGTCGAAAGTTTTGGACATGTTGAAAACCTTGACCCGTGCCGACGTAACACGACGTAATATGACGTAGCTCGACGTCAGTCTAATATCATTCTAACGTCATCATAACGTAACCCAACGTACCTCAACGTAGTGACGAAAAGTCACCTACTGTCTGGCTTACCTTGGCTCTCAGGTCGTAGTGTGACAGCCCTTTTAGGCCCTGGTCACATAGCCGTTCGTGGACATAGCTGAACGTAGTGGAGGATAATGTGGGTCAAACCTCGTGTAAGTTTGCTAAACTATGTTCAAATACATTAAGGTACGGCAGGTTTTGGTTGATGAGCCACTGAATGATACGGATAAATATATTATGATACGGATCCTGGTACATTAAACTACATTCAACTACATTCAACTATGTTCGACTACTTTCAACTCTGTTAACATGCACTACATTCAATTACATTCAACTACGTCCACTAACGGCTATGTGATCACAGCATATGAGGCGTGGAACGGCCATGGTTTTGTGCATGTCAAATATGCTAGAGTATGCTAGAGTATGCTAGAGTACATTAAGAGGAATGTTCTACTATGTTTGTCTTCGCCAAAGTATGTTAGCATCACAGATGCAAATTCAGCCTCTAACGTAGCGCTCTTTTGAACATGTCCAAAAATTAAATCAGAGATCACGGCTCACCAACATTATTACCAAGTTAACATCATGGACAAGTATGGATGCTGATATGTTCAACTACGTTCAACTACCTTCAACTACTTTCAACTACATTAGCCTCCACTACGTTCAACTACCTCCACTAACGGCTATGTGACCAGGGCTTCAGACAAGAACAAATGATAATGTATAAAGCTCAATAGCAGACCAAGGCTACCATTATGGCCTGGGCCCTATCGTATATTGCACTGCTAGGTGACCAGATCATTCAGGTCAAACTCATCTGGAATTATTTGTCATCAACCTGATATCAGTTTTATATGCTTTGAACTATTATTATTGATTGGTTCGTTTCCCCATGCAATCACCTCAGCCAATTTGCCAATCCTTCGGGATTCTAGGCAGCGCAGATGATTCACCATGCAGTCACATATGATTCTACTTTGACGCCTATTAGCAATTCATACAATTCCAGTTTATTATAATCAAAGTATTCCAATCAATGTTTTCCAACCAATTCCTATGTATTATAGTTAAAACACGGATACAAAATACTAAACGGTATTTTGACAATATATTGCAGTGTATCTGTGATTTCTTGCTAGTATTATGGGACTCATAATTCTTCTTTAAAAATTAAGGTTTAACCATTACAGAGTGCAGTGTGCATTGAACAATATATATGCTCCCACGTTTTGAATGTGTTGCTAATATTTCACCAATCGGTTAATGTGTTGTTAATATTTAACAATCCGGCCTCACTTTAAAGAACATGTCCTGTTTCTCAACTTCGCCTGAGAATCTGAGAATGAATCTTGATGAATTCAAGACTATAGATCGCATTTCCCCCCCCCCCCCGGCCCCTAAATGGCATGGTAAGATACCGAGCGGGAATATGTATCAGCGTATCTAAATGATCTTACCTGCACCCATCTTAGGGTTGATTGTATCGGCTTGGTGGAATGCATTTGGATGCAGGGCACGGCTGGTGCAAGTCTGCCCATTAGAAGCCCGCGTCTCCCCGGAGACGGCGGCGGGAAGGACTTAACTCACTTACACACCCTAAACCAGTCTCGGCTCTGCATACCTCCACGCCGGCTACCTTGCTTAGAACATGCTTAAACAAAATCCAGAAAGCTTAAAGTTGCATCGTCCGATGGTTTTGAATTTCTGTTATTTGTCAATCACCAATTGACACCTGAGCAATTGGCTTATCACCTTCAACTCATTTATTGTGAATTTAACCTGTTAATTAATATGCTATCTTGTTTATGTATCTCCTATCATGTCATTATGTAAATGCTGATTATCTCATTGATAATTGTTTATATGTCGCATCGACCATCTTACACTCATATGTTATCATCGGTGTGTGACCTTATGTCAGTCGGGACTTCCCAGCCTCCACAAAGAATCACATGTAATGCCACCGGCGGATGAAATAAAGTCATGCCCTTTGTCCCTCTTCAGCTTCCACGTCTTTTCTGCACGAGAGCAATGAGAAGCAACCTCTCCCCGGAGACGGCGGCGGGAAGGATTTAACTCGCTTACACACCTAAGCCAGTCTCGGCTCTGCATACCTCCACGCCGGCTACCTTGCTTAGAACACGCTTTAAAAAAGTCCAGAAAGGTTAAAGTTGCATAGTCCGATGGTTTTGAATTTCTGTATTTTTTCTGAGATAAATATATATTAGATCGATCACTAGTGTCTACTTTACATTTGTTCAAAGTTACTTTTATTTTAAATGGTAAACTTTTGAGATATTTTGAGTGCAAACATGGAAAATTAGTTTTGGCAAACTTGCCAAAATTCTGACACCAAAGATTTCTGCTGTAACAGGTTCTGTTAAATTGACTCAGTATTGGCTTCTACACAGAAACAAATGCTTAATAAGTGCATCAGTATCTAAGTTAGATATGTCAAATCAAATCTAGATAATTGGTTTGGTTTTGAAAATTTGATATTACGTTCTGGCATTAGCTAACAAATTAAGCAAAGGATGGTATGCATGATTGCATATTACATAGGTTTAGCCGGATATGGGATTTGATGCCTGAAACCTGCGGGATGCAGTGGCCGAATCAGCAGAGTGCGGGCCTGGCGTGTGCATCTTGAGTTTGGTTCCCATTCAAATCAAACCAAAGACTTATAAAATGTATACTTGTTGCTTGCTAGCCAGGCGCTTGGCATTAAGGACAGGGCAAGGACTGGTTAGCTCAGTACAAGGATAATCTTACTGATTGGGATATCAGGTCATGCTGCCGGTGGCCGGATTTTCCAGTGGGGCAGCACTATTAAGTCACCATGAGTTCGCACTGTCACAAGTCGGTACTCATCCTGATATGACCTTAGATGTTGCTAGGATGTAAAACAACAACAAACAAACAAAACATACTTCATTTAGAGCTGCAAAGCCCGATGGTTTTCACTTCCTTCTGTAAGTTGTTTGTTTGTTGTTTCACGTCCTAGCAACATCTAAGGTCATATCAGGACGGATACCGACTTGTAATAGTTCGCACTCATGGCGACGTTATAGTGCTGCCCCACTGGGTTTGGAAGATTTTGCTGTCACTACCCTGGATATTGACGCATGCGCTACTACCGATATCGATTCGATTGCCGATATCACATATTTTGTTTGTTGTTGTATTACGTCCTAGCAGCATCTGAGGTCATATCACGACGGGGATGTCACCTATTCGCACGAATATCGTGACTATAGCTGCTTCTCGATATCTCGCCAACGAATATCTAGTCAGCCGATAAATTTAAGTCGGTGAGTAGTTTGAGTTATTTGTGGCGCCTAATTAGATATGCAGATGGGAAGCCAGTTGAGTTAATTGCACGCACATGAGTGTCTGGGCCATGCAGATCCCCGGTCTTAGCTCTCTAATTATGACTGATTGGGTCTAATTGGCTTACAGCTGCCTGTGCAATGTAGTCCGACCAAAAGCGACTGTTCCAACAACGTAAAACATCCAATGCATATAATTGCAATCGGACAATATCAATTTTTAAGTGTAATGGATCCATACACATACCAGCCTTAAGCTAAGATTCAATATATGTGTTATGCGATATGCGGCATGTGAATGCGAATGTGGCTTGCGGCATAGATATGAATGCAATTTTCGGTCTTTCTTTCTACAAATTTGTGAAGGAAAGTTCAAGTTCCTGTTTGTTCTGTGGCAAATGCAGCAGCATTAGCATTTGCATTCGCACCGATCGGTACATGTAGCGATCCACTTGCCGCATTCACATTAACATACACATTCGCATTCGCATTCGCATTCGCATTCGCATTCGCATTTGCATTTGCATTCACATTCGCATTCGCATTCGCATTCACATCTGCATTCGCATTTGCATTCGCGTTCGCATTTGGAAGCACTTCTGTACATTGCTTCTCCATTTTTTGCCCCATTTGCATTTCCATGCGCATACGGCATACCGCGTATATGGAATCTTAGCTTTAATTACAAGCACTGGCAAGAAGCACGAGTGTCTGGCCCATGGAGATCCCAGGTCTTAGCTCTCTAATTATCACTGATTGAGTCTAATTGGCTCACAGTTGCCTGCGCAATGTAGTCCAGCCAAAAGTGATTGTTCTAAGAACCTAAATCATCCAATGCATACAATTGCAATGGAAAAATATCTGATACGCAGCTTCATATTTAACAGTAATGGATCCATACCCATAGCAGACTTAAGGTCCATAGTCTTAGATTATTTTCCGAAAACATGCATTCAATATATTCACAAGACAGCTCTTTCATCCTTTTCTCAGAGGCATCTTGATATTGCACCAGTTTTTATTCGCAAACATTCTACAATTATATACATATGACTATCATCAGTATTTCAGAGAAGAAGCCGATGACATTATATGAGTCCTCTCTGGTCTACATCACTTTACCAGAACATTTCACTGTTGAGAGTACATAGCGCTTGTTTGATCATGATAGTCACACCTTGAGCCCAGAAGTCTCCAAACCTTATGGGGCTGTCACATTACGACGCTTCCCTCCAACGCGCGTCGACGTGTGTCACTTTTTGGCGAAACGTCGGGAGACGTCGGGAAGCGTTACACGCGTGGTAGGCGCGCGTCGGTACACATCGGTACACTTTGATTGACAGCGATGGTCGCACCCACACGTTGGCGCACGTTGGCGCATGTTGGCGCACATCGAAAGTTTTGTGCTTGCACAAAACTTTCAACGACCGACAATGCATGTCAATGTGTAGGTGCGGACGTTATGGGGATGTCAGAAGCACGTCGCCATCGCTGGAATTACGTTATGCGAATGCTAGGCAGACTCCGCACGCGTGGGAGGGTCGTTCCCATACGTTGCGCCAAAATGTAGCTTTTATGTTTCATGTCCTAGCTACATCTAAGATCATATCAGGACGGCGCACCAACATTTTTTTGTTTTTTTCGCATGCATCGATATACGTTACCACAACGTCGGCCGCACACTACCAATACGTTGCGCTGATGCCGAAAGGTTTGACGTTTCTCAACGATTAAAAGTGATTTTGCACGTTAGCATCGTAGTGTGACAGGGCTATTTGACTCTGAGACTTCCACAGCTCCAAAATATAGAAACACAAGTAAACTACGGGACACGGTGGCCGAATCTGTAGAGCATAAGCTTCCCGTGTGAAAGGGTGGGGGTTTGAATCCCAGTCGAGTCAAATGAATGACGTACAAAATTCATACTTGTCGCGACATAACCTGGTGCTCGGCATTAATAGGATAGGACAAGGACAAGGACTGATTAGCTCAGTGGGATACCGGACTATGGTGCCAGCAGCCTGATAACACAAATGGGCAGCACTATAAAGTTGCCATGCGTGTGCACTGTCACAAGTCGCGACCCTGCCTGATATCACCATAGCTGTTGCTGGGATGTAAAATGGCAACAAACGCCATACATACGCCCCATGTACACGTTGTATATTAGGAGATAAACATTCCGACCTGTTGTGGCTTACCTATCTATGTGTCAAATACAAAGCTTCCTTTCCAATTAACTCAACATCCATTGAATACCCATGTTTCCCATAATCTACTATCGGGGGCGGTCTATTTACATCTAGCCGAAGTATTCGCCGTGAATATGGCCTATGCTGCCGACATGGCGTAAAGCAACCACCAATCAATCAATCAATCAAGCCACCGAGTCGCGACCTGGAGGGTGGACATGCACTCTCCTTCGGGATTTCTACTAGACACACTGTCTGCTGGCAAAGTGGATTACCAGACAACATTGCTGTAGTGGTTGAAAGGTGCAGAGAAAAGGCATCCATTACCATCCGATATGTTGATGTGCATTGCAGTAAGCCCCTGCAGGTTTTCTGACAGGTCTGCAGTGATGACTGAACCTTGACCCTAGACTGGCATGCAGGGAACCATACGTCTCAAGGACCCGTCAAGCACATGTATGTGATGTGTAACTGCAGCGACGGGGCGCGGGGACATGGCAGGGACGCACCGGGGACCCGTCAGGGACGCACCGACGACCGGTCAGGGACGCACCAGGGACCCATCACGCATCCGCGCCATGTAGCCTTGGAGATGGGGCCCTGGGGCGCATCAAACGCGTACTGTGGACCTGTCATGGAGGCCCTTGGGACCCGTCAGGCATGCACCCCATACCTCCTTAGCGACGGGGCACGGGAGCCACAGGGGACCCGTCGGAGACGCACAAGGGACCCATCAGGGATGCACCAGAGACCCATCAGGCATGTGCACCATGTAGCCTTAGGGACAGAGTATGGGGGCCGATCGGGGACGAACCGGGTACCCGTCAGGGTCACGTACTGGGGACCCGGTAGGGACACACCGGGGACCTATGAAGCATGCGCACCATGTAGCCTTAGTGACAGGGGACACTGGGAACCTGTCCGGAATGCACGCTGTGTAGGCGTAGCGACGGGACGCGGGAGACCCATCAGGGATGCACATGGGACCCTTCAGACATGCGAGCCATGTAGCCTTAGCAACGGGGCTCGGGGGCCATCAAGGATGAACCAGGGACCCGTCAATGGCGCACCGGGGACCTGTCAGGCACGCGAGCCATGTAGCCTTAGCAACGGGGCCGGGGACCCATCAAGGACGCACCGGGGACCCGTCAGGCACGCTCACCATATAGCCGTAGCAACGGGGCCGGGGACCCATCAAGGACGCACCGGGGACCCCTCAGGCACGCTCACCATGTAGCCTTAGCAACGGGGCCGGGGACCCATCAAGGACGCACCGGGGACCCGTCAGGCACGCTCACCATGTAGGCTTAGCAACGGGACGGGGACCCATCAAGGACGCACCGGGTCCCGTCAGGCACGCTCACCATGTAGGCTTAGCAACGGGGTGCGGGGTCCCGGCTAGACCACACCGGACACCTGTGAGAGACACACCGGGGACCCGTCAGGCACGCGCCTTATAGCGTTACCTAAGCCATGTTCACACGGGCAAAATGTGAAGCGAATTAGACAAGGCAAACTAAAGGAGTCGAATTAGGCGCCCGTTCACACGGGCAGTACTTGGGGCCGGAAATCGATATCTGCGCATGAGCAAGCCCAGCCTGACCAGCGCCAGTCTTCGATTAGGCAATGTCACCACTAGAGAGTGAGTTCGACCTAGATATGTATGTACTGAAGCGTATTGGTTTGGAATGGTCAAAACTTCTGCTGGGCAGTGAAACCCTAAAAATAAATGCTGAAAAAAATATCTGTGCACAGCTAGCGGTTTCATAGACCAAATTATAGTATATAGTTCGACGTGCTTAGTCCGCATCACGTAAGTCGGTTGCGTCCACACGAGCAAAATTATCCACATCACAGAAATCGATTCACGTAAACTACCTCGCTAGGTGGTTTACAGGATCCGCATCACGTGAATCGATTCAGCCCTAATCCGCATCAGACGCCCGTTCACACGAGAAATGTGAGCCGAACTAGGCAAGTCGCTTTCTACGAATCGATTTACATTGCCCATGTGAACACGGCTTAAGAGGCCTCGTTACGGCCGTTTGATCGCGGACCTTCCCCCGGGGGACAAACATAAAGGAGGGTGTGGGGCACACACGCAACGTCGATAAGCACAAGAAGTCCATTTGTGAGTCGCCAGGAGGCCGGCTTAATTGGACAATCAATGCTGCAGCGTTTAAGGTTCAATGCACGCCGTGTTCGATGTTCTGACGACAGGGGGCGCTCCGTGTGCAGACGCTGAATGGAGCAGCGCGTGTGTTTATGAGTCACCAGGGCCCATATTGACCAACTCAACGACAGAGCGGACAGAGGGTAATACTGGCAGGCTTTACTAACAGTCAGTGATGGGGGTTTGGCGTCCTAGCAAAACCCCAGGTCAGAACAGCTATCGTTTCGCGACAGCATACACTCTTGATAGTTTCATAGTGCTGCCACATATCCATACCAAAAAGTAAAGCTTGTTTTATTTAACGACGCTTCTAGAGCAGATTAATTTGTTTAATGCATCATCAGCAATTGGACGTCAAACAGAACCTTCGCTGGTCACCCAACTATGGATACCAGACGGGATGGCCGAATGAGTTAGAGCGTCAGTCTCCTGTGTTGGTAGATTGCGGGGTCAGGGGTTCGAAATCTGGTCGAGTCAAACCGATGACTTAAAAATTGATAGTTGTCGCTTCCTAGCCTGGCACTCAGCATTATTAGGATAGGGCAAGGGCTGGATGGCTCAGTGTCAGGATAATGTGACTGAGTGGGGTATCATGTCATGGTGCTGGTGGCCTGGTCTTCCAGTGGGACAGCACTATAAAGTCGCCATGAGTGCGCACTGTCTCAAGTCGTTATCCGTCCTGATATGACCTTAGATGTTGCTAGGATGTAAACCAACAACAAACAAACAAAACCCAAGTATGGCACGTCAAACTGTTGAATTGCCTTTGGAGAAAAACACTCATCAGGGTAGCTTTTACCATAAAATACCGCGGGCTTAATATTGTCATGGGGGATTGCACCTAGAGCAGGACTCGAACCCACGTCTCTTTGCTTTCCGGACCAGTCTGCTAACCATTACACCACCAAGGCTCCCTGATGTCACCACACTACTCACGCCTACCCGTCTATGCGAGAGAGGTCAGTGCAGACGACTACAATATCTATTGAGGTCATCTTGAGTAACATGACATAATTGATACTGTAGGAGGTCGGACATGACTCTCACCACCACGTGGTGGGCGTAGGGACTGCCAATCGCTGATGGGGGATGGGCAGGGGTGAAAGGGAGGCAAGCGGTAGTGCGGCGGTGTAAGGGGGAGGCAGGGTGCAGGGGGAGGCGCTTCACCATGGACAACAAGCATAATTGAACAAACGCGAGACAGTTGTATATATAGTGGCATTTATTCTTACTAGTTTAGCTTGTTACATTAAGATTCAAGGTAGAAATGATAATAAGTTCGAGGATTTCAGGCACTTAACCCTATCGATCTATGTCATTAGTTGGGTGGGTGGGATGGCAAATCTACAGGAAGGTAGCACGTCCGATCGGTTGAAAAGCTAAGGTCGAAGTGTCTAGACTTTGTAACTGCGTCATAGGCTTTGCTCTGAATTTACAGTAGGTGGCGCGTCAATAGCGGCCAAATCGTAGTTCACAAGAAGTATGTAGGTGGCGCCGATGGTCACATTTTAAATCTACTGTGCAGTTTCAGTAACTGCGTAGTATTGAGTTCAAGGAATCTACAGTAGGTGGTGGGTCAATTGACGACCATTGAGTTAGTTCAGAAGCAAGAATATAGGTGGCGCCAAAAGTCGTTCAGGTCAATGGGAAATACACAGTCTCGCGATATCAATTACCCATGTTGCGCACATCATGGACAATGCAGCTCCTTTTGGTAATGGGGCTGTGACATTACGACGCATCGTGCAAATGTACACCGACGTATGTGATTTGTGCCCGCTACATTGGGGTATGTCGTAATGCGTCGATGTACGTCGATGTACGTCGATGTCCGTCGATGTACGTCGATGTACCTCGATGTACATCAATGCTGATTAGGGGGTCACGAAAGTTGTGCATGGGTGTTACATCAGCTGTACGTTATGTATAAGTTATATATACGTTAGGTGTATGTTCATGTGCGTTATATGTATGTTAGACATATGTTGCACTATGTTCACCTATGGTAAATGCAGTGGAAATGCACAGTCCATGTACTGACAACATATGTATAACATATGTCTGACATATGTCTAACATACATCTAACGTACGTTTTGGGTTTCTCCACTGTGTCTTGATGTATGTAATGTATGAGGCGTAGTTCTGGCGATCGAATAACTTATGTAACTTTCACCAGCATTCTGCAAATGCACCGTAAGCGTAATTCAAGTCTTTTTCACCGGTAGGCACGTCAGCCATGAGTTTGCAATACATTGGCCATATGCTATGTATACGGTATGTATATGTCCAACTTTGGCCCCCGCGCCAAAAATGTTGACACACCTCAACGTAAAAAAGTGATGTTATGCGTTGGCCACGCACTTGTGAGATGCGTCGTAATGTGACAGGGCATTTAGCCCTTGTTTACAGCTAATTCCGGGGAATGGGGATATATTGAACTTGCGGGGCGGGTCTGGACGGGTCAGTCGGTTCTGGATGTGAGTAGTATACGGGAATGGGACCTTGTGTCTGGTATACCTGAAAAGTTCCCCCAACTTTCTGAAGCGCGATGACTATTAAACACAATCGCTTAGAAGAAATAGGCACTGCACCATTATGGCGTTGGTAGATTATTATTACCATACAATTACAATATTCATGAATTGTTCATAAAAAGAGGGTTCGGTGGGTGGTCGGTAGGAGAGTTACACCACGTAAATATTGGTAAAATGAACTGAAATTCAATTAAAATCCTCAGATGATTTAATATGCCTGCATGTGGACGTGCTATTTCCACGACATACAACAGATACAATATCATCTTATAATTATGGAGTCAGTGTGCAGTTCTGGCTGGCCATAAAGATTACATCTGTATTAATGACAAATCCAGGTAGAAAAGTAAAGTAAATTTTGTTTTATTTAACAACGCCTCTAGAGCGCATTGATTTTCGTATCATGGGTTATTGGATATCAAACTTACGATCATTCTGACATATTTCTTTGGAGGAAACCCACTGCAGCCACATAGGCTACTCTTTCCGATAAGCCACAAAGTCTTTTATATGCACGTTCCCACAGACAGGACAGCGCATACCACAGCCTTTGATGAACCAGTTATGGACCAGTGGTTAATCCAGGTAGAAGTGACCAACAGGTACAAGGGAAGGAAGTGTCTGTTGATCCGGTTACAGTCTGTGCTTACTTGCCCGCAGTCGGAACGGGCACCAGGGTGCTGCAACTGCTCCGGTTCTGAACTTTCTAAAACCAAAGTACAAGTAACCAAAGATCAATAGGTTCCGTTTATATATACCATCGGTTGGTTGGTTGGTTGGTTGTTGGAGTTTTACATTCTGGCAACATCTAAGTGCCCATAAAGCTGCGTTGTATATGTAAAGATAAAAGTCTGCCTTCGACGAGGTTAGTATTTAAAGCTGCATACTCCGATGTAAACATCAAATTTTCGAAACCAAGATGATTATCTAGATTTAATTCTACATGTCTAACTTAGCTACTGCTGCACTTATTAAACATTTGTCACCACATATAAGGAATACTTAGGAAATTTAATCGAACATGGTACTGCAGAAGAATATGTTGTCAGAGTTTGGCGTGCTTGCCTAAATTAATTTTGCATGGTTGCACTTCAAATATCTCAAGAGTTAGCCATTATAAATCAAAAGTTACTTCAAACTAAAGTAAGGTAGGCTATAACGATCAACCTAATATATTAATCTCAGAAAATGACAGACATTCAAAACCATTGAACTATGCCGCTTTAATTGCAATAATTAGATGAGCACTCTTTCCTGTCATAATCTTCACTGCGCAATTCTAACTAAAACCTCTCTAACCGACCACCTCCACTGACCAACCGCTCATCTATATCGATCGCTTTATTTAGGTACCAAACGATCGCCCAAACCATACCATTGTAAGGATATAAATACTCCCTAAACCAACCACCTCTCTAAATGGACCATTTAAAGTCGGGGCCATGGTCGATCGATTTAGAGAAGGTTTACTGGACAGTTAAACCTCTCTAAGTCTAGGGGACTCCCCTATATCAATCGCTTTATATAGGTACCAAACGATCGCACATACAACACCATTGTAACGATATAAAAATTCCCTAAACCGACCACCTCCCTAAATGGCCCATTTAAAGTCGGTGCCATGGTCGATCGATTTAGAGAAGTTTTACTGTACAGTAAAACGTCTCTAACCTACCACCTCCCCAGATTGATCACTCCCCTATATCAATCGCTTTATATAGGTACCAAACAATCGCCCATACAACACCATTGTAACGATATAAACAAATTATAAAATTAAAGGCCACCCAATAGCCGATGTCTACTTTTTGTGCTGGGGAGTCGGTAAACAAACAAACGATATAGCAACTCCCCAAACTGACTACCTCCCTATATGGACCAGTTAAAGCCAGTCCAATGGTCGATCGATTTAGAGAGGTTTTACTGTAATTATATTCGTTATTAACACATGTTCAACTCCACAGATCGATCACTCCCCTATATCAATCGCTTTATATAGGTACCAACCGATCGCACATACAACACCAATGTAACAATATGAAAACTCCCTAAACATACCACCTCCCTAAATGGCCCATTTAAAGTCGGTACCATGGTCGATCGATTTAGAGAAGTTTTACTTACAATAATCTCTAACCCAACACCTCCCCAGATTGATCACTCCCCTATATCGATCGCTTTATATAGGTACCAAACAATCTCCCATACAACACCATTGTAACAATATAAACAAATTAAAAAATTAAAGGCCACCCAATAGCCGATGTCTACTTTTTGTGCTGGGGAGTTGGTAAACAAACAAACGATATAGCAACTCCCCAAACCGACCACCTCCCTAAATGGACCATTTAAAGTCGGTCTAATGGACGATCGATTTAGAGAGGTTTTACTGTAGTTATATTCGTTATTAACCCATGTTCAACTGCGCGCTAACTATGACTGTAATGGCCTCATTGTAGGTTTGGGTGGACCAGGTACTTCGCTGGGACCCGTCCGAGTTTGGTGACGTCACACACATCCGGCTTCCAGCGACCCACCTGTGGACGCCCGACATCGTATTGTATAACAAGTAAATACGTCATTCCTACGTCACGCATGCGCAACCCAGCGCCCCACCCTCATGTCGTGTCACCTCATTTCTTTAAGACTGCAGCACTCTTCAGTATGTTCTGGCCGGTGTTCTGTGCATCAACATTTCTCATACTAATAAGTCATCTCTATATGAATAGGATATTACCAAAGACAGTGTGAGACAAGATGCGCTGCGCTACTCAGCGCTTTCCCATAAAATACAGCAAATAAGATAATTGGACAGGTCCCCTAGCCCAGCTTGACTTATGTATAATTGAAAGAAGGGGACAGGTTCCCTAGCCCACCCAAACTACTGTACCATTGAAGACAATGTATGACAATTATAGTTTATTATCTCCTAATATTAATAATGAAGACAATATTATACCATAGTAAAGTTCAAACATACTTTAAGCACTTCGATCTGTACTATAAATAAATCAAATTTGTGAGTATCTCTGAGTAAGAAAACTACTACCACACCTGATCAAAGACAGTGCACATTGTTTGTCATACTTTCAAACATACTTTAAACACTTTAATCTCTGCTATAAATAAATAAAATGTGTAATGATATCTGAGTTAGAAAACTACCACACCAGATCAAAAACAATGCACGTTGTTTGCTATGGGGTGGCAGCACTGTGTGCTTATTTAAGACATTCCTATATGAAAGCGTTGAGTGGCACGTCTTGTCATACATTGTCTTTGATATTACTGAATATATATATTAATATCAATCAATTTTAATTTATCATTTAAATTAATGCTGCGTCACCAACCTCTGTGGATGTTTAATTCATCGCATTAGTTTACTATTTTTTGTTTGAGTCCCTACCAAACCTGCCTGGCTGTTGACTTAAAGTTGCATAGACGCATCGCGTTAGAATGTGGCCTTATTTTTTAGATAAATATATCAAATTGATGGTTATGACCTACTAATCATTAGTCCAGCGTCATTTTCATGAAAAATAGCTAGTTTTGAAGCAATTTGAGCTGAAAGAACAAAAAATACTTTCGACAAGCTTTCCAAAAGTCCTCTCGCTATGACACAGATTACTATCTCGCGATGGTCATGTGATGTGAGTTGACCTAGTTATTTATATGTCTTAGAACCTGACTAATGCCAGATATGGTATCAGGAATGAGGGCAAGACAAATCAGGTCATGAGATTGACCTAATCCATATCTGGCCTCCATGCCTAATGACTTCCTCAAAGTAAGTGTCCAATGGAATGAGGTAGTAAATTCCTGATTATTCTATATATGCTGTCCCAAATTACTAGTTGATGCACCAATAATATCTAAGTTGGGTTTTTGCATGAACCGCAGTGACTGGTGCTGTACATTATACAGCAGGAGCCACTGCCTTAATTCTACATGATCGGTGCTGTGACTATTACGGCACTGACCAAACTTAGATTATTTAGAATGTCAATTCCAATAGTAAGATGGCTGGAAGACCAGTGCTCCGGCGCTGACAAATGTCATATTCAGATGAATAAATACTTTACCCCAAAAAAAATAAAATCAAATGTAGATCAGTATTTTCGTTTAAAAAAATATATATTTCATCCGATTATGCAACTTTAATTGTAGAAAAAGATAAGCTTCGCTTTTGTTCTCTGGCGAGACTAGTGTTGTCAATGCATTAACAGCTTGATGAGGGAATAACTATGAGCTAACAACACACAGAGTATCACTTCCCTTATCAATCACAAACCCTGACTCCATAAGTAGCAAACTAATAAACATTGTAAAGTGGGCAAGGCTTATTTAAACAAACTTACCTATTTGGGGAAAGCATTACAAATCTCAGGAATGAATGGAATTGTAAGCATTATGTGTGGACAAAATACACCCCTCTCCTCCTCCTCACATGACATTGTCTATTTAAACAACATATGTTATCTTCTTAGTTTCCTTGCATGTTTGCAGTTTGCACCCTCTAACTGCCCCAATAAGGCACAGCTACTTTCAGTTCCGTCCCGTGTCGCCTCACTCATGTTAACGATAGATGTAAAGCCACCAGCACCACCAGCACCACCAGCACCACCAGCACCACCAGCACCACAAAGCAGTTTCATATATTAAGCATTTGTTACCTGATATAGGGTTTAAGGCCTGGGTGCGTCTGGGGGATTAGCATTGGCGGATGACAAAACCGCCATACATTGCGGAAAACAGAAAGGGGCCTTCTATCTAACTTTCAACAAATCTCTGATTACTATAAATTTTAATCTAATCTAGGTTATATTATAATGATCATAATATGAATAATCAATGCTTAGAACCGGCCCCTGCTAAATGCTCGGAAAAGTATTTATTTATATATCAGAATGAGTATATTATTATTATATTAACCAATCGCTGTTGTTATGCGATTCAACGCGAGTTTAAAAATGGCGGCCCCCATACTTATGTTTCTATTTCCGGTTGCTGGATTTTTGTGAAGTCATTTTCCACCTCTATGAGTAGGCTATGGGTATTGTTTATGTATATATACACGTGTTAGTCATTAGCGTTGCCTTGGAGGGTCGGTATACTTATCTACAATAAAATGCTACATCAATGTTTATCGGACTTCCCCATTCATTTATAAATTCCAATCACTGTAAAGTTTGAAAGAACGTACTCGGATTCCAGCTAGGCAGGCAGCTGCTATGTCAACCAACCGGTACCTCCCCCACCCCACCCCCACTCACCAACCCACCCTATCACGCACCCACACCCCACACCCACACACACGCCACCACCATGACCTCAGGGTCAAGGTCACCCCGCGTCCCGCGCACAGCGCATGCGTACAGTGGTATATACAGCGGACGCCGCTCACTTTTCCACCTTGTAGATTTGGTGGTGAGGTTTACAGCGTCAACCTTGGTTACGGTTTGTCAACTGGTAGCGCCGGCTACTTGCAGAGAACCCACATGTAAGGCACTCCCATCTCCTGCACCCCTCTCTCTCCACCCCTTCTCTCTCTACTCTCTTTCTCTCTCTTCTCTCTCCTCTCTCCTTTCTCTCTCTGGCAGTGTGCTGTTGTGAAGCTGCTTACATTCGTTGTCTGACTGCGTCGTCCTAAGTGAGTCAGCCTCGTTGTGATATTTCTACTACATCCACTGCATATTGTGTCAAGCTGAAACATTAGCCCTTCTCTCTGGTTATCTAGCCTCCCCCCACACCCACCACAATCCGCTGAGGACGCCATGTGCATTAGTGCAGACCTGCATTTTAAGGCGTCGCTGCAACAGGAAATAGGTCATGTTGCAGTTCGGGATTCCTCACAGCAGGACGGCATATTCATTCAGAGAAGGCCATATGCATTCAGTCAAACAGGCAGAAAGGCTATCTTATAAGCCACACCATTTTATAATTGGTTACTTGCTAAATGTTTGGAATTCAAAATAGCCTTAAAAACTCCATCTGACATTGGTCTACATCCAGTGGAGGCGAGGTCTCCGAAGGTGGAGCCAGAGGTACAGTGTTGGTCTTACGGAGTATAGCAATAATAATAATAATTCCCTTACGTATCTTTATACTCCCATAATTTGTTATACATCACATATATATATATAAATATACATATATATATGTATATATATATATATATATGTGATGTATACAACTTATGCAAGTATAAAGGCGCATAAGGGAATACCCCCTACTGGCCACCCTGATTCTGTGTACTACTTTATGGGTGGCCCCTCCCCTGGGTACAGCTGGTCCCACCTCCCCAGTGCCGCGAATATTGTTACTCGCGCACTGGAATTATATATATATATATATAAATCAGGAAGAAGCTATCAGCCATCCACCATGTACACAATGTGTAATTAAAGGGAGTGGTTGGAGTATATAACTTTTTTCTAGTCAGACTTCTAATCTGAAGGTTGATGGTTCGATTCCCCATGCCATCACTATGCAAATTTGGATTTCCAACACTGTGTATAACTTACAGTGCCATCAAAAGCCAGTTGCCGCCAGCTACGTTTATGTTGTGCCGGAGGTTAAAAATCCCTTGGGTCGGTAAAAGTGTAGGCTCCAACTTTCTATCGACCAACTGTCTAATGGTGAAAACAATTCTATTCAGACTTATCCATGATAGGCAGTATAAATCTTCAACAAGAAAAAAACCTGCCATAGCATAGCAACATGATTTCACGGTGGCGTCCTCAAGAGGATTGGGAGGAAATACCTAACGGCACTACTTCAGTGATCAGGTGGTCGGAAGTGACGTTCTGAATGGGTTAATTTGGACTCCCAAGAGTTAATTCTATTTTAATGTGGTATACATGTAATTGATTATGTAACCAACCTATCTATATATGATTAAATTAAATTAAATTCCATCTGAGCTGGGAAGGTGGTTTGGTGGGTGTATATATATATATATAAATATATATATAGTGAGTCACTATTTGTATATGGTTGCTTATTATATATAGTTATATATAGTTGCTTCGTTTTTGGAGTTTTACGTCCTGGCAGGACTGCAGTTATATAGATATACATGTCCGCATCATTGTGTTGGTATTCTAGGGGTAGCAATGGGTGGTCCTGGCATGCCTTTGTTAGTCCTATTTAACTTCCTATCTTCACGCCCTGTTCTTCCATCTAGGTGCATAGATATATATACATATATATATATATACATCTGGGTCATTCTTATCTCCGTAATCTAAACAGAATAACTAAAACAACAGCATCCCTTAATTGTAAATTAAACTTGCTAGGCAACATGGAACGGGACGGAGCTGAGGTGGTGGCGTGTCCACCTGTGAAGGTGTCGGTCATCCTATCTATCCTGCTCAGTGGGCCCGTTTGCAGTTTTGGTTATTTCCGTTCCAACCAGTGGTCCATAACCGGTTCATCAAAGGCTGCGCCATGGGCTCTGTGTGGGAAAGTTCATATAAAAGATCACTCGCTGCTTATCGGAAAGAGTAGCCTATAAGGTGGCAGGGGTTTCCTCCAAAGAAAAATGTCAGAATGACCATATGCTTGACGTTCAATAGCCAATGATGTGAAAATCAATGTGCTCTAGAGGCGTTGTTAAATAAAGCAAGCTTTCTAAGCAAAACACTCCTTGTCCAATCCATAAAAAAAAGGCTTTCTAAGCAAAACACCCCTTGTCCAATCCATATGGACAGTGTATGGCTTATACAGGGATGAGAAGAATAGCGAGTGTCTAGGGTCTACTGTGAAAATAAAAAATTCGCCCATGTGCCACAAGTTCCCTGTAATACACTCCTCAGCATTTCTACTCTAATGGAATTCAGATTTTAGTATAGCCCTCCAATGAAACAGCAAAATGACAATTTTTCCATAATAATTAAATATAAATAATAAGTAGTAATTCTACATGAAATTCTCTTTTTTTCTTAATTCAATAAGCTGTTTAGACAGAGTAGTCACACACGGTGGGTAGGATTCACTATTCGGGTATTTGAGCCAATCCTCTTTGAGACTTGGACTGTACGGTCAACTTTCTTGTCTCAAATCATGCTGAGACACACACAGGTATGACACTGTAATGTGGTGGTTGTTGCTGCTATAATCTAACTTCTTATTGTATCCTTAAAGCTGCATAGTCCGATGAAAATATCAAATTTTCAAAACCAAACCAATTATCTAGATTTGATTTTACATATCTAACTTAGACACTGATGCACTTATTAAGCATTTGTTTCTGCGTAGAAGGCAATAATGAGTCAATTTAACAGAAGCTGTTACTGCAGAAGTCTATGGTGTCAGAGTTTTGGCAAGCTTGGCAAAACTAATTTTCCATGTTTGCACTCAAATTATCTCAAAAGTTTACTATTTAAAATAAAAGTAACTTTGAGCTAATGTAAAGTAGATACTAGTGATCGATCTAATATATTTATCTCAGAAAAAATACAGAAATTCAAAACCATCGGTCTATGCAACTTTAACTCCACCATTGCCTACGCTAAGCACTACTCCATACTCATCTCAAATCTCACCTGAATAATAGATTTCAATCCGGCATTATCTTTTCTCCTATAATGTAACTAATTAATAGCCATTCTTGATACTATGGTTCCTTATCCATTGCCATATACTACACACACAGAACCCTATGAGATCTCAGTTTGTCTCCTGAAACTCACTAAGTTTAATTCCTAAATCTCCTTTCTAACATTATCTCTCATAGGGTATTCGTATAGGAGGAGTCCTTCCAACCATAAAGATGCCTGAGATACTGTCTGCATGTTTCATTGCTATGCTCATGAGTGTACTTTTCTTGCAGCTGTTTCTACTGTTCTCTCAGATGTGTGTATCATCTAAATCTATATTCTATGAACCCGCAAAGCACGAAGAACACTATATAGCTATATATTAACTTGCCTCCTCTGTGCATGAATTTATTTAGGTTGATATTTTATATAATCTCCAAACAGAGTACATTATGTACTATAATAATTACTCGCTGCATATTCATGAGTAAAGCTAGTTTGAATAGCATCAAAGAAAATGTATGACAAGAGGCGCCAGGGCATTCAGCGCTTTCCCATGAAATACAGCAAACAAGGCAATTGGACTGGTGCCCTAGCCCAGGTTGACTGCTGTACCATTGAAACAAGGGGACAGGTTCCCTAGCCCACCCTGACTGCTCTACCATCAACGAAAATGTTCAACAATTATAGTGTTTTATCTCCTAATATTAATAATGAAAACAATATTATAATATAGTAAAGTTCAAACATACTTTTGGAACTTTAATCTGTGCCATACATAAATAAAATGTGTGATTGTGTCTCAGTAAGAAGACTACCATTACACCTCATGAAAGACAATAGTTTCCCAACGGATGGCACCGCTGCATGACTAATTAATACATTCTTATATGAAAGCACTGAGTGGCGCTTCTTGTCATACATTGTCTTTGATATCATGTGTACTGTTTATGTGTATTATGTTATCCGACGCTTATATTAAACCTTAGCCCGAATTTTGGAACTGAAATATCCATAATTATTGTGTCAGATTTAACTAACATTCCATCATTCCCAAGGCGCGTCCCATAGTCTAAACTGGGCTAAGTCATGTGAATAAACTTCCAGCAATACATTAGTAAATAAACACGAACTAACTCAAATATATAATTCTTTAAATATTTACATACGTCCTAATCATGAGTAATTTTCCTTTAATGCAATAGAGGCGAGGGAGATCGTCTTTTGCGCAATAACATTATTTAAATTATGAAAGATAATTACAATAACACACCAAATAAAAGAATAACTAAACAAACCACTGACAAAACAATTAGTTTCCCACATAGTTTTTGAAATCAGGATCCGAAAGCCAATATTTACTTGCATTTCAGAGACCTGAGGGAACATAAGCCTATTAGTTTTTGGTGACACTCTGTTCATTAAATACTTTTCTTTTGAAGTTCCTTTAAATTATTCAGCGAACCGAATTTTAAGTTTCATTCTATTGACCAGTCAAATATGAAACATGTGATGTAAGACTGGGACGGTTCAATATCACTTTCATCGGACTGCGACAAATGAGCATGAAATTGTAATTACTTATCACCATGAAGAATAGTGCTAGAGAATAGTGCAACATCATTTAGGCATTAAAAGTTGCGTAGTCTGATGGTTTTGAGTTTCTGCCATTTTTTCCGAGATAAATATATTAAATCAATGGGTTACTTTAGTTTGAAATAAGTTATATTTTTAATGGCTAACTTTTGAGATATTTGAAGTGCAGATATCTCAAAGTAGTTTCAGCAAGGATGTCAACATTCTGACACAATTGGCTTCACCTGTAATAGCTTCTATTAAATTGCCTCAGTATTCAATATTCCCTTCTATGTGGCATCAAATGTTTAATAAGTGTATCATTATCTAAATTAGATATGTAGAATCAATTCTAGATATTTTCTTTTGATTTTGACAATTTAATGCTTCCTCACACTCTGCAGCTTTAATATATCATCCTATCAGGGTCACATGGTATCTATTACCTGATATCCATTATCTGATATCCATTGCGCTTAAATAGCTGATGAATGAATGTGCTAGCGGCCATTACACACTGCCCACTCACCCTGCCCTGCTTCCCTCAGCGCGGACGAGCAGACCAAGCAGCATGAGGAGCTGGTCGCCGTTTACTACAACGGCACCGTCAAGTGGATCCCCCCCGCCATCTACCGCAGCTCGTGCGAGATCAACATGCAAGACTTCCCCTTCGACGAGCAAACCTGCATGTTCAAGTTTGGCTCGTGGACATACGATGAGTACAAGGTCGACCTGCGGCTCTATGAGGACCGGCAGGCGATCGATATGCGCGAGTACCTGCGCAGCTCAGAGTGGGACATCCTGAACACTAGCGGCGTGCGCAACATCCGGCGCTATCCATTCTTTGACACCGACCCCTACCCCGAGCTCATCTTCTACCTGACGATGCGGCGCCAGTCGACCTTCTATATCTACCTGCTGGTGCTGCCCTGTATTCTCCTCTCCTGCCTGACGCTCGTGCTCTTCTGGATCCCCGCTCAGCGCCCCGACCGGACGGCCGTAGGTCAGTACATCATGAGGGTTCTGCGCATCTTCACTGATGCCCCAGTCACATACACATTAGTGAACGTAGTTGAACGTAGGTGAACGTAGTGGTGGCTAATGTGGGTCAAACTTGGTGTCAGTACGTTGAAATATGTTAAGGAATGGCAGGTTTTGGTATCGATAAATGCGTTATGGTACGGATAAATATGTTACGGTACGGATAAATAGTTATGGTACAGATAAATACGTTACAGTACGGACAAATACGTTATGGTACAGATGCCGGTACGTTCAAGTACATTCAACTACGTTCAACTAGGTTAGCCTCCACTACATCCACCAATGGCTATGTGACCAGGGCTTCGTCCAAGTACGCTAGTGTATGCTAGAGTACACTAGAGTATGTTAGAGTACACTAGAATATGCTGGAGTATGCTAGAGTATGTTAGTGTATGCTAGAGTATGCTAGAGTATGCTAGAGTACGCTAGAGTATGTTAGAGTATGCTAGCATATACTAGAGTATCCTAGAGTATGGTAGAGTACGCTAGAGTACGTTAGCATCATGGATGCAAATTCAACCCCTAACGTAGCCGTCTTTTGAACATGTCCAAAGATTAAATCAGAACTCACAGCCCACCCATGTTATTACAAAGTTAGCATAACGGAGAAGTATAGATGCCGGTACATTCAACTACGTTCAACTAGGTTCAACTACGTTATGCCTGGTACACACCTACCGTATAGGATTCGCGCACTAAAACCCGCGACTCGACCCGACCCGCTTAAAACTGAGAACGGGCCGATTCATTTTTCGAATCGCGAATCGCAATCGTAATTGGCTGGTTTTAGCCCTAAAACTGAGGTTTTATGCGCGAATCGCAATCGCTAGGTGTACGCGGGGAGCGCACACCTAGCGATTTTTGTGTGCGAAACGGGCAGTTTTAGATCGTATACAGTAGGTGGGTGCGCAGAAACGGTAGGTGTGTAGTAGGCTTTAGCCTCCACTACATGATGTGTATGTGACTGGGCCGTTAAAGCTGCATAGCCAACTGTGTGCATATTGTGTTTGCTTTCCATGTTGCACGTATTGCGTTTGAAACCCCAGCCGATTCAAACTAAAGACTTCACACTGGGTGGATTAGCCCTGTCGATCACTTGCCTGGTGCTCACCATTAGTCAAATAGGGCATCTACTAATTGGCTCAGTGCCAAAATAATGTCACTGAGTGGGATATTAGGAAAGCCGATCGTGCCGGGATCACCCACCGTATGTGGCTAAAAGTGTGCACTGTCACGAAAGACTTCAAATGTTCCTAGAATGTAAATCCACAATCACTCATTTAGTGGATGATAATTTGGACCACAATTAAACACTCACTCACTGGGTGATAATTAGGGCCACATTTACTCACTCACTCACTGGGCGATAAATAGGGCCACAATCACTCACTGGGCGATAATTAGGGTCACTGTTACTCACTCACTGGGCGATAATTAGATCCAACCTCACTCACTCAGTGGGCAATAATTAGGGCCACAATCACTCACTCACTGGGCAATAATTAGGGCCACAATTACTCACTCACTGGGCGATAATTAGGGCCCTTAGCGGGACGCTGGGGTACAACTGCAGAGAATGCCCGGCTGTACAAAGCGTGGGCGGCTCGCATCAAGAGTCAATCGGTGATCTGAGCAAGCCTGCTGCCATGTCTCATCCGGGAGGCTGCAGTCACGTGACCGGCTCCCCACGCAACGCAGCGCTAGTCCCACGTGACCACTGAAGCCATTTGATCTCAGCCATACCAAATAGATCCCACCCACACCTCCCCTCTAACCCCACCCACCGATAGCGGATCGGCTAATGTATTCACCATGAAATATAAATGTGCTGCATAAAACACACACACACATATATATATATATATATATATATAAATATATATATATATACATATATATGCGCTGTACAAACCACGTGGGTGCGCTGTATTTATAAATGAGTGGTAATCTACACACGGCCATCATCTACTCCAACGGATAGGTTCAATGGTTGTTGAAGTTTTACGTCATGCCAACATTTAAGGTCAGATCAGGACATGTACCGACTTGTGACAGTGCACACTCATGGCAGCTTCACAGTGTTACCCTACTGGGAGACCAGATCACCAGCGACGTGACTTGATATCACACTCAGTCACATTATCCTGTCCCTTGCCCTATCCTGATAATGCCGAGCGCCAGGCTAGGTAGTGACAAGTATCAATTTTCTAAGTCATTGGCTTGACTCGGCTGAGACTCGAACTCCCGACCTTCCACACGGGAAACCTGCTCTATACCGATTCGGGAACCGCGTCCGGTGCGTGTGTCGGTGGGTAGCGTGAGGATTGCGGTGGACTTAAAGTTGCATAGTCCGATGGTTTTGAGTTTCTGACATTTAAAAAAAATAAGTATATTAAATTGATCATTATAATCTACCTTACTTTAGTTTGAAGTAACTTTTAATTGAAATGGTAAACTTTTGAGATATTTGAAATTCAAACATGTGAAAATAATTTTGTCAAGCACGCCAAAACTCTGGTTCAATAGGCTTCCACAGTAACAGGTTCTATTAAATCGACTCAGTGTTCCCTTCTATGTGGCAACAAATGTTTAATAAGTGCATCAGTATCTAAGTTAGATATGTAGAATCAAATTTAGATAATTGTTTTGATTTTCAAAATTTGATGCTCCATCAGACTATGCAGCTTTAAGGTACGATTCCATATATGTGATATGCGGTAGCGGTATGCGAATGTGAATGTGGTATGCGGGATGGATACCCATGCCATTTTCGTTCTTTTCTTGCTACAAATTTGTGAAGGAAATTCAAAGTTTCCAGGTATACTCTATGAGAAATGGAGCGACATTCGCATTTGCATTCGCATTCGCATTTGCATTCGCATTCGCATTCGCACCGATCTGTACATGGACCGATCCACTTGCCACGTGTGCAATCACATTCAGACATAGGGAAGCACTACTGTGCCTTTACATGCTTTTCGATTTTTTGCCGCATTCACATTCACATTCGCATACCACGCATAGGGAATCTTAGCTGTAAGGCTTGACTTTTATCTCTACAGTAGCAGCTGGGTTTTAGACAAGGTGTGTATGTAAAAGCGCAGACCGGAAGTGTCCAATGCAGGCACCATCCAAGTGGCGCCCCTTCACACACCACAGGCACTTTCAACATAGACATGAAAGCGCGTTTCTTATATCTACTTAGTTTCTATTAACGCTATAATAACTTAACAAAGAATAAACTCTGATCCTTTAACTTACAGCTACCTTTCTCTGGTACCCTCCCAGTAGTCATTATTATTAGTAAGACACATTATGGTTTTCACTAGTACAAAAAGGTGCAGCCACTGGGAGGGAAGGGTGTCTGCCTGCTCATAAAGGCCCTGTCACACGATGACGTATGGTGTCAGCACGTGCTCAACAGTAAAAAATTTGCCAGTATGTCGGCCTTTGTCAAACTTTTCAGCAGTGGGGGATACAAATGGGTATACACACAACGTACACACAACATACACACAATGTATGTAACATATGCAGAACTTATCTCTGACCTATTGCTAGCGTATGAGTGCGTTCATGTGCCTCACAAAACGTTCGCAAAACATTTACAAAACACTCATATACGCTCAGGGTACGCTGACCAACATTACGTACATTACTCCATCACTAGAAGTATGGTGTATGCTGGAGATATGGCAGACATACATTCGAAGTATGTTACGGGTATGTAATGCATCAGTTGGTAGTACATGGACTGCACGTGGACTGCACGTTCCCACCGGCTGAACATATGGCTACCGTGCAGCAATGCATACTCCCAACATATGGCGATGTATCCCAAACATATTCGCAGCGTACATTCAACATACGAGCCACATGTCGACACACATTGGAAATTTTTAGCATCCACAACAATTTTTCGGAGCCTCGACGCACGGCGACGTAAGATGACCTATAACGACGTACCCAGAATGTACCTGACATACACCCAATGTATATGTAACATATGATGACGTACGCCGACGTGTTGGTCGAAAATCACATACGTCGCCACCTGGGTTAGATCCCGCTAACCACTACACCTCCTGCCAGAATTCCCACGAACCAACTCTGGCGCGTGAGACTTGTGACGTCACGCCCAGTCATCAACGGCCCGCCAGATCCTGAATCTACCACTATGCCTCCAGCAGCCAGACCAGCAACACCACCCGCTGTACTCGGACACCTACAGACACCTCAGCCTCTGGGCTTGTTCTCCACACTGAAGATGCCTCGCGTCTCCAAGCATCAACATCGCGCTGCTGACACCAACACGGCCGCCGCCTACGATGCCCCGGTGCCCACCGCAGAAGACGTCGTCCCCCACCCCAAGGGGGAGCCTAGGTCAGTGGTAGCCCCTCGGCTGACGGGAACTCAGCAGCCGACTCCTCCGCCGATAGACTCCACCCATGCATCATGCCAGCTGTCACTGGCCGACACATTGGCCCAGCAAGCCAAGGTCAAGAGAGCCATGCTTGAGCGGATGTTGGCCATGGGGACTAACAAGAAGGAAAGGAGATGCTCCCCCAGCTGGGACTCGTCAGCTGCCTCATTAACCTCCTCATCTAGCCGTCGGCACAACGCCTCTTGTCACAAGGAGAGGCTGTGGCAGGAAAGATCATCCCCACCAGAGATGAGTCGGCCTTGGCACCCAAACACCACATCACGGAGCTGCAAGTCACACAGAAAGTGCAATGACAGGGACCATCATTGGACGAAGGGAAGCCACGATGGGAGACGCTCTACGTAATCGGACGACGACTGCAGACACCACAAAGTCATCGATGACATAATGCAGGTGAATGACACCTACAACAAACCACGACAAGGTAGGAAGCTCCTTCTTCCTCACACCGCAGCAGTGTCCGGACGACGACAGACACTACAGAAACAAAGCAACCAACACCTAATCACCTAATCATACCAGCAGTACAAACGGCCCGAATTCAACCATGACACGGATGGGCATTCATGCAACCATTAGAACACTGGCCAGGATTGTGGTTTTACCACCTCCTATGGATCAGGCATTGAATGGTTCGCCCATGTGTTTGCATGGTGCACCAATAAGTATTGACATGGCAATCCACACAAGGAGACAGAATGCAACAACTAGAAGAGGCAGCTAGAGAAAAAGAGCAACACAGCGTGACAGAAAACAACACGGAAAAGTCAGGTTTTTGCTAAACCTAGAGCCGTTAAAACCAACAAAGACGCCTCAAGTGCAGCAACCCGGAAAACCCCATCAACAGTCCACAACAGACAATCGCCCACCCACCGAAGGACCGGAAGCCACCCATGACACCGAGACCCACACCAACACACGCCCGATGAATGCACCACCTATGATCCGCCCATGCTGTGTCTGAGCAGACACAGCATGCCCTCAGAAGCCCCGACACCTCACCACAGTCACCACACCGCACTTAGCAGAGAGTCCACTATGCCTAAAACAGCAAGCACCAGCAGCTCGGACTCACTGTCAGAAGTCGCCACATCTAACTGTAGCGCATCCAAGCACCCAAACGACAACGACAACGCCTGGGGGACCCTGAGTGCTAAAACAACACCTCCAACCAGCCCCGCCACAGATGCCCCCTACTGCCACCTGCAGACCAGCACTATTCCCCCGGAAGACCCACTAGGAACAATAGGCCACCTCAGATCTCGCCGCCTCAGAAGCCCACACCCCCCTCCAGTCACGCCACGCGCGCCAAGACTCCACAACCGCCGCAACCACCAGCTCACCCAGCTGCAAAGGAGCCGAGCATACCAGGCTCCCACACCGTCCCACCGACCAGCAGTCATCACTCAAAAGTCGCACGTACAGCCCCGGAGACTTTCCAGACGGTGCCCGAGTGATTGAGGTTTGCGAGTGTTAGTGGAGGAGGTTGTGGGGGGTGAGGGTGGGGTGCATGCACCAATATGTCTGAAAAGAAGTTGAGCACGGTGCCCTCCTCAGGCCGTTCCCCCATGATGACCCGCCCAAAGAGGAACACCGATGATAGGCGGGTCATTGTGGACCTCAGCTACCCCAACGTCAATGCGGACATCAGGAAGGACCACTTCCAGGGAAGGCCCACCACCTACACCCTCCCAGGCATCATGGCCCTGGCAGGTGAGGTCACAAGCCTTGGCCAGGGCTGCTACATTTGGTCAGCAGACCTGGCCCGACCATACCTCTAGCTCCGAGCCTACCCCCTGTCAGTTCCCCTCCTCGGCATCACGCTTGACTCCAAGGTGTATTTCAACATTGCGCCAGCATTTGGGTGCAGGACCTCTTCAATGGCCTGTGCCCGAACAACCAACACAGTCCTGTACCACCTTCGTCGACACGGACACTTTGCTATCTGCTACCTCAATGACTTCGTCGGGGTGGCAGCAACCACGAAAGCTGCCAATGCTGCCTACATCGACATGCTTGATATTGCAGCACAACTGGGCCTAGCACTATCAACCACAAAGTGCACCCATCCGATGCACCGCCTCGAGTGGCTGGGGTACGAGGACTGAAAGTGCAGATCCCGGATGAGAAACTATCCAACATCATCACGGAATGCCGAGATGTTGGCCACAACCCCAAGATGACAAGATGCATCCCCCAGCCTGTTGTCGGATGCCTCCAGCATATCGCCACATGCGTCACCCGGCTAGGCGCTTCTTGGATAGGTACAAGGTACAAGGACATCATCCGGACTAGCCCAGAAGCCCCTGCCTTCATCTTCCAGGATGGCCAGCCCTTGCTGGCAGTCATCCTCACTGCCTCCCTTAGGGCCGCTATCACCTCCGGCCAACACCCTCACCCTGGATCCTTCACCCTACACAACATCTGGTGCAGAGGCACCCAGCCAGGTGCCAAGGCGGGCGCCCAACTCAAGACCTCCGGCAGCTTGGCAACTGGTGATCGACCGCGATCTATTCATATATGTCCCCCAGGCCGCCTTCTCCGCAGCGACTCATGCTCTCTCCACTCATTTGGATGAGAGCCTGAATCGACGAACACTTGACCTTTGAACTTTCGACCTTGTGAACACTACTACTATACCTGACTACTTCTTGAATAAAGTCCATGTCAAATAGCTGCCTGTTTGCATTGTAAATTGTTCAGGTTGGTTCGTCAACATGGGTAATTTGCGCGCAAACATAGAGTTACTGTGGTGCTGCCACCTGGGTTCGATCCAGCTAACCTCCATGCCTCCTGCCGGAATTCCCGCGAACCAACTCTCATGCCCGAAACTCATGACATCATACCCGGTCGTCGATGGCCCGCCACATCTTAAATCTACCACTACGCCTCCAGCAGCCGGACCATCAACACCACCAGCTTTACTTGGCTACCCACCCATCCCTACAAACAGGCAAACACACTACAAGCGATAGGGTTGAGAGCCTGAATCGACGAACACTTGACCTTTGCACTTTTGACCTTGTGAACACTAGTACTATACCTGACTACTTCTTGAATAAAGTCCATGTCAAATACCTGCCTGTTTGTGTTGTAAATTGGCATTCACATGGTTTTGTGCCTCAACTGTCAATTTATGTAACTTAGATACTGGTGAACTTATCAACCTTTCTTCTGTTTGCAGGAATGAGCCTCTTCTCCAGCTTCTTCATCCTGCTGCTCATCCTGGTCCAATCATCTCCTCCTACATCAGCATCCATATCAAGACTGGGTATGTTTACTTCAGCATCAAAGTGTGCCAACTTATCAGTTACTATTAATGTTTTTACATACCAATTTGTTAGTTGGCAACTTCTACCTTTATGTACCAGAAAGACATGCTCATCCAATTGGTGTGTACTCATTTAATGTCTCCTCACAGGTATGATCAGCAAATCAGGTAAATGGTTATTCTCAAGTCAAAATGTACAAAATAAGATTCCCATTATATTTGTAATACCTGTTTTCAACCTGCTATTGTCTATATTGTTCATACCATCTCATCATCTCATCCATAAATTGTTAAGACCAGAAGACCAGCTATATAAGATATTACTCAACTGGAATAACAATTTCGAACAAATCTTTTTTGAATATATTTGCTTGAGCAATTAAACCTCAAAATCACATATATTAACATAAGATAGACAGTTCCATGACCTATCACCTCTAACATAAATGATTTCACTAAATTCAGAAAAAAACATAATAGCAAATTATGGTAAATAGCTATCGAATTTGTTATGTATGCACTTTCAAATATAATCCTGACTGGGTATTGCCAGAGGGGATGGCCGAATGAGTTAGAGCGTCCGTCTCCTGTGTTGGTAGATCGTGGGATTGTGGGTTCGAATCCTGGTCGAGTCAAACCAATGACTTAAAAATGTATACTTATCACTTCCTAGCCAAACGCTTGGCATTTCTAGGATAGGGCAAGGAGCAGTGGAATGATGAAGACCAATCGTCTGCGACTGAAATTTCCCCTGCCTAAACAACTAATGTACCCCAAAAATTCAAAAATGAATGTGCAATTGCTGCCATGAAGTTTATTGAATAATTCTCATGTCAACGGACATCAAATATTGCGATAGGAGATTGTCCTATGTATACAATATTCCAGTATTCGAGCATCAGGATCTCTATCTAATGGTGAAGGTACACTTGTGACCTGAATGTTGGCTTTTTGTTTCAGGAATTCATTACTGCATCAACATGGTTCTGATAGCAGTCTCTACCATTCTCTCAGTCGTCATTATAAACATAGGCCAGACCCGGGACAACGATGTCGCCCCCCGGTGGCTCATGCAGGTACTAACAGCAGCACTTTGTCACTAGCTTTCAAGCAACGCATGATTAAACTGCCAAATAATCACCAGCAATATTTGAATCGGAAATCTTGAAGCCAACTGTAGTTAGTTAAGACACCTTTGCAGGCAGCCTCGTGCCGTGATATTAAGCACTTAATGCCCCCGTATGGGCTTTGAAAGCCGATGAAACCCGTTATTTGTATACGGGGAAAGCACCTCATAAGCATTGTACTTCTGCTTTCTCCTTTTTCATGGGAACAAAATTACTGATATAAATATCAACTTGTGTGTACATTGATCAGGTGGAAATAAATATTTTATTATTATTATTTATTATTATTATGACCATGTGACCTGATTGCTACCATTCCTGACTGGGGCGACGGTGAGGGAGAAATACATCTGAGAAACTTGAGGGATTCATATCCAATATTAATTAGAGTGATATAATGTCCGATTGATCACGTTGCTGTTCATGATGGCTGTCATTTGGAATAACAGGAACCGAACTTTCAATAATTTTAAAGTTGCGTAGTCAGATGGTTTTGAGTTGCTGTCATTTCTGAAATAAATATATCGAATTGATTATTATGATCTACGTTACTTTAGTTTGAAGTAACTTTTATTTTAAATGGCTAGCATTTAAAGATATTTGAAGTGCAAACATGGAAAATTAATTTTGGGAAGCACACCAAAATTCTGACACCATAGACTTCTGCAGTAACAGGTTCTATTAAATTAATTCAGTAGCCCCTTCTATGTGGCACCAACTGCTAATGGTGCTGTCACATTACGATGCTTCTCGGCGGCGCGGTGCCAATGCGCAAACAAGTTGAGACACGTCAAACTTTTCAACGCGGTGGGGAAAAGTTTGACGTCAGCACCACGTGTTGGTAGCTTAGGGCCGACATTGTGGTAACGTATATGGACGCGTGAGAAAAAAAACAAAAATGTTTTGGCGCACCGTCCTGATATGACTTTAGATGTAGCTAGGACATAAAACAACAAAGCAACAGTTTGGCGCAATGTGTGGGAATGACCCTCATGCGCACATGGCATGCGCATAGTGTTCACATAACGTTATTCCAGCGCGTCCAACGTATCTCGACGTGCGCCTAACGTCACCATAGTGTTGCCACCCGTGCGTCGTCGCACGTCGAAAGTTTTGCGCAAGCACAAAACTTTTAACGTGCGATGACGTGTGCCGCCGACCCTCGTTGACCGTTGCTGTCCATCAATGAATACCAACGCGCGCCTAATGCACCCGTAACGCGTCCTGACGTATCCCGACGTTGCGCCAAAAAATCACATACGTCAACGCACGTTGGTGAGAAGCGTCGTAATGTGACAGCGCCATTAATAAGTGGATCAGTATCTGAGTTTGATATGTACAATCAAATCAAATCTAGATAATTGTTTCGGTTTTAAAAACGTTCACGCTTCATCAGACTATGCAGCTTTAATTAGAGTGATACACTGTCCCCGTCCTGATATGACCTTATATGTTGCTAGGACGTAAAACAACAAGAAACAAACAAACGACACAATGTCTGCTAAATCACGTTAATGTTCAAGTTGGCTCTCTTGTGGATTAACAGAAACCGAAATTTAAATTATTTCAGCAAATAATCAGCTATAGCAAAATATCAAGATGTTATATCGGACTGGCCAGTTCAATATCAGTTTATCAGATCAGGGCGGGTCGTAGGGTATTGATAAGGAGTGTTGGGAAGGGAGAGGTGCCTAGGAGGAGCACTGAAAACATTAGGGACTAATCTTTATTTATATTCACATAATAAATTATCTAGCACATATAATATAGGGCTATATTTAAATACATATATATATATTTAAATATGTATATAAATATATATAGATATTTAAATACATATATATATATATATAAACATATATGTAAATATGTATAAATATATATATATTTAAATATATATATATCTATAAATATATATATTTATATATATATATATATTTAAATATATATATATATATTTATACATATTTACATATATGTTCATTTACATACATAAATGTGTAATATTATGCATAAACAAAATTTGTGCTAAGTTCAATTACATATCTAGATTTTAACCGAATGAGCGAATGAAAATAACAAGCTATTGATATAGTGTCAGTTTCGATATCTATATATAACACCTACTCATGTCCATAATCATTATCTCCACTGTTTACAGAACTATCTGTACAAGGTGGCCAAACTACTCTGCATCAAGGTGAACAGAACTGTCCTAAGCAACACGGCATACGACGAGGCCTCTGAAAATGGGGTCTACCTTGAGTGCCTCAACGGAAGTGGCTCCGACAGACATGCGCAGTTTACGATGCGCGACAGGGCGGTTCACAACTATGACGTGGCACATCGCTGGCACACGCTGGCGGCCATCTTGGATCGGTGCTTCTTCAGTGTGTACTTGGTGGCGCTGGTCACGTCGACTGTGTTTATTTTCCCGTCAGACATTTCGTCGCGAGTGAGTGTGGCGCCGCACGGCGGGACGCAGTGCTAGCATTACCGGCATGTGGTGGTAGAGGTAGAAGCAAAGACCCTATAATACTAAGACGGCTCACTCAGCCTGTAGTGTGTAATCAAAATGATAAAACCCACCACTTGGTGCGCTGGCTGTTCTCTTGGTTAAACAGTTGCTATATTATATGTATAAATGTATATATGAATGTGAAAGATGTGTGATGATGGCAATGATGATGATGATGCTGATGATGATGTGTATTTGTTCATAGCAATTTCATATTGATGTGTATTCATACTTACCTATCTCATGTATAATATAATTGTATGTGTTTACATGTGAAACACCAACCAGCAGCCGGGCTGATCAAACCCATCACAAGGTGGCACTGCAAAATTTACATTACCATGGGAGAGATAGGGAGTGAACCGTCTTAGTATTATAGGGTCTTTGGTAGAAGCTACAGGTGGTAGAGGTAGAGTCTACAGGTGCGACATGCTGCTTGCTTACTGCATGTCAGGTAGCCTGCACTGACAACTCGCCACTACCCGGCATTGAGTGCTAGTCGGGTTTTTTTGTAGCGACTGCGACCGGGATTCATATGGGCGTTTAATTTTTAACTGTCATATCTATATTTATTTTGACGCTCTGTAATTGAATCGAAATGGAGAAAGTTCTAGGAAAGGTTGGGGAAAACGCCTGTGTGATTTCGATTCGTGACGAGCATTGCCTTCGGAATCACTATCTCTGAATAGTCTGTGTTCTGTAAAGTTGCATAGTCCGATGGTCTTGAGTTTCTGACATTTTTTCTGGAATAAGTATATTAAATTCATCATTATTATCTCCCGTAGTTTAGTTTGAAGTAACTTTTAATTATAATGGCTAACTTTTGAGATATTTCAAATTCAAACATGTGAAAATATTGTTGGCAAGCACGCCAAAACTCTGACACCATAGGCTTCTACAGTAACAGGTTCTATTAAATCGACTCAGCGTTCCCTTCCATGTGGTAACAAATACTTAATAAGTGCATCAGTATAGGCAGTATAAATCGTCAACAACAACAAAAAAGTATCTAAGTTAGATATGTAGAATCAAATCTAGATAATTGTTTCAATTTTGAAAATATGATGCCTCATCGGACTATGCAGCTTTAAATTAAAGGTGCATAGTCCGATGTAGATAAAAGATTCACCCGGTACTTGTAGTACACGGGTGAAGACCAGCCTTATATAAATACGGGGGAAAATAGCATTAATATGGAAGTGAGGCTACAGTATGTGGGTCCAGTATCAAATGGCTACCCATATTATGCATATAGGCACAGAGTTGGTGAAATGGGAGAGAATGCAAAAAAGACAAGATGGCGGCCGCAGAACGCAGTCGATTTCACTTTTAAATCTTATTAAACTATATATTATATTATATTTTTCAACTCAAAGGTAGCGGGTAAATAATAAAACATATGTAAAGAATAAATGTTGCTTCTTAGATTGTTAAATTAGGCTCTCAATTATTTGACCCGTTTTTTCGCCACCTTTTACATAAGGGTGGTTTGCACCCCTACTGCAGCAGTACGGGGTGAATCTTGTATCTAAGTCCGATGGTGTTTTTTTTTTTTTTTTCTGTCATTCGCTGAGATAACAAACATTTTAGATTGGTCATTATAAGCTATCTTACTTCAATTTAAAGTAACTTTGATCTCAAGTGACTAATTTTGGAGATATTCGACGTATAACTTCAATAATAATGACAAGTTAGTTGTGGTAGACAGACCCTATGCTTGTCTAAACTCTGACCTCCATGACCTGCATGAGTAACCGGTTTTATTATTAGGACAAACTTTCAAGTAGGAGCAAGTATTTAAAGTTGCATAGTCCGGTGGTTTTGAGGTTCAGTCATTTTTATGGCATAAATATATTAAATTGATTGTTATTATCTGCACCACTTTAATTTGAAGCAACTTTCATGTTAAATGGCCAACTTTTGAGATATTTGAAGTGCTAACATGCCACATTAACTTTGGCAAGCACGCTAAAACTCTGATACCATAGACTTCTGGAGTAACAGGTCCTATTAAATTGACTCTGTATTCGCTTAATAAGTGCATCAGTATTTAAAGGCCCTGTCACACTACGACGTTTCTCATCAACGCGCTTCGACGCGTGCCGACGGGTCTGGTTTTTGTTCAAAACGTCGGTACACGTCCGGTACGTTGCCGGCGCGTTGCCGGCGCGTTACCGGCGCGTTACCGGCGCGTCGGTACATAGCAACGTGTGAATGGAAACGTCGGCGCGCGTCGGTGCGCGGCGCGGCGCGTCGAGGTTTTGTGCATGCACAAAACTTTGGACGCGCGGCGACGCGCGCCAACGGGTTGGAGGGCGCGTTACGGACGCGTTAGCAACACGTCGACACGCGTTGGCGGCGCGCCGGCGGAACGCTGGCAGGACGTTGATCAATGTTGGTTAACGTTGGCTCTTTTTCCCCAAAAATGGGAGCGTTCCGTCGGCGCGTCGGGAACGTCCCATCGACGTGTTGTGGGCATGCCATTGGCGTTGCTCCAGCGTTTCTCGGCGCGTTGGACGTGTTGCCGGCGCGCCTGGATGCGTTGGCCGCGCGCTGTGGACGCGCTGTGGACGCGCTGCGGGCGCGTCCTAACGTGTTGCTGGCGAGTATGTACGGGTTGACGCAATACTAACACGATACCAACGCGCTCCCTCCACGCTGTAAACGCGCCGATAGCGCGCCACCAGGGCGCCGACAACGCGCCAATAACACGCTACTAACGCGCCAATAACGCGCCAATAACGCGCCAATAACGCGCCAATAACGCGCCTCCAACACGCCACTAACACGCTGCGCCGTGTCAAACTTTCTCCCAAAGCGCCGAAAAGTTCGACGTTTCTCGACGGGTTGCAAATATTTTGCGCGTTGCCGGCGTGCCGGCAGAAGCGTCGTAATGTGACAGGGCCTTAAGCTAGATATGTACAATCAAATCTAGGCCAGTGTTTTGATTAGTTAAAGTTGATGTTTTAATCGGACTATGCAGCTTTAATAAGTGCACCTGTATATACAATAGATATGCAGGGTCAAATCTCGGTTGCCATTGACAATGTGAAGCTTGTATCGGACTATGCAACTTTAAGCAATCACGAGCACTTAAAGCTGCACACAGATAATGTCAGTTTGGTACTGCGTTATGCTTTGAGTTAGTCCAATAAAGAAGGAGGGAGTAGTGGGCTCTTAAAGTTGCATAGTCCAATGCTTTTGAGTTTCTGACATCTTCTGAGATAAATACATTATGCTGATTGTGATGATCTACTTTACGTTAGTTTGAAGTAACTTTTAATTTAAATGGCTATTTGACGGTAAAACATGCCAAATTAATTTTGGCAAGCACGCCAAAACTCTGACACCATAGACTTCAGTAGTAACGGGTTCTATTAAATTGACTTATTATGACCTTCTATGCAGCAACAAATGCTTAATAAGTGCACCCGTATCTAAGTTGAATATATAGAATCAAATCTAGATAAGTGTTTTGGTTTTGAAAATTTGATGATTTCATCGGACTGTGCATCTTTAATATCCTGGCAACACCAACGGTCAGAGTAAGATATGCCAATATTAGTGTTACACTAACTATGGCAATGAGTATTTATTAGTAACCTCACTATTGTAATCCATTACTTTCCGGGTCACAGCTAAACATATCGAGATAATCTCAAATAGTATCACTGACTGTAGATAGCCTCTTTAAAAAGAGTTATCTGCCAAAGAATTGGGTATTCTTTCAAACATAATTTCTTTTATCTTCCCCTATTCTCTTTCAAACAGAAATGTGTTTTCTAGAAATAAAAAAATCAATCAGTCGGTTTCATTTTTCAAATACATTCAGTTAGCAATTATTTAAATCCATCACATTCCTATCTAAGTGTGAAATATAATGTTGATATTTGTTCAATTATGTAAACATTTTAATTTTAATAAGTGTGGGGACAATGTAGGCAACATGCTCTATTAACGGAAACCCATTGACAAATTGCTTTTAAGAAGGAGGACAATATTTCAAGCCTTTTGTCAACAGCAGATCATCAAGCCTTCTGTTTCCACAATCTGGTTCTATCCGAGATCTATATACCGCGGTCAATATCTAGCGCCTGCTAAAGTGAATCCCAACACTGCTGATTAGCAAGAATACAATTTTTAGACATAGATCAATTAGAACTAACAATAGTTTGATACTTGATGGATTACAATCTGTGCATTATATAAACAGCACAAACCAAATTTAATTGAGTGTTCATCTCCCGTTTTGGTAGGGCGTGGGATTCGAACTCACGGTTTCGAACCCTGGCGGAGTGAAAGCAATGAATTAACAATTTATACTTGTCACTTCCTAGCCAGGGCTTCGGCATTATTACGATAGGGCAAGGAGCAGTGGAATGAGGAAGACGAATCGTCCACGATTGAAATTTCCCCTGCTTAATCAACTAATTAAATGTACCAAACATAAATAGATGTACAGACAAGCATCACACTCAAGAGCCCTACATACCTGGTTGGAGTACACAGTCACCTGGTTGGAGTACATATTCACCTGGTTGGAGTACATATTCACCACTGCTACAATGTCCAAGTGCCTCTTCCAATCTACTCCAGATCAACCAGTAGTGGAATATAATCAGTCTCTACTCACAAGCACTACTTCCTTCACAAGCCTTTCAAAGACCAGGCCTGGTTCTTTCTTCTCCCTGGAGATAAGTCAGTATTTTCCGCTGAGTCATGGAGCGTATTGTTGCTTTCTAACGTTCGTCAACATCTATTTGATCATATTTACATGTTCAATAAATAAACCCTATATTATTACAGTTTTGTCTGCATGTGTATGTACTACCTGCAATACGGGTTAAGGTCACGGTCACTACATGTGTATTTAATACTGTATACTGCAAGTATTGCAGGCATTGCTCTTTGACATTCAAAGACTGACAGGCAGTGTCCTGCCTAGCCTTCTGACTCGTCTTTATATTTGTATAACATGTCATGAATAAACTTATGCCAATGAATGGTCTTGTTGCGTGTCAGTAGATAACCTTTACATGTAAATCACTTGTAAGCAAACTGGGCGCAGTGGCTGGATAAGTTGAGCGTGGGCCTCGCGTCCAGGAGATCGGGAGTTTGGTTCCCGGTCAAGTCAAAATAATGACTTATAAAATTGATAGTTGTCGCTTCCTAGCCTGGTGCTCAGCATTAATAGGATAGGGCAAGGTTAATAGGATAGGTCTGGTTAGCTCTGTGGTAGGCTAATGTGACTGAGTGGGATATCGGGTCATGGTGCTGGCAGCCTGCTTTCCCAGTGGGGCAGCACTATGAAGTTGGAATGAGTGTGCACTGCCCCAAGTTGGTACCCGTCCCAATATGACCTTAGATGTTGCCAGCACATTGTGATATTACTGGATGCCCGGCCACGTTTTGGACACCAGATGATACCAACAGACTCTTCCCCCTTCATATCACCTGTGATGCTGTTATTCGAACCCAGATTACTAACACATTAACCATAATAAGGAAGAAAGGAAGACAAGGACAAAGATAGACAGTGAGGATGTTGTGCTTTATTGGCAACAACTCCTGCTCACCTATCAGTGACCTATCACCCTCACCCCTCCTGTTCTGTCCACACAGCAACTCATTGGTCTCTATAGTCAGTCTCAAAATCAGTGCCTATAGCCCATGGAACCAGAGCCCCAGGGTTGTTACACACACTCAATTGGAATAGGTGAACTTTGCTAGCATCAGACAGAGTGTCTGGGGTCCTGCTCAAGAATAGGTCTGTCTCATTCAAGAGGCAGGAGAAGAGTACCGATGTCCAGAGTGACTGGAGCATCGGTCGGTTTTTCATTAATAATTAATCTTATGCTGCTAGTGTGGTCAGGGGCCCGGGGGAAGAGAGCGACTGGCCATCCCACAACCCGCCAATCAAAACACCCCCCACAGCCTGGGAGGCGGCACCACCCCATTTGAGTAATGGTGACTCATCCCCAGCTCAGTGTATATGTTGATTAGGCTGGTGTGCTAGGCCATTCGGCACCCTGGTGACAGATAGTTGCAAACAGTTACAAATAGATATATATACTAAAATGTCCTTTTTCTCCAATTGCATTCTTTATGAATACATAGAGAAACATTTCTTCAACCTTAAACTACTTCTGATATACCACATCTCTTCATCAATCTCGAGGCACCATGCATGCACATATATTTCACATAGTCTATTACATGTCATAATGTGAGTGGGCCTCATTGCTCATTAGATTACATAACCCCTTACTTATTCTGTCACCCAAGAATAATCATGGTCTGTACCAATAGATAAATCTAAACCGAAAATCCGTATATTTTTACAACGTGTTGCGTTGGTACGATGAACCTGCGCGGTATCTATCTGCTGCTGCCACCAAGTGGCTCCCGCTAAAACCATCATGAGTGGTTCAATGCATACCCACCAGATGGCGACATTAGAGATATCGCTAATCACGGACCAGCCAAGAGGGGACTACACGGTAAGGACCCTCCCATACATGGTCGGTTGGAGGTTTACGTCCTGGCAACACACAGGTTATATCAGGACGGGTACCGACTTGTGACAGTGCACACTCATGGTGACTGTATAGTGCTGCCCCACTGGGAGACCAAGCCACCAGCACCATGACCTGATATCCCACTCAGTCACATTAACCTGACACTGAGCCAACCAGACCTTGCCCTATCCAATAATGCCGAGTGCCTGGCTAGAAAGCGACAAGTATCAATTTATAAGTCATTGGTTTGACTCAACCAGGGTACCCACGATCTACCAAAACGGGAGATGGACGCTCAACTCCTTTGGGCATCCCGACTGGTCGCTCCCACACATGAACCTGACATATATAATAGAATTAAGAGGAAAGTAAGAAAAGAGACCACCAGAGTTCGTAGCTTCTTAGCCAGGAGCACCAACCATAGCCTCTGTCACACATCACTGTTGGGGAAATGGAAAGAAACCGAACAAAGTCCATTGATATCCAACAAAGTCCAGTTTGTGTCCGTTGCATATCCTTTGATATCCGTTGATATCCGGCCCGATCCATTACAAGTCTTGAGCATGCACAAAACTTGTAACGGATTGCATGGGACTGACCTATGTGGTTATTATCCATTACAGCCCATTCCCCGTCCGTTCCCCATCCGTTCCCCGTCCGTTCCCCGTCCGTTCCCCGTCCGTTCCCCGTCCATTCCCTGTCCGTTCCTCGTCCTTTCCCGTCCGTTCGCGTCCATTACATATCCATTACATGTCCATTACCGGTCTGTTACCCGTCCATTACCTGTTCGTTACCTGTCCATTACCCGTCCGTCACATAATTGATACATTTCAAGTCTGAATAACACCGGACTAGAATATTCTTTGTCCGGTTCTCTCCATTGCTCAATCCGCCACAGTGTGATAGGCTGCTTAAATCTAGTCGCATCTAAATATGTAGGCAGACAATGTCACACGTGTCTATATGGTTTGGTACAGCTTGGATACAATTATATGTCATGGGCGCAAACCAGCATAGTTATTGAAAACCCTCGTGAAGTAGGGATATCAAAGTATGGCCTTGCCATTTGACCAGCAACACAAACTTAAAACCGTGGGCGAGCGGAAGTCTAAATATAGGCTAACATTCCGGGTAGTTCGCTTAGATTTAAATCTAGGCTTATCTATATTTAAAGTCGCCGGTTATACCTCACCCAGATACAAACGAATCCAGCATCAAAAGCTCTCCAAACATACCTTTGCTTGGTTTGTTGAGTTCATGCCACTGAACATGTGGGAGGAGAGTTGAAGTCTGTGATGTATGAATGACATCACAAGTGGGATTCCCTCATCACATGACCTAGAGGGGTTCCCCACACACAGGGGAAGCCATGTCAACCATCAAGATGGCAGCCACAGAAAGCTCTCAATTCAACTTCTAAAGTCTATTACATTTAATCAATTATTCACACAAATAGTAGCTGGTTATAATAAATAAACATTTGAACTTTATATTTATCATTTTAGCTTGCAATTTCTAACATTCTTTTTCTCTATATGGTTGTCTAAAAGTGTCAGTGCTGCTGGACTAAATAAAACACAACAGAAGCAACCAATGTCAGCACTCTCCCCCCACATATGGAGTTGCATAAACTGAAAACTAGCAAACGTATGCTTGGAGAGCATTTGTCGGAGTACGGGTAGTGTCTCAGTGACCTATATCTGGTCCCTTTAAAGGCGCATAGTCCGATGGTTTTTTATTTCCGTCATTTTCTGAGATTAATATATCAGTTTGATCATTACAATCTACCTTACTTTGCTTTCAAGTGACTTTTATTTTAAATGGCAATTTTTTTAGATATTTGAAGCGCAAACATGGCAGATTAATTTTGGCAGGCGCATCAAGCCATAGGCTTATGCAATAGCAGACTCTATTAAATTGACTCAATATGCCCTTGTATTAGACAATAATTGCTTCATACGTGTATCAGTATCTAAGAGTGATATGTACAATCAAATTTAGGTAAGTGTTTTGGTTTTGACACTTTGATATTTCATCGGAATATACAACTTTAAATACAGGAAGAATTCACAAGGATTTGCTACATTACAATGTGAGTAAATTTGAAGTTGGTGTTTTAGAAACTTCACAATCATCGTTATTTCAAATGGAATGACTTCAATATGCGGAATTTCTAACCAATTTTCATCAAACATATATCATCATCCTTATGATGTCAGTTGCGATGTGACAAAGACTGCTTTCATTACTTGACTGTCACTCCCCATTTAGCTTTCTGCCATGAGTCGGTCTTAATGTCTCGCAGCTTGAGGTTTCTCTTGATGGCATCCTTGAACCGGCGACGAGGGTGTCCTCTCTTTCAGTAACCAGAAGACAGTTGAGAGTAGAGGATCTGCTTTGGTAGCCTGTCTGATGACATCCTCATGACGTGTCTAGTCCACCGGAGATTCTTTTTGATCAGAAGATCTTCCATAGTGGGCAGCCCTGTCCGTTCGAGTATTTCCTTATTTGTCACTTTGTCCTTCCAGGTTAGCCTCATGATCGAATGCAGATGTCACATCATGAAGGCATGCAGCTTTTTCACCTGTCGTCTGTACGCTATCCAGGCCTTGGCTCTGTATAGTAGGGTGGTTAGCATGATTGTATGGTAGATCTTGCCTTTGACCTGCATGGACACATAGTGGTTGTTCCAGAGTCTCTGGTGTAGTTACCCTAAAGATGCGGTAGCCTTGGCCGTCTTCCTCTGTATTTCCACATCAATGCGTCCATCACTTGATATAGTGCTTCCAAATCCAAGGTAGGTGAATTCCAGAACAGAGTTCAGCTTGTTTCCATCAACCATGATATCCTTCTCTTGGGTTTTTGTAGAGTTGGGTTGGTACAGCACCTTCGTCTTCTTGCTGTTAATCTTTAGGCCAAATTTCTTTGACACATTGGAGAAAGCATCCACTATTCTCTGGATCTCTTCAGCAGAGTGGGAAACCAGTGCACTCTCTTACCAATCAAAGATATATATCGATTGAAATATCAATATAAGCCATAGCAGATCTCTTTTGTCACAATTATTATTCAAGACCTCACAACTGTCATTCAAGACTTCACAACTGTCATTCAAGACCTCACAACTGTCATTCAAGACATCACTCCTAACAATTCTTCAAATTACCTCATACCCCGACCTCACAAAGTCACAGTGTGATGCGCGGCAAGGAAGGACGAGGAGGCGTGAGTGGATAAAAAGGGCACTTTATTCAGAAGTGCCGGAATATTCATGGATAGTACAGTAATCAAGCATGAATAATTAGATATATCAAGGAAGATATGCGGCATCAATGTAATGAGGAGTAATCAATCATGAGTAAGAGGTAAGTAAAGTATAATATATGAGGCATCGTCATGATATATAAAGTGTCAACTGTCAGTTGGATAATGAGTAATCAATCAGGAGTAAGAGACATATAAAGTATAATATATGAGGCATCGTCATGATATATAAAGTGTCAAATGTCAGTTGGATAATGTTAGTAGTTGGGCCCGGGAGGTGGACCCGAGGAGCCCTCAAACAAGACAGAGGAGAGGGCTCGAGGGGCCGCCCAGGGGGATAGGCGTGCACGTATGCATGCACCGCCTCAGAGGTCCAAGTCCCCTGGGCCATGATGTCGGAGATGTCGACTCCGGCGGCATGGCAGCCCTGGGCGGAGCCCCGGCGTAGGCTGTGGAGGGTAAAGGCCTCGGCCCCCGGGACGCCTCGGGCGCGAAGGGCGCCTCGCAGGAGGGCAGTTAGGGAGCGCGGGTCGAAGGGGCGACCCGAGGGCATGTAGAAGGCCGGGGCGTCGGGAGGCGCGGGGCGCTGCCAGGTGGCGGCATTCCACGCGGCCAGAGGGCAGAGTCCCGGCCTCGGGCAAGCAGGGATGAATAGGGCGATGGCGCCCGCGGGGCCGGATATGGTCTTGGAGGTCCTGACCGTAACCCGGAGGCCGCCGGGGGCGAGGACGACGTCGCCGCGGGTGATGGTTTGGGGGGCCGCCCCAGCCCTCGGGACTCGGCGACAACAGGTTCGACTGCCGCAGCATGCCAAAGTACCCGAGGAGGAGGGCGGCCCGAGGGACGAGCGAGGCCGGCCCCGCGAGGGCGAGGTGAGCGATGACGAGGGCGAGGTGGCGAGGCATCAGAGCGGGCGCCTGGCGAGGAGCGTGGGTGGAGGCGCGCTCGCCACCTCGGCAGACGTCCTTGGCGAGGGCAGAGTCGAAGGCGGCGGTTGATCCTCCGGCGGCCACGGCCCAGGTGCGCGCGTCGGAGAGGGCGTTTTTGATGGAGGCCGGGGCAAGGCCGCGGGCGTAGAGGGAGGCCGTGTAGGCAGCGATCTGGAAGTCGAAGGGGTCGAGGGGGGCGAGCCCTCGGGCAACGCAGTAGGCTACGTACTCCCGGGCCTGGCATCGACGGTTCTTCCACGTCGAGGGGGCGAGGGAGGCGAGGCGTATGCGAGCGACGTCGTCCACCTCGGCCGGGGTAAAACCTGAATCAAAGGCCGGGGTTAAATGGGAAGGCGTCGTGTGAGGGGGATATGCGGCGGAGCCCGAGGCGGGCCATGCCGGCGCGGGCCACCTCGGCCCAGGGCCCGTCGAGGTGGGCGCGGCTGAGGGCGTCGGCGAAGATGAGCTCCGCCCCGGGCTTGTGGAGTATGGTGAGGGTGAAGCAGCCCGTCGCCGCGAGGAGCCAGAGCTCCCGAGCGCAAGACCCGAGGGTGGCATCCCGGGCGCGGCCCGAGGTGAGGGAGGCGGCGGAGGCCATGTTATCGGTATTGATAACGATGGTGGCCCCCGCGGCGTCGTCAGGCATGAGGGCGCGGAGGGCGACGACGAGGTTGACGGCCTCCAACTCATGGATGTCGGGAAACCGCGCCCGGAAGTCTGAGGTGTACCCTCGGGCGTAGCAGTGCGTCGCAGAGAAGGCGCCCCCGCCCGTGAGGCACGAGTCGCACTCTATGACGTAGGTGCGCCCCGCTGGGGCGTGGAGTAGGTAGAGCCCGTTGGAGGCGCGGCCGTAGAGGGCGAACCACCTCAGGTCCCGGAGGGCGTCGTCGTCGAGGGTGAGCGAGGCGCAGCCAAAGCAGCCGTGGAGCGCCACGTCGAGTTATGGCGGGGCAGGTGAAGCGGGCCTCGCAGGAGAGGATGAGGTCGTCGACCTTGTCGGGGGTGATGCGGACTGTCATCGCCTCGCTGTCGAGGGCGAACCCCAGCCAGGTGAGGCTTACAGCGGGGGGGTGACATTTCCCGGGTGCCACGTCGAGCCCGAGGGCGGCGGCGAGGGCGAGGAAGGCGTCGAAGGCGTGACAGGCTTTTAGGTAGGACGCCTCGCACCCGACAAAGTCGTCGACGTAGACGAGTATGTGAAAACCGTCGCGCCTCATAATCCAGGCGACGGCTGCCGTCACGCGGCCACAGGCCGCGCCCGAGGAGCGGCAGCCAAAGAGGAGGGCGAGGTCAATGTAGATCTTTTGATCGAGGGTGATCCCGTACAGGGGGCAGGCGAGGGGGTCGGCGCGGAGTTGCCGGTAGGCCCGCGAGATGTCGGCGGACCATAGGTATGCGCCGGGCCCCTCTCCCGTGAGGCGGCGGCCGAGGTCAGCGACTGAGGGGAGGGTATAGGAGTGTGGTTTCCCGAGGTATTCCCGGCGGGGGATGCCAGCATTGACGCTGGCGCCGGGGGGAAAGGAGAGGTCGACGATGACCCGCCTCTTTTACGGGTCGGATTTGGGGCGGGTCATCATAGGGGAGACCTGAGTCCAGGGTGTGAAGGGAGGGATGGTGAAGGGGCCCGCGAGGGCGCCGAGGGCGAGCTCCGTCTTGATGAAGCTCTCTATGTGGGGGGCATGCTCGGGGGGCTCGCGGTGGTTGGTGAAGGTCGGGCGGGGGGGTGAGGAGGCGGTGAAGTTGGAGGGGAATCGGAACTCAATGAGGTCGAGAAGGGCGGGGTTGGGGTAATCGCGGAGGCGGTCGCGCCATGCGGGGATGTGGAGGCCAGAGGGAAGGGGGATGCGGGCGGCCAAAAAGTTAGGGAGGCCCGCTTCCCTGAGTGCGGCGTATGCGCGGGTAAAGGTGGGGTAGCGGGCCCATGCTTCGCTAGAGGAGTGGGGCCAGATGGCTAGGAGGGTGGGGCGGTATTGGTGAGGGGAGGGGCCGCAGGAGGGGGCGGTCGGCCTCAGGGGGGAGGCCGGGGAGATGTGTGAGGTAGGCTGTGTCGCCGGGGGAGGGTGTGGGGCGGCGAGGTGGGGGGCGGCGGGAGAGGAGGGGGGGGGTTGAGGTGTTGGTGGTGGCCGCCTGGGGGTGGGCTGGGGCGGGGGCTGGTCGCTTCCGGGGAAACGTGAGTGGTGTGGGTGGCGTGGGTGGCGTCGGGGGCCGCCGGGGCGGCGAGGGCGGCGGCTCCACAGGCGGGGCCTGTGGTGAGACCGTGGTGTGCGGTGGCCGGGTGGTCGGCGGAGATGAGAGAGGGGTGGCGGTTGGGTGAGGTCTGGCGGTCTGAGGGAGGGTCTGTTGCGTCACGGCGGGCGGTGGGGTGGTCGCGGGTGGCGACCGGGGGGGGGGGCCTTTGAAGCCGGGTGTGGTGTGAGCGGTTTGTGGCTCTGCGGTCAGGGCGCGGGCGGGCCGGGACGGCGGGGAGATGTGACAGGGCGGCGAGATGTGATGGGTGGGGGGTGGAGGCGGTGAGTCATGAGGCGGCGAGATGTGAGGAGGGTCGGTTGTGGGTATGCGGGGCTCGGCGTGGGGGGTTGGGTCGGGCCGGCTGGTTCCCTCCGGGCCGGGCTGGAGGGGGCGGCGGACTAAATATTCCGCCGAGGGGGCAGGGGCCCCCCGGTCGCGGACTCTCTTGCTGATGCAGACGGCCTCCGAGTGCATCGTTAGGAATTTCCTCACGTTTGCGCAGTAGGCGCAAGCGTGTCGATACCTCGACGCCCCCTCCCCATGGGTCTCGCCGGCCCCCGACCGGTCGCAGGAGGCCGGGTCACGGTTCCATGAGGGGCAGGGGGCGCCGTGGGAGTCTCGGTTATAGGGAATCCGAGTGTCGGTCTGGGGGCGTGCCTGGGGTCTGGGGGCGGGGCTGGCGGCGTCGGAGGAGCGGGCGAGGCGTGGGCAGGGCGGCGGTGGGCGTGCTGAGGGCCTCCATGCAGACCATGTTGATGGCTGCGGGGCTGCAGGGTCGTGCCAGCCGTGTGGGAGCCTTCCGTCCGCGATCCACATAAATACCGTCTCCGAATAACGGCGGACGGTAGCCCAGGGGTGAACTAGGTTGTCCCGGTGAATGGTGAGGGCGTGGTGGCTGAGTCCGGGAAGGGAGTGGGCGGGGAAGGCGGGGTGCGCCTCCAGCATGCGGAGGGCGAGGGTATATTCATCCTTGGTGGCCTCCCCTCGCTTCACCGCCTTCCTCTCCGCCCCCCTTTCTATTAAGTCACAGGGGAAGATGTAGTGGGGGGAAATACCTTTGCGTCGGCCGGCGTTGTGAGTGTCGGCCGAGTCGAGGATCTCCCATACTGTGTCGGCTGCGGAGGTGGATGAGTGGGCATGGGCATCGCGGTAGTGTAGGGGAGGCGGCGCCTCCAATGGTTGAGTGGAGGAGGCCCCCCCCCTGGTGAAGCGCTGGTAGTCGGGGTGGATGGCCCCCGGAGCCGCCGGCAGGGGCGCTGGAGGCGGGTGGGCCCCCCCCACGGTGTGGCGGGGGGCCCGGGTGGGGTAGGTCTGCTGTGGCGGCGTCGGAGGCGGCGTGGTGGTCGGGGGAGCGGGGGTCTGCTGAGGCGCGGCTCCGCGCTCGTCCTGTGCGTCGATTATGTCGAGTCTCGCCGACACCCGCTCCAGGGCCGCCACCGTGTCGAGTAGGGTGGCCTGCATGGTACGCCCCCACTCCGAGGGGGGGTCGCCGGGGGTGGCGCGGGGGGGGGGGGCGCGGACGAGTGTGTCGAGCTTGCCTTAGATATGCGCAGCGCCTCCCTGCAGGCGGCGCGCCTCCCCCGGCCTCGTCCGTTAGGCATGATGTGGCATGGTGAGTAGTGCCAAAGAAAAAAGTGTATGGAGGAGCGGCGTGTCTGGAGGCAGGAGGGCGAGTGGCCTGAGGCGGTGTTGGGGCGGCTATAAGGGGAAGAAGCGCGGGCGATTATGTAATAGCCAACAGCTGGAGGGGAGAGAGAGGGGGGGGGTCCTCCCTCGCCTCGCATCAACCGCAATGCGAGCATTACGACCAAACTGAGTATCCCTACTAACACTAGCAAATGGGGTAGATATATACCAAAATGTTGCAGATTTGGCACCAAAATAAAACCCCACAAAAAAAACTAACATAACTACTAACAACTAAGATGACAAGGCTACTACCAAACTGAGACTATTGCTGTTCAGCGATGAAAACAAGCCGCAATGCGACTTACTCATTGTGCATGTTATTCGTAACATGGGTAATTCACAGGGCGGAGATTCGCCCGGATGAAATGACATTGGTGGCGCCACCTAGCCTCAAACCGGTGAACTATCCCCACGGCCGCCGCATGCGCGGTCTGGTGGATTACGCCGAACTAACTCTACCCGCCGCCTCCAGGGCTGCACCGACCCGACCAGACTTTGAAATTCCCGCCAAAACGGTCACGTGACCAACCTCCTCCAGGTTCAAACCATCGCAACCGTTCCAGCCGCCATCAACTGGACACCTACCTAACTTCCTCATCTATTATTTACTACTGTCATATAGATGCCTTTCAATGTTCATAAGCATTGTGTATGCGCCCGCAGCTTGGCTGCAGAACAAAGGCACACTGCCATTGAGTTTGCCGATATGCAAAGTGCAAAATGTCAGTTTTATTCAAAATGAATAGAAATGCAGAACCCTAACCTTATAAATTTAATATAATCTGTTCATTGAATATGTTTTCTATATGTGTTCCAAGCGGTTTGTTTTTAGGTGGTGTGGTTTTAGAGATATTTCACATTTTCTGTATGAAGATTGCTCACGGCCATTGACAATGCATTGGGTTTACCAATACTTGCAGTGCAAAACGTCAATTTTATTCAAAATTAATAAAAAGGCAGAACCCTAACCTTATAAATTTAATATAATCTGTTCATTGAATTTGTTTTCTATATGTATTCCGAGCGGTTTGTTTCTAAGTGGTGTAGTTTTAGAGATATTTCACATTTTCTGTATGAAGATTGCTCACGGCCATTGACAATGCATTGACTTTGCCAATACTTGCAGTGCAAAACGTCAATTTTATTCAAAATTAATGGAAATCCAGAACCCTAACCATATAAATTTAAGATAATCTATTCGTTGAATATGTTTTCTATATGTGTGCCAAGCGGTTTGTTCCTAAGTGGTGTGGTTTCAGAGATATTTCACATTTTCTGTATGAAGATTGCTCATAGCCATTGAGTTTGCAGTGTGACCCTGTGTTGTCCTGCAGCCAAGCTGCATGCGCACTGACCTAAATACCTATGTTGATGTCACATGAAATAGGTCTATAGTGTATTCCATAGTAAATATAGGCCTGAGTGTTGCCACCTGGTAATAAAAGAAACACACTGTTGACATGGAGTGGAGATAACACCGTGAGTTCTTTATTCCATAATCCTACCATTCATGCACCTCTCTCTCCCCTCCAAAGATGAAACAGTTCCCACATCTCGAGGCCTATACACCAGGCGGGATGGCTGACTGAGTTGAGCGTCCATCTCCCGTTTTGAGACATAGTGGGTTCGAACACTGGTCGAGTCAAACCAATGACTTAAAAATTTATACTTGTTGCTTCCTAGCCAGGCGCTCGGCATTATTAGGATAGGGCAAGGACTGGTTGGCTCAGTGGCAGGATAATGTGACTGAGTCGGATATCAGGTCATGGTGTTGATGGCCTGGTCTCCCACTGAGGCAGCACTATAAACTTGCCATGAGTGTGCACTGTCACAAGTCGGTACCCGTACTAATATGACCATAGATGTTGTCAGGACGTAAAACTCCAACAACCAACCAACGTATCGTACACAAGAATAATACATTGTCTAGCACCAACACCTATTATCAGACCCATTATGAATTTAGAATGCTATCAGTACATTGTCCATCTTTGTCCCGAAACCATCAGTGGGCAGCGTCCGTGTTGATTGTCGGTCATTGGCTGGCAACGCAGAGACGTCTGCCTCGCGTGAATGGTCGAGAGCCGCTACAGACAGGCAGTACTAGTTATTAAAGTTCCATTTAGATTCCGCCCAGTCACGTGACAGCAGTGTTTCCTGGTTACAGACCAATTGACATGCGCAACCAAGACGCAGCCAGTGACCAAAATGTTTCACCGGTGGCCTGCCTGCCTGCCTGCCATAAGTTGTCTGTTTGTTTGTTCGAATTTTACGTCCTGCCAACATCTAAGGTCATTTCGGGCGTAATCGATTATTCAACTCGGGTCACTCGAGCCACTTTTTAGCGCATGCGCACATCCTACAGACTCGGGTTGAATAAACGAATACAGTTATCCACGCTCGGGGTGGAAAAAATGCTGACTTAATCTAAAACGTAATATCTTTTTTTAATAACCGATACAAGTACAGCAAAATTGGATTTAAAGTAGTTTACGATTGTATAAGCTGACAATCTGGGTTATTTAAAAAAAGCACCCGAACACAACATGCAGGACTTGTACTGGTAGCTGTTATCCTACAGGTACCAGCACAGATGTGACGTCATCACTCCTAGCAAACCCCAGCCAAGAGGTGGGTTACTGCGGTCGGGTCGTTTTGCACACGGCACGTGTATTTGTCGACTCTACTCGCGGTGTTCGATTTGAAATTCTGACGACTCGGGTGACCGGAGTCGCTCGGGTCGTGTTAATCGATTACGGCCATCAGGATGGGTACAGACTTGTGACAGTGCACACTCATGGTGATGTTATAGTGCTGCCCCACTGGGAGACCAGGCCACCAGCACCATGAGCGGATATCCCACTCCATCAAATTATCCAGACACTGATCCAACCAGTCCTTGCCCTATCCTAATATTGCCAAGTGCCTGGCTAGGAAGTGACAAGTATCAATTTTTAAGTCATTGGTTTGATTCGACCAGGGTTCGAACCCACGATCTCCCAAAACGGGAGATGGACCCTGAACTCATTTGGCCATCACGTCTGGTCTATAGATGCCTTTCAATGTTTATAAACATCGTGTATGCGCGCGCAGCTTGGCTGCAGAACGGATGCACACTGCCATTGAGCTTGCCGATACGCACAGTGCAAAACGTCAGTTTAAAAAAATTAATTAATAGAAATGCAGAACCCACCCCTTATAAATTTAATGAGATCTACCTAAGCGGGAGACGGACGCTCAAATCATTCGGCTACCGCGCCTGGTCTGCCTGCCATAAATTGTATGTTTGTTGGAATTGTACATCCTGGCAATATCTAAGGCCATATGAGGACTGCCATACGTGGTGATTATATTTCTAATAACGCTGATGGCTTCTGTTGTCCTGCCCCAGAAATTCCAACAATCTAAGCTAGCATGCTAAAAGGGAACTATCCAAGAGATAGTTTAAACACATACAAGTTCCAAGCTGGTCGCTTGGTGCTCTCTTGTTATATAGATATATATATATATATATATATATATATATATATATATAGCGTACTTGCTGGCCATCAACTGGAATTCACTTCCGAGGGTGGGATGCATTGCATTCTGGGATGGCAGATACAATGAGGTACAGACAGTGTTCACAATTGGAGCAGATGGCAGCGGATAGTGGCAGTTAAGGTTGGATCGTCCGATGGTTTTGAATATCGGTAATTTTTCTTGAGATAAGTATATTAATTTGATTGTTATAATCTGCCTTACTTTAGTTTGAAGTAGCCTTTATTTGAAATTGCTAATTCTTTAAAATATTTTAAATGCAAACATGTCAAATTAGTTTTGGCATGCATGCCAAAACTCTGAAGCCATAGGTTTCTGCAGTAAATGGTTCTATTACATTGACTCAATCTTCCCTTCTATGTGGCAACACATGCATAAGAAGTGCACACGTATCTAAGGTAAATATGTTCATTAAAATCTAGATAATTGCTCTGGTTTTGAAATGGTTATGCTTTATCGGACTGTGCAGCTTTAAGTTTGGTATCTTCGCACATCAGGCAATATTTATAATCAACCCTAAGTATTTGAAACAAAAGTGTACATGCAAAGACCCTATAATACTAAGATGGCTCACTCAGCCTGTACTGTGTAATCAAAATGATCAAACCCACCACTTGGTGCGCTGGCTGTTCTCTTGGTTAAACAGATGCTATATTATATGTATAAATCTATATATGAATGTGAAAGATGTGTGATGATGGCAATGCTGATGATGATGCTGATGATGATGTGTATTTGTTCCTAGCAATTTCATATTGATGTGTATTCATACTTACCTATCTCATGTATAATATAATTGTATGTGTTTACATGTGAAACACCAACCAGCAGCTGGGTTGATCAAACCCACCACAAGGTGGCACTGCGAAATTTAAATTACCATGGGAGAGATAGGGAGTGAGCCGTCTTAGTATTATAGGGTCTTTGGTACATGTAAGGACGGCTAACATTAAAGCACCTGTAAGCGATTAACAGTGATTAATGTGATGGAGACAGCAGGCGCTGCAAAATGCACTAATGGCCCTGTCACATTACAACGTTTCGGCCCAACGAGGGTCGACGCGTGCTGACCTGTTGCAATTTTGGGCGAAACGTCGGTACATCTCCGCTACGTTACCGGTACGTTACCGGGGCGTTTCCGGCGCGTCGGTACATAGCAACGTGTGGATACAGACGTCGGCGGCCGTCAGCATGCGTCGGTCCCCGGGAAAGTTTTGTGCTTGCACAAAACTTTCGGCGCGGACCGACGCGCGCCGACGGGTTGGAGGGGGCGTTACGGACGGGTTACCAAGACGTCGATACCTGTTGGCGGCGCGCCGGGCGAACGCTGGCAGACCGTTGATCAACGTCGGTTAACGTTGGCTTTTTTTCCCCCAAACTGCGACCGTTCCATCGGCGCGTCTGCAAAGTCCCGCCAGCGGGTTCCCAGCGTGCCATCAGTGTGTTATCGGCGCGTTGTCGGTGCTCCGCCAGCGTTTTTCAGCGCGTTAGACGTGTTGCCGGCGTGCCTGGACGCGTTGGCGGCGGGTCTGGATGCGCTGCCGGCGCGTCCTGACGCATTGGGGGCGGGTGTGTACGGGTTCACATAACACTAACATGATACCAACTCGCTGCCTCCATGCCGTCAATGCGCCGACAGCGCGCCGACAACACGCTAACAACATGCTGGGAACCCGCTGGTGGGACGTTGACACTTTCGCCCGCTGCGCGTCGAACCTCGTTGGCTGCGCGCTAATACCATGCTACTAACCCGTCCAGTTTTTGCCCAAAACGCCGAAAAGTTGGACGTCTCTTGACGGATTGCAAATATTTTGTGCGTTGCCGGCACGCCGGAAGAAACGTTGTAATGTGACAGGGGTATAAGTAGAGTTTTAACAAGTCACTTCGCTCTTTAACTTAAAGGTAGGAAAATGCTACACGTCTCTAATGAATTAATTAAATGCTCAAACTTGCCTGCAAAAAAACTATTATCAAGGATGATTGATCTCCATTTTAATACCCTCCTGTCTACTGAGTCCAATACAACTAATATTGGACCAACAGTGCTTCAATAAAAAGTTGCCCATGGCCAGACAGATGCGAAAGTGGATGGAAGTTTCAGCATCTAGTGAGTACAATTGATAACATTTGTAAGTCCCGCGGCGCATTAGAAAAGCAATAGACGATGGCATCACAATTATATATATTTAAATCGATTAAAACTCCTTTTGGGTGTAAATATATAATATGTGAAAAATAAAGGCGTGTATGTATTGAACATATTCTATGGACACTATCTGCATTGAAGCCCTCATGCATTAATTTGAACCTCACTATAATTTCCAATCCCACAGTCCTCAAACATATAATTCCATATCAGGCAATAACTGCAGTTAAACTTCACTAAATTATCCGACGATAGGACCGATGTTAAATGATCCATATTTGGAGGTGGTCGACTTAGTGAGATTTACATTTCATTATAATGGTAGTGTCTGGGCGATCATTTGGAACCCAAATAACGCAATTAATATACGCAGTGGTCGATCTGGGGAGGTGGTCGTTTAGAGAGGTTTGACTGTACTTCATATTATGCACACACATTATATGTGATTTAATCAGTATTTCTAGATGGGGATGACGTCCGTCAATTAAATATAATTCTCACTTCCGGTTATGTTTAGCAGGAACCTTTGAAAGGGCAATCCATCATTTCCACCCAATGGCAGCTGTTCATCCAATTTGTGGGGTACAAAATTGGTGTCCAGAATTGACGCGGAGAGCGGTGTGTCCCCATGTATCACTCTCCTCCCCTTTGTGTTCCCCTATCCTCACTAATACCCCCATCACACCAAACTAGTTCTCAAAACGTCCACACTCGTTCTAAAACGGGCTGTGATCGCGCGACTGCGGGCGACACTACCTACATAGGCCACCTCCCCGGCTTCCACTCCCCCGATGCCGCCAAGCCCGACTTCGAGCTCGCCTCCCCCCGCGGCCCCCGCCGAGTTTGGCGCACCCCTCTCTGCCTCCCACCGGACCTCCTCCCCCGCCCTCGCCCTGGCGACCTTGGAGAACCGGTCGTGGACGTAGTAGACCCTGCCGTACAAAACACCTTCCCTGCCGTCCCCTCATGCGGCCCCACCCATCTAATTTGTTGGCCTGTATCGACTTGTTCCTAGCTTACTGTTCCTTGTCATTGTCACTGTTCATTTTATTCTTGATGAAATAAAATGTTTTTTCTCCACCCCCCCGCCTATGTTCCTCTTTCATTGCGTATCAGTGGTAATGCTCGCATTGCGCTTGATTCTCGGCGGAGGAGCACAACCCCCCCCCCCTCCCCCGGGTCGGCCCTTATAAGCCCGCCCGCCGCTGCCCCCAGCCACTCCGCCTCCTGCCCTCGTCCAGCTGCCTCACTTTTTGCCACTGCCTCTGTTCCTCCTTTGTCGCGTATCATTGTTTTTATTTTCCCCCACCACACCCACACCCTCCTGCCATCCCCCACAGATAGTCATTACACTTTCTCATCAGCAGACAAATTGCTACCAGTCAGAAACCGATGCATTACTCAACTTGTCAAACGGCTTGCTTGACGATGCCGGTGTGGCTGAACAATAATATACAAGAACACAACGCTGGAGAACCAGACGGGATGGCCAAATGAGTTAGAGCGTCCATCTCCCGTGTTGGTAGACCATGGGATCGTGGGTTCGAACCCTGGTCGAGTCAAACCAATGACTTGGCAAGGACTCGTTGGCTCAGTGTCAGGATAATGTGACTGAGTTGGATATCAGGTCATGGTTCTGGTAGCCTGGTGTCCCAGTGGGGCAGCACTATAAAGTCGTCATGAGTGCACACTGTCGCATGTCGGTGCCCGTCCTGATATGACCTTAGATGTTGCTAGGAAGTAAAACAACAAACAAACCATGCCGGAGTAGGCATGCATGCATGAGAGAAGCAAACTTACTGGGCTGTGCGAATCAACGAGGCGGATGAATATCACCCAACTACCGCCCACATATAGGTCATATTCATCCACAAAGTGGAAGGAACTTTACAAGAGCATTTGCATTTATCATATTATTTAGCTTCATCCATTAACACATTGTTTGGGGTTTTACATCCTAGCAACATCTAAAATCCTACCAGGACGGGTACTGGTTGGTTGATTGTCAGGATAATGTGACTGTGTGGGATATCAGGTCATGGTGCTGGCAGCCTGCTCTCCCAGTGGGTCAGCACAAAAAATCCGCCATGAGTGCGCACTGTCAAAAGTTGGTACCCATTCTGATATGACCTTAGACGTTGCAAGGACATACAACTCCAACAACCAACCGACCAAGCAGGATGGTTACCGATTTGGGACACTCATGGAAACTTTATAGTGCTGCCTCATTAGGAGGCCAAGCAGTCAGCACTATGACCCGATTTCCTATTCAGTCACATTATCCTGATACTAAGCTAACCAGTTCCTTGTCATATTATAGTAATGGTAGCAGCTCTGAACTTGGGTTGGTCTACTTCAAGGTACATGGAAGCCAATGCACAGACCACATGTAATGTTAGGCGCTTAGAGACAGGTACTGGTAAGAAAAACAATTCAGTATTTCCATCAATAATAGTACTAGAAGAACAATCAGTAAATACCCGAAATAACATGACTATAAACACTCTTTGCAAAATATTGTTATAGTCAGCACTAACCTCTGAGACAAGGAGCCACATAGACAGGGAGGTGTGGATAAGGTGATTGCATCAGGGAGCCTAGGTAGTGTGATGGCTAGCATACTGCCCCAGGAATGGCAAAAAGTGTGGGTTCGAAATGCAATTCTAGGCGGAAAATATCTCATTTTCATAACCCCCATGACAATATCTATGACATAACTCCAGAATCAGTGAAGTTTTAAAAAAAAACAGTGAGTTGCAAAAGCAATTTGTGACGCATGACCATTAGTTGTGAGAACTACCACAAGTGGCGCCACCAGATAATTTGAATGTAGGAGGCAGAATGCAGTATTCCGGCTTGGATAGTATTTCAGTGATATGAGAGGTTACTTAAAGTTGCACAGTCCGATGCTTTTGGATTTCTGCCATTTTTATGAGATAAATACATTATATTAATTAGCTTAGTCTACTTTACATTAGTTTGAAGTAACTTTTATTTTAAATGGCTAAGTTTGGAGATATTTGACTTAAAACATGCTAAATTCATTTTGGCATGCACACCAAAATTCTGTCACTAGACTTCAGTAGTAACATATGAGACTGTCTCAAAAGGTGCTAAGCAATCAATCAATCAATAGTTCCATCCTCTAGTCGAGGGTTGGATGCAATGGTTCTCCACTTGTCCCGATGGTGTGCTGTTCTGATAGACTGTGAATAATTCAAGCCTGTCCACTGTGAAATATTTGTAAACCATGATGTTCTTGGTCTCCCTCTCCCTCTGCTGCCATTTACCTTCCCTTCCAACAATGTATGGTATATTGAACTCTGACGAATGATGTGGCCAAAATAAATAAGTTTCTTTGTCTGTATAGTGGCAAACAAGCTTTTCTTATTTTTAATTTTTCTGAGAACTTCTTTGTTGGTGATCTTCTTTGTCCATGATATTTTCATCATCCTTCGATAAGTCCACATCTCAAATGCTGCTAAACGTTTGTACATTTTCTTAGAGATTGTCCATGTCTCAGCCCCATACATTAGAGTAAACCACACATAACACTGAAGAATACGCTTCCTTGTTTGTATTAATATCTTACTTGATGTTAACACTCTATACATTTTGGAGAATGTTGTTCGGGCTATTGTTATCCTTCTTTTAATTTCTTCCTCACATCTCCCATCATTTGTAATCTTTTGTCCGAGATATATGAATTCGGATACTTGTTCTATGTTTGTGCCATCTATGGTTATATTGACTTTTGGTTTATCTGTCTTATCTGTCTTTTTACTTATAACCATTGTTTTGGTCTTCCTGGCATTCATCTTCATGCTAAGCAATATGGGACAAAACTTTGTCCACAGTAATTATCAACACACTATCTACTTATGCATTTGCTCAGGATAAACTGATTTGTTTTTTACATGGTGTTTCATATTCCCAATAGAATACATATTGATTTGAAGCAAATGTCCTTGTGTTTTCAGTGTAGCCGTTTCTGTGCTGTTTTGTGTCAATCGTTACTATGGACAAAAAAACGAAGAGGTAGCACCTTTTGAGACAGGCTCATATTCTATTAAATTGACTTATTATGACCTTCTGTCCAGCAAAAAAATGCTTAATAAGTCCACCAGTATCTAAGTTGAATATATAGAATTAAGTCTAGATAAGTGTTATGTTTTGTTTTTAATTTGCTGTTTTTATCGGACTATGCAACTTTGACCTTGCCTTCTTAATTATTCAACATATGTGTATGGATATTATTGATTACATCGCGCGATGTTCATGATTTGTGGAGAATTGACGTCCAATAGCCGATGATCAAAATCGTTCTGTTCTAGAGGCGTCGTTAAATAAAACAAATTTAAAAGAAATGTATGGAGTCAATCTTGAGTACGCACTGTGTGATTCGAGGATTTTGTACAGGGTTTCTCATGATATAGGCGAATTAATTGTCGACAGGCCAGTCTGGTATTGCCAACTTGCAGGACCCTCTCATGGTAGTGTTGGGTTGAATGTTCGAGTCTGTGGCTATGTAGGTAGGCTAAGGTGAAAAACAATACAGACGGAAAGAAAGAGAGAAAGTAAAGCAAAGTAAGAGTGTGAGAAGAGAGAGTCCAAGCCTCTCTGGTTTATTATATATAGTACATGGGTTCATTGTAGAGTATCACCCCACCCATTTCCACCAATGGGAAACAAGCATTCTTGGCCATATCAATAGGGATCCAGCATTCCTGGTCCCCATGGCTACCAGTGGTCTGCCCACCACCACCAAGCTGTGTGCCCCCCCCCCCCCTGGCCACCACCAGCCTTGAACCTTGACCCTGAGTGTGGTGATCCTACCCAGCAGAGGGGGAGGCTGTAGGCCCTGAGTGCCCCTTACACACAGCCCTGCCAGCACCACTATGTCTATTTACATTCCACTCAGGTACCGACAGCGCTTACATATACATACATGCACTTGGTCATGTATACCTGTTTCGTAATAGAACATTTGCATTCCCCCTAACGTCATAAATCACAATATTTTACAGTACGTTGACCACACATTTGCTGCACACACACCCACGAGAATACTGTGTATTCTGGTTAGTGGTTGAAATATAATCACGGTATCACGGCACCTTGGTTTTGGCTACTAGGAGTGGAGAAATACATGAAATATGTATTAGAGATAGCAAAAGCAGTTTGTTTTGGACATATTTACATGTTGCATTTTTTAGCACATATATTAAGAATTATACAGTATAACCCCTTAAACCAAACTTGAAGGGACCCTAGACATTTTTTTGGATTAACCGATCATTGGTTTAACTGAGCTTGAGCTTTGACTTTGACTTTGAGTAAGAGTGTATTGCACATGTAATATACAATGTATGTGGACACTTTGATTATTGTTTTTTTATGTATGTACAGTATAACCCCGTTAAACCAAGCTCAGTTAAACCAAACGATCGATTAATCCAAACTTTTTTCGGCGGCCCTGCAAAATACTACCATTTATCATATAAAAAATGTCAGATGACCTTATAACCACATGAAAGTTTGGTTTAACAATGCCGGAGTGGCCTGGGGTCTGACAATTTTGTTTGGATTAACCGATAATTTGGATTAACCGACTTTGGTTTAACCAACTTTGTTATATGATAAATGGTAGTATTTTGCGGGCCGCCGACAAAAGTTTGAATTAACCGATCGTTTGGTTTAACCGAGCTTGGTTTAACGGGGTTGTACTGTACCATGTGTATAACTGTTGAGCATACTTTAACCTTGCCTGGTGGAGGTGATGCAGATACACGAAACATTGCACCTAGAGTGGATTCGAACCCACACTTCTTGCTATTCGGGGCTAGTGCCCTAACCATTAACCTAACTGGGCTTCGCTGATGCAACTTAGGTTGTGTATGTGGTTCCTTTCCTGAGAGATCAGTGCAGATAACTACAGTTGTATGCGTCACGTTTAACTCTCAGATCCCAGAAAAAAATATTGGTTGGTTGTTGGAGTTTTTCATCCTGGCAACATCTAAGGTGATATCACAACAGGTATTGACTTGTGACAGTGCACACTCATATACACACTTTATAATGCTGCCCCACTGGGAAATCAGGGCACTCACATCATGACCTCACATCCCACGCAATCACATTATCCTGACATTGAGCTATCCACTCCTTGCCCTATCCTATTAATGAAACCACCAGGTTAGGAAGTGACATGTATCAATTTTGTAAATCATTAGATTGACTCCACCGGGAATTGAACTCCCGATCTTCCATACGGAAGCCTGAGCTCTACTGATTCGGCCACCGCGGTCCACTGACGCGATAAATATATATTTAAGAGCATGGCAGGCTGTGCTGAATACTTGAGCTGCAATAATCCGCCAGGGGGAGTTGTTGTAGGAGCCCATGGATGTGGGCTCACAACAGTCGGCATCGATAAGTGCTCATCAATCTTCGGACGATCGATGTGAACAGAAAGCTGCCAGTAGAAAAAGAAAAAAAAGGAAAAAGTTGAAACTGACATAATGCCACAACAGAGACTGACTATCGTCATCAACCATTAAGTGAATCCATTACAGTATGTAGAATAGCACCAGAACCAGGATGCCGGTTATAATGTATAAGCAATATATTGTAGGTACATTGCAGCAAGGGGGACGGACAAAGTGAGAGAAAATTCACCGGATTGTGTGTGGCAAATAAGTGTATCCAATGAGTGTGAGCGCTCATTCGGGTCCATTGCTGGACATAGCGGGCAACGAGGCTGACACGCCTCTCTCCCCCCCCCCCACACACGTTGGGGTGTGGGTGGTGGGGGGCAGGGGGGGGGGGAGGGAGGGCCCAGGCACTGCCGTCTCCCCCTCACCTCCTGCGCCTTCAACCACCCATGCCATGACACTCCCATCTCAGACCTCAGCCAATCAAAACACATCACCTCCTGGCTGCCTCCACACCACTTCCGAACTGGTCAGTCCGCCTCAACCTGCCGAACTGACGACCTCCCAGCTCCGAATTTTACTTTTCTCTTTCCCTCACTCAATGTTACCTTGCTCATCTGTCTCATCCTCCCTCATAAAATTCTCATTCCGCCCCCCCACGCCCCCAACTCATCCTTCTTAATAGCAGGACCTTCGCTTGAGTGCTCCTCGCCCGCCAGCCTCACTCATGATTGTATAATGCTGTGGGTGGGCCACACCCGAATAAAAGTCTTGTTTTACCCAATCCAGCCTCTGCGTCCGCTGTGTCCGTGAGCAATGAGTGCAACATTTGGTGTTTTGCTATATCAATGAACAGGCAGGCGCTTTGCGAAGGGAGACTGCGTTGTTCTAACATTTCGCTGGAAATGCATTACGAAAGCACACCTGTCACTCACCTGTAATACCTGTATCGTTGTGGTTGTACTATTATGTGCTAAGCTATTCACTAAGATAGTTCACTATAGGAAACATGCATATGTGATAATCTAAACAGGACCACATCAGGGTAGCTTAACCTTCTCCCTCACCTATAGGACCATGATAAGATTTCATCTAAACAGTTTGAATTAGCAAATATAGACAACATTTGATATAAATTAAGGCTACGAAAAACAAGTAACAATTGGCTGAGTGATTTTATTACTCTGGTGTGGTAATATGCCTCACCTAAACAAATACAAAGCGTAAAAGTTGACAAAGTGATCGACATAACGTGAGCCAGGATTCGAAGAAACCAGGTTGGTGGCACCACGTGCGCACCCATGGGAAAAATATTTCCGGCCACCCGATTGGTCAGTCGTACTTCATTATTACTTTACGTGATATTTCAAATAAATTCGGCCGATATTTTCTCCATGCAATTTATACAAATATAACGTTTATATCTGCCAATTATCCACCATCGTAGAGATATATATGCAGTATAAGAGGGTGTATGGGTGATGACAATGGGAAATAATATGCCTAGAATTGGAACGCACACTTCTGGCAATTCTGGGGCTAGCATGTTAACCATTACACTACCTAGCGCCCCTGATGCAATCACTCTGTCCATCCATACCTGTGTATGTGGCTCCATGCCTGAGAGGTCAGTTCATACTATTAAAATATTTTGCAAGCAGTCTTTATAGTCATGGTATTGTGGGTATTTACTGCTTGTTCTTCCGCTACTATTAATAATAGTAATACTGAATAGTTTGATTACCCATACTTGTCTCGAAGCACCTAACATCAGGAGTGGCCTTTGCATTGGCTCGCTTGTACCTCAAAGTAGGCCAACCCAAGTGCAGGGTTGCTACCATCATTAGAATATAAAAAGGACTGGTTACCTCAGTGTGAGGATAATCTGACTGAATAGGAAATCGGGTCATAGTGCCAACGGATTGGCCTCCTAGTGAGGCAGCACTATAAACGTGCCACGAGTACACCCTGTCACAAGTCGGTACCCGTCCTGATTGACCTTAGATGATGCCAAGATGCAAAACTCCAACAACCAACCAACCAATATATTCCGCTGTCCACCTGTCCCTGCCACGCTTGCTTCGATAGTCACTACACAAAGCGGCTGCCCCAGCATGCATGGAACTGGACCCTGAATTAATATCCTCCAGGGTCCGCATACATGTGAAGATATGGAATTGAATGATATTTAAAGGTTTTTCAAGGCTGTTTTTGATAGGAACTCAAGACTATTTTCACTTGGATTTCAAGAAGAAACGACAATGGCGAATGGCGATTTAGGACTAAATTAAATCGGTGGCGACAGTTTAATGGAATTCAATGCTTTTCAAGACTAACTACCCAAACTATTTTTTAATTCAAGGCCTTGAAAGGGAGCAAATGAAGTTCAAGACTTTTTAAGACTTCCCAGGCCCCGTACGGATCCTGATCTTATGAAAGGTAAACGAAAGGCCTGCCCTATTGTCGCTGCAACCAGATTGCATACAGACAGCTGCAGGGTCCTGTCTCCAATTTCCCCTGTTCCACAGACCAGTGAGATTGATTTCTAGCGGCATATCACATCTCACAATCGCTTATTTTATGTCAATGCAATGCTTCACTGAAGCAGCGAAGAAGAGCACAATGATTATTGCTCTCAACTTGGCCATTAAAGTTGCATAGTCCGATTAAGGCCTCACATTTTCGAAAGGAAAACCCAAAGTCTTAGGCCAGATACAAATGAATATACTTGTTTAGCGTCCCCTCCTGACTTGAGAAATGCCCCGGACCTCCAAATACTATTTGTTGTGGGTTTTTTTTCAAGAACCTTTCAAATATAATATTAAACCTCAAACCACATTTGTATTACATTGTCACATTAAATATATGTAGTTGAGCTTTCAGTTGAATACAGATTTGATAGTATTTTTAATGTTTTCTTTTTCAATTTCTAGCTAGAAAGTGTCAACGGTCTTCTCTACCTTCCCATCATGCCTTCTGACCATGCATACCAATGGTTAGTTTTCTTCTTCCTGTGCACTGCCATTCTACATAGAAAATAGAAATACAAATAAATACCTCCCGCCCAACCTGGCAGAATTATAATGGGTGTATGCTAAACAAGTATTTTTGTATGTGGCCTTATCAAAAGTTGAACCTCGATATCCAACTTAGATACTGGTGTGCACATATGAAGTACTTTTTTCTACATAAAAGGGTGTACAAAGTCAAATTAATAGAAGCTGTAATGCTGAAGCATATTGGGTCAGAATTTTGACAAGGACATCAACATTAACTTTGCATGCTTACACCTCAAATATCTCCATAGTTATTAATATTAAAGCTGCATAGTCCGATGAAATATCAAATTTTCAAAACCAAATCAATTATCTAGATTTGATTTAACATATCTAACTTAGATACTGGTGCACCTATTAAGCATTTGTTTCTGCATAGAAGGCAATACTGAGTCAATTTAACAGAACCTGTTACTGCAGAAGTCTATGGTGTCAGAGTTTTGGCAAGCTTGCCAAAACTAATTTTCCATGGTTGCACTCAAAATATCTCAAAAGTTTACCATTTAAAATAAAACTAATTTTGAACTAATGTAAAGTAGATACTAGTGATCGATCTAATATATTGTAGTGGTCTGCACTGACCTCTCAGGCAAGGAACCACATAGACAGGTAGGTGTGGGTAGTGTGTTGACATCAGGGAGCCTAGGTGGTGTAATGGTTAGCACACTGGCCCAGAGTGCAAAGAGATGTGGGTTCGAGTCCCGCTCTAGGCACAATATTTCCCATTTTCATCACCCCCATTACACTGGTTGCCATGATCCGGATCCTGGACAAGCTTTGTGCTGTATGGTTGTTGAACCTACCCTGTGTATGTGTTAGTGTAATGCCTGCATGTATGTAATTGTAAGCATTTAAAGACTTACATTTCCAGGGGGACGAGTGTAGTGGTCTGCACTGACCTCTCAGGCATGGAACCACATAGACAGGTAGGCGTGGGTAGTGTGTTGACATCAGGGAGCCTAGGTGGTGTAATGGTTAGCACACTGGCCCGGAGTGCAAAGAGATGTGGGTTCGAGTCCCGCTCTAGGTGCAATATTTCCCATTTTCATCACCCCCATGACAATATTTATCTCAGAAAGAATACAGAAATTCAAAACCATCGGACTATGCAACTTTAAATCAAAGTTACTTCAAAGTAAAGTATACTGATCAACGTAATTTGTAGTTAGCTGAGAAAATGAGAAATGTGCAAAACCATTGAACTATACAACGCACTACTGTTTGCCCACTTCCGGTCATCGCAAGTATGAACATTCTAAATATGCTGTATAAGAATTATATGAGTATAATAACCCGGAATATCCCTCCTCTCCCTCATATGCGGGTATTGCAGTATCTCTGATACCTATCTGCTAAAATACCTCAGGGAGTTTGACGCCCCTGCCTTGTAAAGTTGTAAACCACTGCCTTGTGGTATAGGTTCTTGATAGAACCAAAGACTAAGGGAGCAAACCCTAACAGAAAACCATGCTTCCATGGCAGCATTAGGGGCAGTGATGAATGGAACTTACATCTTCCGACCAGCCACTGCAGGAACAAATAGTTTGCGCCTGTCTTAACGTGTTCTTGCTGGTGTGAGACCTCTATTTGCTCCCCGAGAGAGTGCCGCTAGTAACTTGCAAAAGCTAGCAGCACTTCAACGCATTGCAAGCAGCTTGTATGAAATGCACAACTGCGCGTGATTAAGTAATGAAAACAGTCTTTGTCACATTGCGACCAACAGCATGATATATATATACATATATATTTATATATATATGCAAAGCTATTCATTGACACGGAACATCAACCACAACAGGTATCAACTATAAAATGCATGAAATATGAAGCAAGACCTGGAATTGAGTAGGCACACTGGGCACATATAAAAGCATTATCAGATTGTGACCAGTCTGATATGTGTCTGCATATATATGTATTATATGTATACATATATATCCAATGAAACGTCGGTTTTCGAATAGCTCCCTTTTTGACCAAATCGGTTCACGAAAATATTTTTCTGAGAGAAAGCGCATCGGTTTCCGAACGTATTCTCGGTTTGCAAACATATACCCGGTATATATATATAATATATGTATATTATAAATATAAATATATATTTTCATGGATGTGGTCACTTTTCACAAATTTGCATAAATTCAGCTTTTGGAGGCATTTTCTTCATCAAATAAAGAAGGGGGTGTGATTGATCTGGAAATATGGAAATTTAAGTTCTATGTTTTGTATAATTATTATGTATTCATTTTGTGCAAGATTTTAATGCATCTTCAAGGTACACAAAAAGAAGCTTTTATTTGGGTGTCAGGTAAGGATTAATCCATTTTCCATTGTTTTCTATGTAAAAATTGGTTTCGGTTTACAACATTTGTGAACGAATCAGGTTTCACTGTATACATATATATATATATTTAAGTATGTACATGTGTGATTGTGTTATCGGACGGTTCAGCAGTGTTCAGGTCATTGGAACTGCAAGCAGAATAACAAATGTGTGGCAACACAATAATCGACATTCTAATGAATATCCCTACATTCATAGCATTCTATTGTGTATGGCTTCTATTGCAGTGGTACACAATTATTGCATATCTGTGGACATCTGTATGCGAACGACACCCAATAGGCGCAGTGCAGTCAACACTGGGCAGCGTGTCTGCAGGCAGGGAGATGAATTGGTGACGTTGGTCGGTTGTTGGAGTTGTAAGTCCTTGCAACATCTAAAGTAATATCCGAACGGGTACTGACTTGTGAACCGGTAGGTTCAGAAGTCACCATGTTTACATGGTGATTTTATAGTGCTGCCCCACTGGAAAATCAGCGTGCTGGCACCATGACCCAATATCCCACTCAGTCATATTATCCTGAAACTGAGCTCACCAGTCTTTTCCCTATCCCATTAATGCTGAGCGCCAGGCTAGGAAAAGACAAGTATCAATTTTATAAGTCATTGGTTTGACTCGGCCGGGAACCAAATTCCCCATCTCCCACACGCGAGGTGCACGCTCTAACGATTCGACCACTGCACCTGGTTCTGCTGAATTGCTAATGATGTCCGCGGGTAACACTGGGGTGCGCTGCGCACTGTGCGCACACGTTAATGTGCGCACCGTATATGCGCAACAGCAGTCAATAATGCACACACAATAACTGCCTTAACGGTAGCAACGCCCCAATCAGATGCCCCAGTGTCTGCATTTAAGTGTGCCTTTACAGCCGAGCAAAACCTCAGGTGATATCAGGACGGGGAGTGCACTGTCACAGCGTTATAGTATTTTATTCTAAACATGTGGTTGTTTTCTTAAAGATCAGTCTATTGGTTATTTTTATATTAGTTCTAGGGCTCATGATTAGGTTTTATGGAATATTAATTCCTTCCATAACAATTAGATAACAGAAAAGGAGACCAGTCAGATACGTATGGATCGAGCCTATAACTCTGGCCCTTAAGTCCTACCTTTAATTTTTATTGAACTAAATCATTGGCAAAATGGGCTGTTAGTAGGTGGGTGAGTCACCGCCAGGTATTGCAGGTATAGCAATACCTCAGGGCGTTTGACGCCCCTGCCCTGCAGAGTTGTAAACCACTGCCTTGTGGTACAGGTTCTTTCTTGACAGAACCGAAGGCTAAGGGAGCAAACCCTAAACAGAAAACAATGTCACTGTGGCAGCATTAAGGGCGGTTGATGTATGGAACTCCCAACATCTCCCGACCAGCCACTGCAGGGACAAATAGTTTTGCGCCTGTCTTGACATGTTCTTGCCAGTGTGAAACCTCTATTTGCTCCCTGAGAGAGTGCCGCTGGTAATTTGCAAAAGCCTGTGGACTTCAACACTTTGCAGGCAGCTTTCATGAAATGTACAACCGCATAAATGGAGAGCGGCAGTCAAGTAATGAAAGCAGTCTTTGTCGCATCGCAAACCGACAGCATGATGATGATGATGATGATGAGTCGCCGCCTGGAGGAAAGGAGGGGAATTAGGGGAGCTGCTTGCAAGCAGGCCTCCCAGTCTCCAGGCCGCACCCCAACCTCCAGTAACCCAAGTAGAAAGGATCATATCAAAGGGAAGGTTACAGGAGCAATATCGCAATAAGAACAAGAAGAAGACAGGAGCATCACATACATAATAATATTTGCATAAGTACTTATACCTCACATTATCTTGTGTATAAGGGGCAGTGGGAAGACAACCACTAATGGGTACATTGTTCCTGATATTTCTATTGTTAACAGAATAGTATACAGTAAAACCTCTCTAAATCGACCGACCTTGGGACCGACTTTAAGTGGTCCATTTAGGGAGGAGGTCGGGTTAAGGAGCTAGAATATAGTTACAATGGTATTGTTGGGACCCAAATAAGGCGATCGATATAGGGGAGTGGTCGATCTGTGGAGGTGGTCGGTTAGAGAGTTTTTACTGTATGTTTGTGGAATCATGTATGGAAATTGTGAATAGAAAATGTCTAAGAATGTCTAAAAATGTCTAATGTCTAGCGTTGCTTTGCTGAGATGCAGAGCTATCAACACCATGATATTATATCCTACACAGTCACATAATCAGGGATGAAAGTGGCTTTTGGAAAAAAAACAGCCGAATCCAGACCGAGGCTTGGGAGTTATGTGAGTCCTACAGTCAGTCGAGATGGATGAGGTTATCATCTGTCGCTCCTGTATTGCTCATACATTCTTGATGCATAGTTTTATTTTGGCTGGGCACCATCCACCTCCATGTGAGCACTGCCGGTGTATACTGACAGTGCGTCACATTCGGGTGAAATGTCTTCACCTATAACCAGTTAGAGACAATGTATTTGGAAATGAGGATGTAATGGAGTCATTTCGATTACAACCGTAACTCATTATTCAATTTTTCGGGAAACTGGTTTTTACAAAAAATTCATTATCCATGTTTAACTTGAGAAGTTATTTACTGTTGATTTTATTTATTGTGATGGGGACGCTTTGCTGGCCACCCGGAACTTGACCCTCATGCAGTCGACCTCCCAAGCAAACAGGAGAACAAGTACGCTTGCTTCTTACACTTCTTTATTTGTCCTCTGCTCACTTCAGCGTCCACGATCAAGTGACCTGCCTCTGCCCTGACAAGTCCCACGTCATCTTCCTCAGCGGAGAGATTATGCTAGCCACATGTAGTAGATAGCGGCCCTATCGAAGCGCTGCCCAGGGAGTACCACACCACCACCTAACGCTGTAAACTGCAACAGTGATGGAGCAGTCCTTGCTGCCACCATATGGTAGTGGAGCTCATGTCTGAACTACTAGATTATCATTTACCACTTGTGGCTTTACCACAGTTGTAGGCTCTTTTGGCACACATCTATGTACTGTATTTTACCTGTTTAAAGTGTAATTTCTTACTCAGATATGTTTAACCATTGTATGACCCTCCCATAGCTGATGTTTACTTTTGTGCTGGGGGTTGTTAAAACAAACAATTAAACCAACAACTAAAATTGGGATTACATGTGTATTAATCTCCAGTTTGATAGTGCCGTCATTTCTCCGACCATTCTACCGACTCATATTTGGATATTTGATACTAGGATTCTATCGCATATTTATAATAATAATAACGATAAAAATGACAATGATGACGCGAAAAATAATGATTACAATAACTGAATATCTATTGTGTATAATTGTCCAATACTTGGCCTTCCAACTGAAAGCTGCATTGTCAAAACCAAAACAATAATCTAGAATTGATCCTAAATATCTAACTTAGATACTGGTGCACTTATTAAGCACTTGTTGCCAAATAAAAGGGAACACTGAGTCAATTTAATAGAACATGTTACTGCTGAAGCCTATGGTGTCCGAGTTTTGGTGTGCATGCCCAAACTAATTTTTCATGTTTACATTTCAAATATCTGAAAAGTTAGCCATTTAAAATCAGTTACTTCTAACTAAAGGAAGGTAGATTATAACAATCAAATTAATGTATTTATCTCAGAAAAAGTACATAAGCTCGAAACCATCGGACCATGCAAATGTACTCCCCAATATATGAAAGTAACATCGTTCTATTTAAAGACGATTGCATTTCAGGAGCTTGGACTTCTTTATTTGAGAACTAAGCCCAATGCAATTCTTCGAGAAGAGGGCACCCATTGATTGATGAAGCTGTACACAAATATCTCATGGAACTTGAACCAAACCCCAGCATGTGAATCGTGGCACAAATTGACTTAGTCGAGAATGTCGGCCTGTCTTGCTAAAAGCCCCAGCCACACCTACCCGGACGAGCCCCGGATTTTGAGCCGGACCATCCCGGACCCGTCACCCAGACTGTCCCGGACAGCCCCGGATAAAATCGCTATTTTCGTCGTTTTTTGCCTCGCGGTCACACATACCCGGCCGGTGCGATCCGGGAGTGATCCGGGGATGCTCCGGATAGTCCGGGGGTGAACCGGAGCCTGTCCGGGCTGTCCAGGGGTGGTCCGGGCCTGTTTCGCTACTACTACTACTACTACTACTACCATGCCGGAGCGAGCCCGGATGCCCTGGACTGCCCCGGATGTTTTAAACATTTTAAAACATCTGGGGCGGACCCTGGACCAGCCACGGATCACGCCAGATCACGCCGGATTATGCCGGATCACCACCGACTAGCCACGGATCACCCCGCATCGCCACGGACCACCCTGTATGATGGTCGTCCGGCCTCTGATCCAGGTAGGTGTGAGTGGGGCTTAAAGTCGTCCCTAATTTAACCGCGTGGCAGGATTTGGAGTCAATCATTGCTTTGTAATTGAACAAACGCGAGACAGTTGTATATATAGTGGCATTTATTCTTACTAGTTTAGCTTGTTACATTAAGATTCAAAAATAGAAATGATGATAAGTTTGAGGATTACAGGCACTTAACCCTATCGATATATGCCATTAGTTGGGTGGGTGGGACGGCAAATCTACAGGAAGTAGCACGTCCGATCGGTTGAAAAGCTAAGGTCGAAGTGTCTAGACTTTGTAAGTGCGTCATAGGCTTTGCTCTGAATTTACAGTAGGTGGCGCATCAGTAGCGGCCAAATCGTTGTTCACAAGAAATATATAGGTGGCGCCAATGGTCACATTTTAAATCTACTGCACAGTTTCAGTAACTGCGTAGTATTGAGTTCAAGGAATCTACAGTAGGTGGCGGGTCAATCGATGACCATTGCGTTAGTTCAGAATCAAGAATATAGGTGGCGCCAAAAGTCATTCAGGTCAATGGGAAATACACAGTCTCGCGATATCAATTACCCATGTTGCGCACATCATGGACAATTAAATGTAATCAACCCCCGTCTGTAAAAATAGACGTACTTTCCGACCCCACCATGAAAGCCACACATTTACTTGCTCATTTTTGGAACAATATTCCGGAAATGCTTGATTGATTGCTTGATTGACTGATTGATGGTACCTTTATGCCGTATCGGTAGCAAAGGTCATTAACACGGCACAAATTGAATAGAATTTATTGGTTCTTAAATTTTGTTGTTTTAACTATGGTTCCATGATAGTGTAGTAGTCGGCACTGATCTCTCAGGCAAATAACCACATAGACAGGTACGCATGGGCAGTGTGTTGATATCAGGGAGCCTAGGTGGTGTAATGGTTAGCACACTGGCCCGGAATGCAAAGAGAAGTGGGCTCGAGTCCCGCTCTAGGTGCAATATTTCCCATTTGTATCACTGCCATGAGACTGGTGCCGTGAACAGGAACCTGTACAAGCTATGCACTGTATGGTTGTAGAACCTACCCTGTGTATGTATGTGTTAGTGCATTGCCTGTATGTATGTAATTGTAAGCAGTAAAAGGCTTACAATTCCAGGGGGACGAGTGTAGTGGTCTGCACTGACTTCTTAGGCAAGTAACCACATAGACAGGTAGGCGTGGGTAGTGTGGTGATATCAGGGAGCCTAGGTGGTGTAATGGTTAGCACACTGGCCCGGAATGCAAAGAGATGTGGGTTCGAGTCCCGCTCTAGGCGCAATATTTCCCATTTTCATCACCCTCTACGACAATACTATCAGAAAATAATGGACAATAATACATTCATATAAAAAACGTCCGGCAAGGCATTATTTCCATATGGTGTAAAAGGAATTTGACAGCCTTATGAGATACTGCCGAGGTTAATACCCACGTGGTTGGTTTGATGTTGGAGTTTTACGTCCTGGCAACATCCAAGGTAACCGCCGAGTCGGTCGGATGCAGATTTCCAGCTCGAATCGCAACCGAGTCAAACCAATGCCATACAAAATTTATAGTTGGTTGTTGGAGTTTTGTGTCCTGGCAACATGCAAGGTCATATCAGGACAGATACCGAATTGTGACAGTGCGCACTCATGGTAACCTTATAGTGCTGCACAACAGGGAGACCATGCCACCAGCGCCATGACATTATATCCTACTCAGTCACATTATCCTGACACTGAGCCAACCGGTCATTGACCTATCCTAACCTATTCGAACCGTGGTCAAGTCGAACCAATGAGTTAAAAATTGATAGGTGTCACTTCCTAGTCAGATACTCAGCAGTATTAGGATAGGACAAGGACTGGTTGGTTCAGTGTCAGGATAATGTGACCGAGTGGCATATAAGGCCATGATGCATGTCGCTTGGTCTCCCATTGGGGCAGCACTATAAAGTCGCCATGAGTGTGCGCTGACACACATCGGTACCCGTCCTCATATGACCTTGCATCTTGCCAGGACACAAAACTCCAACAACCAACTATAAATTTGTTATCTCATTTTTCTTTTTTTATATTTGTTATTGAGGCTGTATTTATACTGTCCATAGCATATACGCCTGGGTATTCAGGGTTGTTTACAATGCTGGCCGCTGTAGTGTTGGTGTTATGTTATCATACAGTAGCTGCTGATAAGGTATTTGATTGCCTGCATTTCAGTAGCAGACATATAGTTGGTTGGTTTGGTTAGTAGTCTATGTTAATTTTTTTGGATTTTCTTGGCATATATGGGTCTTATTTTTTTCTACTCTTACTACTAGACTAGCCTACTCCTATTTACATATCATAGGCTTGTATGCAGCTGTGTGGTGTGCTATCTGGCTACTTTTGGCATGGTTACCTACCATTGGGCGTCCCGCTGGTAGGCCATGACATATCACATGCCCATTTTCAGTGCAGGTTAGTGGGGGTTTCCTTGCCTTATTTTGCACAGATATTTTTTATGTTTTTACATCAGGAATTTGTCATTCCTTTACTGTTTGGGCATTCCACATCTTGGCAGCCATTTCCAGCGTGTTTCTCTCGTGAGCTTTTATTTTACTTCTGGTCTGTTTTAGTAGTGGCACATTATTTTCTCTAGTAGCTCTTGGTGGTTTTGTTAGGAGTTTATTGTTTTGACTATAGCTGAATGCTAATGTTTTCAGATGTCATTGGTTTGACTCGGTTGCCATTCGAGCTGGAAGTCTGCACCTGACCGACTCGGCGGTTACCCGACACAGAGGTGCCTCCCTGCCGCCTAGCCTGCCCGCCTGCCGCCCAGCCTGCCCGGTGTTTGGTTGGAGGAAACATATATGTAGGGGTGACGTGCCCATTGATTACCTCCACAAACCGCAGCAGTTCACCAGCCGGTCTCCGCCAACCTCCCATATTAGAACGGCCTGTGTCGCATGCCTCACATCCATGCAAGCAATGAATCACTCCCCAAAATGACGCCACACAATCAGCTTACCTCGTTTTAGCTATGGTGGTCATTTGATCACCGGGTTAATTACCAAGGTCAAATTTTATATAAGATTCATGCGGAATTTGACAGTTATGCCTGTTGCACACTGAGTTTTGGGATGTTTTCATATTGGAATACATCACTAGAAAGCAAAAAATTACATCTAAATTCCAGAATATTTCCAGGACATTTAGTTGGGACCGGATTGAGTAAATTAGCAGTGAATATTAGGAAATAATTCATTAGTTACAAGAAATGGCCACAGGCCAGAACTGCCAATGCTAATACTGTGTTGGTATAGCCATCGATCCCAAACAATGGGGACACCTCCAGTCAACCGTGGGTGTATTATGCTGGTATGTGACACACCTAGAAACTTCCATCTGCTATTGGGGGAGGTCCTGTGAGGACTGTTGTGCATCATGTAGTTATAGTTTTGTTTGCTTATATATAGATATATATGTACGTGGATATACACATATACAGTAAAACCTCTCTAAACGACCACCTCCACAGATCGACCACTCCCTACACCGACCACCTCCATAAATGGACCACTTAAAGTATGTCCCAATGTTGGTCGATTTAGTGAGGTTTTACTGTATATTTATATATATGTATACATGTACATGGACATATATACATATATGTATATACATATATGTATATGCATATATACATATATGTATATGCATATATACATATATGCATATAAATGCGTACATGCATATATATATGTCTGTATATAATAACATTCAGTGTAATTATAGATCTTATGCATAATCACCATGGATATAGATTTTCTTGCTGATACAGTAACATCAACAAAAACATTACCTTAAATATTAATTCATTTATATTATATTAATTTTATTTTTTATTCTTTCTTTTAATTTCTATTCATATTATTTTGGGGGGAGGGATGAGAGGTGTGGAGGAAGAACCGGTGTTGGGAGGCCAGGAGTTCCGCGTTGGGAGGCCGGGAGTTCCAGCGCCGGAAGGCCGGGACGCCTATCGCCAGAAGGCCAGTAGGCCCGGTGCCTATCATACAAATCCATGTATATACATATACATACAGTAAAACCTCTCTAAATCGACCAGCGTTGGGACTTACTTTAAGTGGTCCATTTAGGGAGGTGGTCGGTGCAGGTAGTGGTCGATCTGTGCATATATATATATATATCCACATACATATATATGTATATGTACATATACACATGTTTATATACGGAGGGGGAGGTGGGAGGGGTGTGGAGGAAGAACCGGCATTGGAAGGCCGGGGGTTCCGGAAGGCTTGAAGGCTCGGCGCCGGAAGACCGGGAGTCCCAGCGCCGGATCATACAAATATACATATATACATATATATCTATATACATATATACATGTTTATATATGGATATACATATAAATATAGATAATTATACACACACATGTGTGTATACATATAAATATACATATTGCAATATCAGGTGAAAAATAACTTACAAATGTTTCTAAATGTAGGGATGACTGCGTCAGATGCTGCACAGTAGTAATTTGTGTAGCCTGTCTCACTATCAGACTTATTGCAAGGGGTCTAAGGTCTGATACTTTCACAATCAAATTTTAACCAACAATTACAAAGAAAGCTTTCACACCTCAGGTTGCCAATGGTTCTCTGGGCTACACCTCCACTCACAGCTGAACTCACTGACTCTGAATGTGTTACAGCTCATGCCCTTGGACTAGGTGTGAGAGTGGATTGGATTTGGTTTATAAGGGTCTGTGCCCTAGTGCACTGCACTCATATATTTCTCAAGGCACACACTACACAACAGTCAACTTGTTCCTTGCAAATGGATTACTATTGTGATGGATTTGACACAGTCTTCCCTACATTTAGGAACACTGGTAAGTTATTCTTCACCTGATATTGCAATATTATGTATATATTATATATAATATATACATATGTATGTGCATATACGCATATACACATATAACTTTATAAGTGTTTGTATGTGTATATGTACATGCATAATCAAAAATAATATTAATAAAATATGAATGGAATATTATTTAGGGCAATGGCAGTGGTTGGTTAAAATCTTAATGTGAAAGTGTCAGAGCTTAGGCCCCTTGCATTTGTAAAATATTCTGATAAAATGCATTGGTGGGGAATGTAAATGGTCTATAAAGGAGTAAAAATGGTCTATTAATGTAAATGATGTATAGGGCCAGGTGCATGAATGTATTTATGTAGTTGCTGATTACTCTTTACTTGTAGTCAATAGTCATTGTGTATTAGGTAGATAGTGTGAAAGGGGCACTACTGTTAGTGTGTAAGGAGCTCAAGAGCTCTACTCACTACCCTCTCCCCCCCAACTGTTAGTGACGGATCACCACACACAGCAGGCAGGTGCATGCCAACCAGCCACACCGCATGGTGGTGGTGGGTAGATCCCAGTAGCCATGGTGACCCCAGAATGCTACTGTTCATTGGTTGAACTAGAGATGCTTGTTGCTGATTGGAGATAAGGGTCAGGTGGTATGCCATATCAGATCCATGTACCACTATATAATAATAAACCTGAGGGTGCAACCTCTCACTCTACTTTCACTCTTTATACTCATCCTTTCTCTTTTTGCCTGTATTGATTTCCTACAAACCTGCCTACACAACCCACACATGCCAGCCGTCGACTTTACACATTGTTGCAATAAGTCTTAGAGTGAGACAGACTACATATGGATTAACTTAGCAGTGACAAATGGAGGACCATTCTAAGATATGTGATGCAGTCATCTCTAAATACAATATGTATTTATATGCATATATATAATCATGTGGTGTCTGCATATGTATTTATGTATACATATATGTATATATGTATGCATATATATATATATATGTATATAGGTATATGTATGTATATGTATGTATATGTATGTATATATATGTATATGTATATATATATGTATATGTATGGATGCCCAGAGAAGTTCACAACTATGATCGAGGCTCTACATACAGGAATGATGGCAAACGTTAGTGTTGGAGGGGAAGTCTCGGAATCGTTTGGGGTTACCAATAGGGTCAAGCAAGGTTGTGTACTGGCCCCCACGCTCTTCTCCATCTTCCTATCAGCAATGCCCGACGAGGCTTTCCGAGACATGGGGGATGGCATCTATATACAGTCCAGACAGAGCGCTGACCTATTCAATGTCGCACACTTCAGAGCGAAGACCAAGACTACTCGGATACTGGTGAGAGAGCTGCTATTCGCAGACAACAGTGCACTGGTTGCCCACTCTGCTGAAGAGATCCAGAAAATAGTGGACGCTTTCTCCGATGCATCAAAGAAGTTCGGCCTGAAGATGAACATCAAGAAGATGGAGGTGCTGTACCAACCCAACTCTACAAGAACCTGAGAGGAGGAGATCATGGTTGGCGGAAACAAGCTGAACTCTGTTCCGGAATTCACCTACCTCGGAAGCACTATATCAAGTGATGGACGCATTGATACTGAAATACAGAGGAGGATGGCCAAAACTAGTGCATCTTTCGGCCGACTTCGCCAGAGACTCTGGAACAACCACCATGTGTCCATTCGGGTCAAAGGCAAGATCTACCATGCAATCGTGCTATCCACCCTACTATACGGAGCCGAGGCCTGGACAGTGTACAGATGACAGGTGAAAAAGCTGCATGCCTTCATGATGTGACATCTGTGTTCAATCATGAGGCTAACCTGGAAGGACAAAGTGACAAATAAGGAAATACTCAAACGGACGGGGCTGCCCTCTATGGAAGATCTTCTGATCAAAAAGAATCTCCGTTGGACTGGACACCTCATGAGGATGTCATCAGACAGGCTACCTAAGCAGATCCTCTATTCTCAACTGTCTCCGGTTCAAGGATACCATCAAGAGAAAGCTGAAACTGAGAGACATTAAGACTGACTCATGGATGCAACTCTCACAGCAGAGAGCTAAATGGAGAGCGGCAGTCAAGTAATGAAAGCAGTCTTTGTCGCATCGCGACCGACAGCATTATGATATGTATATGTATGTATATGTATGTATATGTATGTATATGTATGTATATGTATGTATATGTATGTATATGTATGTATATCTATGTATATTCATTCATTCAATGCATTCAATTCTTTATTTCAGACTCAGGACTATGGTAGTTACATAATTTGATCGATAGTAGGTAGATATAAAAATTAATGTGAATAGGATATAAGTAATAGTATGAATACTACCAGACTACCCAATATCAAAATCGTGGTCTACATACAGTAGTTTGTACCAATGGCTCCATATGGCAGAGGTACATCTGAGATCAGTCTCTTCTATTTTATATCTATGTATATGCATGTATATGTGTGCATATGTATGTGTATGTATGTTTAGCCATGTATGTATGTTTATCCATGTATGTGTATGTATGTGTATGTATATGTATGTATATGTATGTATAAGTATGTATATGTATGTATATATATGTATATGTATGTATATGTATGTGTATGTATGTATATGTTTGTATATGTATATGTATAACATTTATAATAGGCATAGGGGGTTCGGGTTCGGGGTGGGAGGAGACGGCAGCCTATCAGCGCTAGGAGTCCCGGCTTCCCGGCACCAGGATTCCCGGCCTCCCGGTGCCGAGACTCCCGGTACCAGGCCTCAATTCAAATAATATAAATATAAATAAAATCTGATAACCAACAATAAATTAATTGAAATATAAATGCCATAATATACAAGGTAAGTTTAATGTTAATGTTGCTGTACCAGCAAGAAATGCCATATTTGTGGGGATTATGCATCAGATGCATAATTATAGTGTTATTTATGAGCATAGATTACTGGCCTTCCGGCACCGGCCTTCCATTAAATAATATGAATAGAAATAAAAAGTGATAACCAACAATAAACTAAATCAAATACAATAATATTTAAGGTAGGTTTTTCTTAATGTTGTACCAGCAAGACAAGCCATATTTGTGGTGATTATGCATCAGATGCATAATCACAGTTTTTTTGTTTTTTTGTTTTTTTATTGAGGCTGTATTTATACTGGCTTGTTTTCAATGCTGGCCAGTTGTAGTGTTGGTGTTATCTTACCACACAGTAGCTGCTGATAAGTTATTTGATTGCCTGCATTTCAGTAACAGATAGATAATTGGTTGGTATGGTTAGTAGCCTATGTTAGTTTTTTAAGATTTTCTTTATCTGTTTTCTTGTTGGCAAATAGTAGAACATATTATTGGAATAACACTTCCACCACTTGATCCACTTTTGCATCCAAGCACATGAAAGTAAACCATGGCATTGCCAGAGCTCTGCTAGGATTAATTATTTAGTATGCATATATATATTGGTATTCAACAAATATATCTAAATGATGTACAACAGTCCCCACAGGACCTCCCACAGTGGCAAGTGGAAGTATATATGAGTCAGCCACAGACCAGCATATACCCCAATGGTTGGCTGGAGGTTCCTCTATTGTTTGGGATGCATGGCTATACCAACACTGTACTATCATGGGCAGTTCTGGCCTGTAGCCATGTGTTGTAACTAATGAATTATTTCCTAATATTCACTGTTAGTTTACTCAATCCGGTCCCAACTAAATGTTCTAGGAATATCCATGAAATTAGATATAATTTTTTGCTTTCTAGTGATGTATTCCAATATGAAAAGATCCCAAAACTCAGTGTGCCACAACCATATTTGTGAACCTGCACATTAATCCTATATAAAATTTGACCTTGGTAATTGAACCGGGGGTCAAATGAGGTATTAAACCACCATAGCCCAAAGGAGGTAAGCTCTCCAACCTGACAATGGCGTGGCTCATGGTACAAAAGTAGGGCTTGGGGGTCTGAGTAACATATACTTTAGCACTGGTCCTTAGCCCGGGGGGAAGTAGCTCAGGCGATAGAGTGTTCACCTGTGAAGGTGTTGGTCATCCTATCAATCCTGCTCAGTGGACACATTTGCAGTTTGGCTTATTTTCCGTTTGAACCAGTGGTCCACAACTGGTTCATCAAAGCCTGTGGTATGTCCCGTCCTCTCTGTGGGAAAGTACCTATAAAAGACAGATTGCTGCTTATCGGAAAGAGTAGCCTATGTGGCGGCAGCAGGTTTCCTTCAAAGAAATATGCCAGAATGACCATATCTTTGATGTCCAATAGGCGAGGATAAAAGTCAATGTGCTCTTGAGGTGTCATTAAATAACACAAACTTTCCTTTCCTTTTGGTCCATACCCAATGATAAACAATAATTATGATTACATATGGTAGTGGCATTAATGTTTTCATTAAGTGAGTGTCATTAAGGTGGTAAACCAGAAAATCATGTGGTGACAATAAACAGTACTTCTCTATCTCTGCCCACCCGTGGGTGCGCCCCCTCCCACTTTACACCCCCGCCCCCCCCCCCGCTCCCCGCCCCAGCCAGCTCCACCCTTGTCCGTCCCGCATGGATCCCTATGCACACAACGCCCTGCGGATCGCCAGGCACACAGCGGGGCTTTTTTTGCCAGAGGATGAAATGAGTAAAATGTTGTACCCTTACATTTTCTGAGGGTACGACTCTATACCCTCAAATTGTTGGGATACATTACTTTTTAAAGGTTCTTCAAGGAGCTCAGAGAAAACAAAGCCTCCAAACCCCCAGGACTCCCCACCCCCCTACGCCCCCGACCCCCCATTCTGCATACCCTCAAATCACTGCAAATTATTTTATGGCGAACACCCTGGTCAGCGCCTGAAAGTTCGGCGCGCACCGCGTCTCCCCGAGCCCCCGGCCTCCCGGCCCATCAGGTGAATCCTGGCACTCCGCGCCCCACTGTTCGGCGCGACCCGTGTCTACACCCTCCCCCCCCCCCCCCCCCCCCACCCCCACCCCCGCCCTCCGGTCCCCCATCCCCCAGCCCATCCCACGGATCCCCGGCCAACACCACCCCGCTGTTCGGCCCGCGTCTCCCCAAGCCCGCCGCCCCGCCCGCCCCCCGCCCCCCGCCCCCCGCCCCCCGGCCCCCGGCCCCCGGCCCCCGGCCCCCGGCCCCCGGCCCCCGGCCCCGGCCCCCGGCCCCCGGCCCCCGGCCCCCGGCCCCCGGCCCCCGGCCCCCGGCCCCCGGCCCCCGGCCCCCGGCCCCCGGCCCCCGGCCCCCGGCCCCCGGCCCCCCGGCCCCCGGCCCCCGGCCCCCGGCCCCCGGCCCCCCGGCGCCCGGCCCCGGCCCCCGGCCCCCCGGCCCCCGGCCCCCCGGCCCCCGGCCCGCCCGGCCCCCGGCCCCCGGCCCCCGGCCCCCGGCCCCCGGCCCCCGGCCCCCGCCCCCGGCCCCCGGCACCCGGCCCCCGGCCCCCGGCCCCCGGCCCCTCGGCCCCCGTTCCCCCGGCCCACATCGCCTCGCAGTCCGGCGCGCCCCCTGCGTCTGTGGGACACTATCGGTAACCAGTCCCGCCTTGTGCGTGGGACGGAGCAGGTCGCTGCCAGTGGCACCTCTCTCTGCATCCTACGCCCGGCTCCGGGCCCCCCCCCCCCCCCTCTCAGCCCTCCTCAGCGGAGGAGCGGCGTACCGCACCTTACACCACCGGCCGCTTACTCAGACATTAGATAAAGGCAGATAGCGGGCGGAGATAGCGAGTAGCTGAGGGCGGTTGGAGGAAGCCGACACGCCGCCTGGCACGCGGCACGTGCACGGCGCCACCACCCACTGACTGAGAACTGCAGCGCACACCAGCAGACTGTACCAGCGGGATAATACCAGCCGACTGTACCAGCGGGCTTATACCAGCAGCGTGTACCAGCGGGATAATACCAACAGACTGTACCAGCGGAATTATACCAGCAGACTGTACCAGCGGGATTATACCAGCAGAGTGTACCAGCGGGCTTATACCAGCCGACTGTACCAGTGGGCTTATACCAGCAGAGTGTACCAGCGGGATAATACCAACAGACTGTACCAGCGGAATTATACCAGCAGACTGTACCAGCGGGATTATACCAGCTGACTGTACCAGCGGGCCAGCGGGATAATACCAACAGACTGCACCAGCGGGCTTATACCAGCAGGGTGTACCCGCGGGATAATACCAGCAGACTGTACCAGCGGGCTTATACCAGCAGAGTGTACCAGCGGGATAATACCAACATACTGTACCAGCGGGATTATACCAGCCGACTGCATCAGCGGCATTATACTAGCAGACTGTACCAGTGGGCTTATTACAGCCAACTGTACCAGCGGGCTTATACCAGCAGAGTGTACCAGTGGGATAATACCAACAGACTGTACCAGCGGAATTATACCAGCTGGGTGTACCAGAGGGATAATACCAACATACTGTACCAGCTGACCTACTGCTGGACCAGCGGACTTATGCCAGCAGGCTATACCAGTGGGGTTATACCAGCCGACTGTATCCGTGGACTTACTGCTGGACCAGGGGGACTACACCAGCAAACTGTGCCAGTGGGTTATACCAGCCGAATGTACAACAGGATTATGTCAGCAGACTGCACCAGCAAACAGATTACTGCACCAGCGGGATTATACCAGCCGACTGTACCAGCGGGATTATACCAGCTGACTGTACCAGCGGGCTTATACCAGCAGAGTGTACCAAATGGATAATACCAGCTGAATATTCTAGCTGATATATCTGCATGCTTATATATTATACTAGCACAATGTACCAGCAGGTTTGTACTAGGACACTGTACCAGCAGGCCTACCATCGGACTTCTACCAGCATACTGTACCAGTAGGCTTATACCAGCAGAATGACCTTATACCAGCGGACCTACAACAGTACAAGCAGACTTATTCCAGTCGACTGTACCATCAGATTGTACCAGTTGACATAATGATGTATCAACGGACGTATACCTGCAGACTGTACCAGTTAACACACTACTGTGCCAGCGGGCTAATACAAGCAGAATGTACTAGTTGACATATACTGTCATGCCAGCAGGCTTATGCCGGTGGACTGTACCAGCCCATCTAATGCTGTACCAGTGGGCTTATCCCACTAGGATTGGATAAGTGGACCTATCTTCAGGAGGGTACCAGCCGACTGGTAACAAGCTGTACCAGTGGGAATATACATGAAGAGCTACCTACACCAGCAGACCTACTGATACACCATCCGACTTGTCTCAGTAAGATTGTAATAGCCGACATGCACTGCACCAGAGACCGTGTACCAACAGACATGTAGCAGCGGTGCTACTACTATACAAGCAGGCCTGTACCAGCAGACATGTGCCAGCAGACATGTACCAACAGACATGTGCCAGCAGACATGTACCAACAGGTCTGTCTCAGAAGAACTGTACTAGTAGTAGCCCTGATTTAGCGAGCCGGTACCAGTAGACTTATTCCAACGGACCTTTTATTTTATACCAACCGGGTTCCCAGTGTGTCTATGCCATCGTCCCTGTACCAGCAAGACTGGTACCCAAATAAGTGTCTCAGCAACATTGTACCATTCGAGACGTGGGGGAGGGGGGCATGGCGCCGTGCGCCTGGATCGCAGCCCTCACTCTGGCGCTCTGTGTGCCTTTCAGCAGCCTGTTCCTGGCAGGCAGCGCCGAACCCAGCCCTCAAGTCCGGCAGAGTCACATGACGTTGTCCAACGTAAGCTGGTAGGTAAACATGCGTCGCTGGTTGCCTCGTGTTTCTGTCATCGGCACGCGGTGAAAACCGTCTAATAGTAAACATAGCTTGCTGGTTGCCTCATGTTTCAGTCATTGGCATGCGGTGAAAACCGTCTAATAGTAAACATAGCTTGCTGGTTTCCTTGTATTTCAGTCATCAGCATGCGGTGAAACCCGTCTAATAGTAAACATAGCTTGCTGGTTGCCTCGTGTTTCAATCATCGGCATGCAGTGAAAACCATCTAATAGTAAACATAACTTGCTGGTTGCCTCGTGTTTCTGTCATCGTCACGCGGTGAAAACCGTCTAATAGTAAACATAGCTTGCTAGTTGCCCCGTGTTTCACTCATCGGCATGCGGTGATGATCGACTGATACAAAGACCCTATAATACTAAGACGGCTCACTCAGCCTGTACTGTGTAATCAAAATGATCAAACCCACCACTTGGTGTGCAGGCTGTTCTCCTGGTTAAACAGTTGCTATATTATATGTATAAATGTATATATGAATGTGAAAGATGTGTGCTGATGGCGATGATGATGCTGATGCTGATGATGATGTGTATTTGTTCATAGCAATTTCATATTAATGTATATTCATACTTACCTAGCTGATGTATAATATAATTGTATGTGTTCACATGTGAAACACCAACCAGTAACCGGGCTGATCAAACCACCACAAGGTGGCACTGCCAAATTTACATTACCATGGGAGAGATAGGGAGTGAGCCGTCTTAGTATTATAGGGTCTTTGACTGATACTAAACACAGCTCGCTGGCGCAAGCTGGGAACGAAGGTTTTTTTGGGCGTTTTTTTGGTTTGTAGGTAAAACAGTTTATTTATCAGAACATTCATTTTTTCAGCGCGGAGGCACTTTTCTTCCAGACGTTTACATTACATTGTAAATAGGTAGATCACCGGGTATGTAGGGCATATTAGTAGATTATGATGGAGGTTAACATGTTAGCGGGTTAGTCACAATAAGTTCAGTATTATGGGCCAGGATGGTGGGTCACTGCAAAAACTGTGCTGCTATTATGGATATGGTGTATGTGATGGGAGTGGCTGAAAGAATGGAGCCCTCCCGCCACATGTCCCCACACTCAATCCAGTATGCTCTGGCACCTGATATATAGGGTACGCTCAGTTGCCTGTTTACCTTAGGTAAGTAATTGGGTGAGGGGAGAGGGGGGGGGGGCAGTGGACATGGAGGGAGGGGGCAGGAGAAGGAGGGAGGGGAGCAGCAAGCCAGGTCACAGGATCCAGGCTATGGTGCTTGTTAATTTCTCAGAGTGTAGGGCATAATTATAACCAATGTCGTAGTTTTAAATCACTTGAAATTGATGTATCATGATATAATGAAAAAAGTAAGAGTGGGAATTAATATGGGGTGTAATCAATTGTACTGATATTATTAAGAAATGAAGACATTGTACTTTGTACTAGGTAAAGTTAGATACTGAGGCTGTAGGTGCGAGACTACCAACTGTGATCAGTATAGGTAGGTTGAGTTCAGTCCAGGCTGTCACAGCATCCTCCCCTCAGATCCAGCACTGACTGCTGCTTTTTCTTGTCAATTTTAAACGTAATGAGGGCAACCAGAGATATTTGCTCAACCAAATTTGTGTATTATCAGTAAATCAGTCAGTAAATAATAATAGGAATACATTTATTTCAGGAGATTGCCAGAAGAATTTGAGTAAATAATATCTAAATCGAATGTGAGAAAATAATATCCAAATCGAATGGATATATAATCATTGTGATATATAATCTATTTCAGCCGAACTAGATTAATACACTACACTACAAAAGTAAATCTGAATTGAATGTAGCCATATATGCCATACAGTTCGATGACGCGCAATGTGTGCCATATTTAAAGGTGCATAGTCCGATGGTTTTGGGTTTCTGCCACTTTTAAAACAAATATAGAAGAGTGATTGTTATAATCTACCTCACTTTAGTTTGAAATAACATCTTTAACCATTCGGCTATTCCACCCCCGCTTAAGGCGAGCCTACGTGTTAATATTGATATATATGTAATTTTCCATGTGAATTTCCTTGGCCCGCCATGGCCCGTCACGGCCTCTCGTCCCGTCTGCAGGTTGACCGCTTCAGTCGGTGTACTTCCCGGGCTAAAGGCGGACAGCCAGAATATCATAGAAATACGGTTCTTGTCCCTTCTCCGCATCTATATACCGGAATAGTCTCCCATTATTACAACTAACTCTCTATCCTGTGTATGTATTAAAAGAGTTTAATTAATCCAGAAATATGCAGACACCATAGATGGTGCTGCTGCTGTCACTGTTAATCAGCCTATGTTAATTTGTTTACTATGTAAAATATTGCTACGTTAAGTTATGTTTCCAATAATATTATGTCTATTAATATCCCTGCAGAAGGGTTAATCGGCAGCTTAAGGCCTATCAGGCATGAGGCCCTTAGATATATAAAACAATCGAATATCAAAGACAAGTTGACCATAGCAGTTAATCTACAATAAGACTGGAGAATAGTAAAGAATGCAAGGAACGTTCCAATCACTTTCCAAGAGTTCACGGCTTTATTCTTACCCTAACTAACAGAGTTGTTTCAATTAACATGTGTAGTAAAGCTGGATCAAACCCCTCCCCTGTAATTTAATGAAAACAAGTTTAGAATTCCGACAATAAGAGCCTAAATCTCATCTAAAACATCAGAGCGTGCATAAAGTATGTCTGACGGGTCAGAGCCCGAGCGCTCGACCTTCCACCGTTGCTAGGAAAGTCACAATTGATGTATCCTAGCAATGCATTACAGCAGGGAACCCGGCCCCACAAATGGTGGCAGATGCGAGTCTGGTGAGTAGCCCGCATCTCAGAATGCGAGCTAATCAGCCCAGGCCCGCATTTCCACCGGTCGAGTAGTCTCGCCCACTATTTTAAATGTCTAACTTTTGAGATATTTGAAGTGTAAACATGTCAAATTAATTTTGGCAAGCACGCCAAAACCGTGACCCCACCGGTTTTTGCAGAAACAGATTCTATTAAATTAACTCAGTGTTCCCTTCTATGTTAGAACAAATGCTTAATAAGTGGACGGGTATCAAAGTTAGATATATAGAATCAAATTAGATAATTGTTTTGGTTTTGACAATTTAATGTTTCATCGGACTATGCAGCTTTAAATGATATCGACGTGATGGAGCAGTGGCGTGCACATTAAAACTCCAACACTGTCCAAGCAAAGCTCCTGATTACGCTCCAAGTGAAACACTGTCTACTTGTGGCAGTATGGCTACGGGGAGGGAGAGCGTTGTCTACCGGCATTCTATGACAGAAATAGCACAGGGACACACCGGGTTAGGGTTAGTGAGAGTTCACAGAGCTACTTCTTGAACCTGGAGTGTTAATAATAGAACATAGGCATAACAGTCACATTTGCCTATCTCTAGTGTATAAGGATGTATACATATAGACCACTTTCAATGTTTATAAACATTGTGTATGCGCCCGCAGCTTGGCTGCAGAACGAAGGCACGCTGCCATTGAGTTTGCCGGTACGCGCAGTGTAAAACGTTTATTTTATTCAAAATTAATAGAAATGCAGAACCCTAACCATATAAATTTGATATAATCTGTTCAGTGAATATGTTTTCTATATGTGTTCCAATCGGTTTGTTTCTAGGTGGTGTGCTTCTAGAGATATTTCACTTGTTCTCTATGAAGATTGCTCATAGCCATTGAGTTTGCAGTGTGACAGTGTGTCGTCCTGCACCCAAAAGGCCCGTTGCACTGACCTAGATACCTATTCTGACGTCATATGAAATCGGTCTATATAATAAAGGAAAGTTGAATACATCCAATACTTATGTTTGCTAATAAAGCGTGCTATATATAATGATTATATATATTTATCTGCATTGATGCAAACAGATATAACGGAAGGGACCAGACGGGGATGGCCGAATTAGTTGAGCGTCCGTCTCCCGTTTTGGTAGATCGTAGGACTCGAACCCACAGCTTCGAACCCTGGTCGAATCAAACCAATGACTTACAAATTTATACCTGTCGCTTCCTGGCCAGTCACTTGGCATTATTAGGAGAGGGGAAGAAGTGGTTGGCTCAGTGTCAGGATAATATGACTGAGTCGGGTATCAGGTTATGGTGCTGGCGGTCTGGTCTCCCAGTGGGACAGCAATATAAAGTCACCATGAGTGTGCACTGTCACAAGTGGGTACCCCTCCTGATATGACCTTAGATGGTGCCGGTACGTAAAGCTCCAACAACCAAACCAACCAACCTGAGGCCACCGCCGATCCCCCCACGCCTTCGCCCCAGTCCCCCGCCCTAGCCTCCGCCCCCGACCGCCGATTTGGGGTAACCGTGGCGCTGAGTTGATTCGTCGCTCAGATAACCATCGCAACGCGGCGCCGGGGTCCACTTCCGGTTTAATCCGGTCGGGACTGTGAGCGATAGGAGCTGCTCCTGACATTGGCGCGAGTGGCCTGTGTGGTCTGCGTGTGTAGTTCGGTTGGCGATGTATATATGGCGGGCAGTGTAGATGTAGAGGGTGGAGTGATGCGTGGCAGGCGGGGCGGGGGTGAGTGGGGGTGAGCAGGGGTGAGTGGAGGTGAGTGGGGGTGAGTGGGGGTAAATGAAGTATTGACTGTAAGATTAGAGCGCAACAAACCAGATGGCACCATTCAGATTGAGGATACATCAATACATACATACATACATACATACATACATATATATATACATACATACATATTGGTTGGTTGGTGGGATCTTGCGTCCTGGCAACATCTAATGTCATATCAGGACAGGTACCGACTTCTGACAGTGCGCACTCATGGTAAATTGATAGTGCTGCCCCACTGGGAGTCCAGGCCGTCTGCACCATGAGCTGATATCACACTCAGTTACATTATGCTGACGCTGGTCCTTGTCCTATCCTATTAATGCCGAGTGCCAGGCTAGGAAGCGACAAGTATCAATTTTATAACTCATCGGTTTGACTCGACTTGGAACCGAACTCCCGGTATCCCGCACACGAGGCCCACCCTCTACCGATTCTGCCACCGCATCTGGTCTTTTCTGGTATAAAGTCCATGGCAGAATTACCACGGAAATAAAAGAGGCAGTACCTACAGAGTGACTTATCCATCATGTGTCTCAACTACATCTCTCAATGATATTCTGTGTAGGGATTATGCTTATATAAAAACTGAAAGTTCCTGTAGATTTCACTATATATTAACAAAGTCCTTATTGCGTTGGCTGAACCTGTAAGAAAATAAGCCATTTGAGGAAGAACAACCTGGATACCTGGGTACTACCATATTGCTGAATTTCACACAGGTCCCCTGCAGCACCATTGAGTGGTGATGCCCTTCCTGTGGTCATCCATGCCCCAATGTCGGGTGCAGAATATTCAGTTGAGTGCAATGGGATATTGGACGCCATACACCCGGGAGCATTGAGATCTACCATACCTGCCACCGGGCATGGTGGCCAAATCAGTAGGCCTAGAAGAGGGTGGGCCTCGCGTGTAGGAGATTGGGAGTTCTGTTCCCGGTTGAGTCAAACCAATGACTTATAAAATTGATACTTGTCGCTTCCTAGCTTGCTGCTCTGCATTAATAGGATAGGGCAAAGACTGGTTAGCTCAATGTCAGGATAATGTGACTGAGTGAGATATCATGGTGCTGGTGGCCTGATTTTCCAGTGGGGCAACACTATAAAGTCACCCTGAATGCGCACTGTAACAAGTTGGTACCTGTCCTGATATGACCTTAGATGTTGCCAGGATGTAAAACTCCAACGACTAACCAACCAACCACATATGCCACTTCGGGTAGCATATGTGGTTGGGTAGGAATCGGCCGACGCCTTCATGACCATGCTGGCGTCGGCCGATTATGTCACAACTGCCCGTGAATGGGCATTGCTCATTGCAGGCCATAGCTCTTCACATTCGCATCACATAATATAGTGGAGCATTGACTCAATCTGCTACCAGCTACCTCCGTTAAAAGGACACTGGCGGTATACTGTTACTACAATTCAAAATCCCAATTCACTAAATCCGCTTTCAATCCGCTGTCTAGCTCAAAGGACTGGTGATGTAATGTAATTGTTATGTATGTACCAAAGCACGATGGTAAGAGATGTAAAGTCCTACATCAAAACCAGAGACTGCCGAACAAACCAAACTGGACTGTAAACATCTGTTAACTCGTTCATTATACATCGAAACCAGAGACTGCCGAACAATCCGAACTGGAATGGAAACAACTCGTTCATTATATTTTGTTGCTTGTTTTATTCTTGTATCTTCGAATCGATCTTGTTCTTTTATTGTTTGTGAAAGGAAGATGCTATGTATGTACTGAGGCATGGCAGGCCGGGAAACAGCCCATCGGGACCAGCTTCACAGGCGACCAGCGTAGACTGGCGGGAACTGTAATAAAGCATTGAGTAACTAGACGCCAACATGTGCAGTCGTTCCTGAGTTCTAACTTTGCAGTAATAACCATTCACAAACCTGACCACCCGACGCGGGGGTTAGCCGAAATGGTAGAGCATAGGCTTCATGTGTGCAAGGTCGGGAGTTCGAATCTCAGCTGAGTTAAACCGATGACTTATAAAATTGATATTATCACTACCTAGCCTGGTGCTCGCCATTGGTCGTAATGCGAAGCATTACGCTTGATGCGAGGAGAGGAAGAGACCCTCCCCCGCCCCGGGCTGTCGCGCTGCGCTCACACCTCACCAGACCCCGCCGCGCGCCGCTTCCTCCCCCGCCCCCATGTCGCGCAGCATTCGCGCCTCACCCGACGCCCGCTGCTCACCCTCACTCGCCCTCCCCCGGGCCGGCAGCTTTCACAACTCACCTGCTGTCGCCCGCCCCCCCCCTTCCCTTATAAGGCCGCCCGCCGGCCTCCCTCAGGCACTCGCCCTCCTGCCGCCTTCCAGATCTCTGCCTTCTTTTCCTGTCTTTGGATTTCTTCACCTCGGACCGATCCACCATGCCCGGGCGCGGAAAGGGGAAAAGCCGGAGGAGCACCAGGATGCCGGGAGGCTCCGCACCCTCCTCGGGCCCGGCCTCACCCTCGGCGCCCTCGGGCCGCCCCTCCAGCGACAAGGCCCTCCTCCTGGAGGGGATCAGCCGGCTCTCTACCCGCCTGGAGGCCGTCGAGACCGGGGTCCCCCGAGGAGACCCGGACAGCCCCCAGCCCGCCTCAATGCGGGAGGCCGCCTACAGACCGCCGCCCGCCCCAGCGCCTCGGGCCCACGCCGCGATCGGGAGCCGACCGCCTCCCCCGCCTCAAGCGACTCTACCTGGGGCGGTTCATCCACAGTACGAGGGGTACAACCGCCTCGCCGCCGCCTCGGCCCCGCCGCCCGCATACCGCCAGGAGACGGTAGACGGCGGCCGACGCAGTCCGCGAGATCCTGGCCTCCGCCGAGGCGCGCCACACCGATCGGCGCCGAGGTGTCCCCTCAGACTACGTCTTCCCCTCCGACCTGGTAGAGAGAGGCCCGGGACGGAAGCCGGTGAAACTGGGTGAGGCCACCAAGGACGAGTACCACCTCGCCCTCCTCACTCTGGTCAACCACCCCTCCTTCCCCGCCCACTCTCTCCAGGGCCTACACCACCATCACCTCACCATCATGAGGGACAACCTCGTCCACCCATGGCCGGCCGTCCGCCGGTACTCAGAGACCATCTTCTCATGGATCGCGGACGGGAGGCTCCCCCAAGGGTGGCACGATCCCGTGGCCCTCAACATGATCCGAGTCGACAGCATGTTGACCATGGACTCCCCCACCACGCCCCTCACAGCTCCCCGAGGCGACGATGGGGCCCGAGGCGCACACCTGCCCCGGCAGCATGTCGACACCCGCACCGCCTACGATAGGCACGCTCACGGGGCCCCCTGCTCCGCTTGGAACCACGATCCCGCCTCGTGCGATCAGGCCCCCCTCGGAGAGGCCCACGGCGAGGTGGGAGACAGGCGCCGGCACGTCTGTGCATATTGCGCCAACGTGCGACGCATATTAACGATGCACAGCGAGGCCGGATGCCGCACCAAGCAAGCCCGTGAGCGCCAGACCCCGGCCGCCTCGGCGGATTTTTGATCCGCCGGCCTCCCCCCGGCTGGCCCAGGGGGCCTTGCCCGGCGCCTCACCCCAACCACTGCCGACAGCCCCGCGACTTCCACCGACAGCCCCCCAGCGAACACCGATCGAAACGCCGCCCAGACGAAGCTGAGGATCATCACCTCGCACCTCACACCTCAGACGAGTCAGCCCAGCCTCACGAGAGACCCTCCCCAGACAGCCCAGCCACCGACCCTCACGACACCGCCTTCATGAACCCGCCCGACCCGACCCCGACTCCCACCCCGCCCAGCCCTGAGGAGTTCGCTGCCCCCCTGATCGACCCTCGCCGGACCTCCTCCCCCCAGGCCTCAGGAGCGGGCCTCCCTTTTTTGGCCGCCCGCTCCCCCTCCACGTAGGCCCCGGACCTTCCTCTAAACCAGACCTGCCTCCCCGGGCCTGCGCCTCGGGCGCCCGTGCCCCCGCCTCGGGTGCGCCTCGAGCCCTCTCCTTACTCTTTGGCGGAGGGCTCCTCAGCCCCCCCTCTACCAGAACTCTGACATTGCTCCTTATGAGCCCCTCCTGTATTTATCTGTTCTGCTCCTCATGAGCCCCTCACTGTATTGCTCCTCACGAGCCTGTTTCTTTGCTCCTCATGAGCCCTTTCCTTGTTTCTTTTGCCTGTTTTACCTGTTCCTCTGTATGCTCTGTTTGAGGCGTTAATAAAAACGCCTTTTCTCCCACCCCCGCCTTCCCTTCTTCCTTTTCGCGCATCACTAGGATAGGACAAGGACTGATTAGCACAGTGTCAGGATAATGTGACTGTCTGGGAAATTGTGGGTCATGGTGCGGGTGACTTCATAGTGCTGCCCCACTGGGACAGCGCCATAAGTGCACACAAACTGTCACAAGTCAGTACCTGTCCGGGTATGACCTGAGATGTTGCTAGTATGTAAAATAACAACAACAAATCTCCATGCACTAAATTCGCTTTCAGCTGTCCAGTTAAAAGGATTGTGGCAGTGTGATGCAATGACCATTCACAAATCTCCATCCATTCACTAAATCCACTTTCGGCTGTCCAGTTGAAAGGACTGTGGCGGTGTGATGCAATCACCATTCACAAATCTCCATCGATTCACTAAATCCACTTTCGGCTGTCCAGTTGAAAGGACTGTGGCGGTGTGATGCAATGACCATTCACAAACACCCATTCACTAAATCCACTTTCGGCTGTCCAGTTGAAAGGACTGTGGCGGTGTGATGCAATCACCATTCACAAACACCCATTCACTAAATCCACTTTCGGCTGTCCAGTTGAAAGGACTGTGGCGGTGTGATGCAATGACCATTCACAAACACCCATTCACTAAATCCACTTTCGGCTGTCCAGTTGAAAGGACTGTGGCGGTGTGATGCAATCACCATTCACAAATCTCCCTTCACTAAATCCACTTTCGGCTGTCCAGTTGAAAGGACTGTGGCGGTGTGATGCAATCACCATTCACAAATCTCCCTTCACTAAATCCACTTTCGGCTGTCCAGTTGAAAGGACTGTGGCGGTGTGATGCAATCACCATTCACAAATCTCCCTTCACTAAATCCACTTTCGGCTTTCCAGTTGAAAGGACTGTGGCGGTGTGATGCAATCACCATTCACAAATCTCCCTTCACTAAATCCACTTTCGGCTGTCCAGTTGAAAGGACTGTGGCGGTGTGATGCAATCACCATTCACAAATCTCCCTTCACTAAATCCACTTTCGGCTTTCCAGTTGAAAGGACTGTGGCGGTGTGATGCAATGACCATTCACAAATCTCCCTTCACTAAATCCACTTTCGGCTGTCCAGTTAAAAGGACTGTGGTGGTGTAATGCAATGACCATTCACAAATCTCCATTCACTAAATCCACTTTCGGCTGTCCAGTTAAAAGGACTGTGGCGGTGTGATGCAATGACCATCCACAAATCTCCATTCACCTCACTAGAATACGACAAGGAGCGGGGGAATGACGAAGACCAATTGTCCGCAATTGAACATTTTCTGGCTTAATCATCTAATGTACCCCAAAAGGGTGACCTAATTTTTACATTCGAAGTAGGAACTGTGCTGGTGCGACTGGATGGGGTGGCCGAATCGGTAGAGCGCAGGCCTCCCATGCCGGAGATCGGGAGGTCGATTACCGGTCGAGTCAAACCATCATCATCATCAGCATGCTGTCAGTCGCAATGCGACAAAGACTGCTTTTATTTCTTAACCGCCGCTATTACGTGTGGTTGGGCATTTCCTAAAAGCTGCTTGCAAAGTGTTGAAGTGCTGCTGGCTTTTGCAAGTTACTAGCAGCACTCTCTCAGGGAGCAAATAGAGGTCTCACACCGGCAAGAACATGTCAAGACAGGCGCTACCTATTTGTCCCTGCAGTAGCTGGCCGCGAGATGTTGGGGAGTTCCCTTCATAACCACCCTTAACGCTGCCATGGAAGCATGGTTTTCTGTTAGGGTTTGCTCCCTTAGCCTTTGGTTCTATCAAGAACCTATACCACAAGGCAGTGGTTTATAACTTTGCAAGGCAGGGGTGTCAAACTCCCTGAGGTATTTTAGCAGATAGGTACTACATTACCCGCATACACAAAGTCAAACCAATTACTTACAAAATTGATACTTGTCGCTCAGCATTAATAGGATAGGGCAAGGACTGATTAGCTCAGTGTCAGGATAATGTGACAGTGGGATATTCAGTCATGGTGCTTACGGCATGACTTACCAGTGGGGCAGCACTATAATGTCACAATAAACGTGCACTGTCATAAGTTGGTACCCGTCGTGATATGACATTATATGTTGCCAGGGTGGAAAACTCCAACAAGCAAACAACTGATGGTGCGCATGCGCTGACCGACTACTGGTTCCCTCACGGCGGCCACCCCATGTGTATGGCTACAGGTGTAGTGTTTAGAAATACCATCCCATCCCAGGGTCAGGTATGGTCCGCCAAGGCATGCTCATCCTAACGCATGCTCACCCCAACTTGGAGCACATTCCAGTGATAGCTGCCATGCTCAGGCCTTCAGCATATACAAACTAAATACACCACACAGCACTCACTAAACACACCACACACAACTAAGTAAATACAGCACAAACGACTAAGTAAGTACACCATACATCACTCACTAAACACACCATACACCAGTAACTAAATACACCACACACCACTAACTAAATACACCACACACCACTAACTAAATACACCACACACCACTAACAAAATACACCACACACCACTAACTAAATACACCAAAGACCACTAACTAAATACACCACCCACCACTAACTAAATACACCACCCACCACTAACTAAATACACCCCACACCACTGACGAAATACACCACACACCACTAACTAAATACACCACACAGGACTCACGAAACACACCACACATAACTAAGTAAATACACCAAACACCACTAACTAAATACACCACACACCACTAACTAAATACACCACACACCACTAACTAAATACACCCCACACCACAAACTAAATACACCACACACCACTAACTAAATACACCCCACACCACTAACTAAATACACTACACACCACTACCTAAATACACCCACACCACTAAGTAAATACACCCCACACCACTAACTAAGCACACCACACACCACTACCTAAATACACAACACACAACACACTACACACATGACAGACCACTAACTAAATACACCACATGCCACTCACCCAACACACCACATACCACTCACTAAGCACACCACTCACTGGACACACCACAAAAAACCCTCACTCAACACGCCACTACCTAAATACACCCCCACAACTCACTGAGCACACCACATACCACTACCTAAATACACCACATACCACTCACTAAACACACCACTCACTGAACACACCACCAAAAACCCTCACTCAACACACCACTCACTAAGCACACCACACACCACTCACAGTAGATACCACACGCCACTCAGTAAACATACAACACATCCCTCTCTCAACACACCACACAGTCCTCACCCAACACTGCATACACCACTCACTAACCACACTGTACACCCCTGATCAAATACACCATACACTCATCACAAAGTACACCACACATCCCTAACCCAACACAACACACCTCCCTCTCTGAACACACGACACTCCCTTTACTCAACACACCACACACCACATACCCTTCTCCCTGTACCTACTACATTACTACATTTTAATCAGGCCATTGCTCCATTCGCTTCCTTTCCATCTCTCATCTCACGGTTTTCACACACACCGACTCTAAAACTACATCGCTTTATAGCAAAGAACATCTATTTGAAAATCAACGTGCACTTTAATGAGGAAGGATCACATCATAGAGATATTAAAGCACATAAAAAGCAGATCAATGTAGCAATCAGACAGCCATTAAATGATGTAAGCTAATGACCGGCGTAAAATACATATATATATATATATGTTGCCAGGGTGTAAAACTCCAACAAGCAACCAACTGATGGTGTGCATGTGCGGACACACTACTTGCTCCCTCACGGTGGCCACCTCATGTGTATGGCTACAGGTGTGGTGTCTAGAAACACCTTCCCGTCGCAGGGTCAGGAATGGTCTGCCAATGCTTGCTCATCCCAACTCATGCTCACCCCAACTGGGAGCATATATATATATATATATATATATATATATATATTCGCCTTCAACTTAGGATAACCAGTGCACTGGTTGCCCACTCTGCTGAAGAGCTCCAGAAAATAGTGGACGCTTTCTCCGATGCATCAAAGAAGTTCAGCCTGTAGATTAACATCAAGAAGACGGAGGTGCTGTACCAACCCAACTCTACAAGAACCTGAGAGGAGGAGATCATGGTTGACGGAAACAAGCTGAACTCAGTTTCGGAATTCAACTACCTCGGAAGCACTATATCAAGTGCTGGACGCATTGATGCTGAAATACAGAGGAGGATGGCCAAGGCTAGCGCATCTTTCGGCCGACTACGCCAGAGACTCTGGAACAACCACCATGTGTCCATTCGGGTCAAAGGCAAGATCTACCATGCAACCGTGCTATCCACCCTACTATACGGAGCCGAGGCCTGGACAGTCTACAGACAACAGGTGTAAAAGCTGCATGCCTTCATGATGCGACATCTGCGTTCAATCATGAGGCTAACCTGGAAGGACAAAGTGACAAATAAGGAAATACTCGAACGGACGGGGCTGCCCTCTATGGAAGATTGTCTGATCAAAAAGAATCTCTGGTGGACTGGACACCTCATGAGGATGTCATCAGACAGGCTACCAAACCAGATCCTCTATTCTCAACTGTCTTCTGGTTACAGAAAGAGAGGGCGCCCTCGTCTCCAGTTCAAGGATACCATCAAGAGAAACCTGAAGCTGAGAGACATTAAGACCGACTCAAGGACGCAACTCTCACAGCAGAGAGCTAAATGGAGAGCGGCAGTCAAGTAATGAAAGCAGTCTTTGTCGCATCGCGACCGACAGGATGATGATGATGATGATGATCGGAGGCGGTGGCCGAATCAGTAGAGCGCGGGCCTTCTGTTGCAGGAGACCGGGAGTTTGGTTCCTGGTTGACTCAAACCAATGACTTACAAATCAGATAATTGTGGGTTCCTAGCCATGCGCTTAGCATTAATAGGATACAACAAGGACTGGTTAGCTCACTGTCAGGATAATGCGACTGAGTGAAATATCGGGTCATGGTGCAAGTGGCCTCATTTCACACCGAGGTCTCACTATAAAATTGCAATGAGTGTACACTGCCACAAGTCGGTACCTGTCCTGATATAACCTTAGATGTAGCCAGGACGCAAAACTCCAACAACCAACCAACCAACTTAGGAATATAAATCACTGGGAGTAACCAGCCATTCGATGATTAGACAGCTCGGCCATTGGCTTAAACATGAATTAGATCAAGTATATTATACCTTTTAACCAATCATGCTAAAGAACAGACAACGTGCCCGATTGCTTTCAGTAAGAAATGGATCAAATAGATTAATCCTGGGCAGATTCTTACTGAAAGGACTCACTCTTAGTTAATTACATCATTTACAATCTCATTGCTCACGGTTCTTTGGTATAAGAGAAGAATGCTTTCAGGACAGATCCAATATTCTCATTTGTTCTAATTTCCCTGAAGGAACTGATCAACTTTTTTCGCATCCCTACATGGTTACCAGCGTGCTGTATGGCTTGGTTAGTTGTTGGAGTTTGTACGTCCTGGCAACATCTAAGGTCATATGAGGATGGGTACTGACTTGTGACAGTGTGCATTTATGGTGTCTTTATAGTGCTGCCCCACTGGGAAATCAGGCCGCCGGCACAATGACACGATATCCCACTCACATTATCCTGACACTGAGCTAACCAGCCCTTGCCATAAACTATTAATGCTGAGCTTCAGGCTAGTACCAATTTAATAAGTGATAATTAGTATTGATTTCATAAGTCATTGGTTTGACTCGACGGGAACTTCTATTGGACATTGTCAGGTTCAGGTAGAATGATTTGATTCTCTAGACTACAAGCACAAAAACAATAGCAAAAGAAGCTACTTTAATTACCTAAATTTCGTTAGGTATTTTTAGTAGCATTTCGAAATGCTATATATTGTCATAACAGCCAATTAGAACAGTGTGATGATTTATATTGAAGTCATCGGACGCGGTGGCCTAATCGGGAGAGCGCAGGCTTCCCGTGAGGAAGGTCGAAAGTTCGAATCCCATCCGTTTCAAAACACTGACTTACAAGTTTGATATTTCTCTGGTGCTCGGCATTACTAGGATAGGGTAACCCTGGGTGGTTAGCTCAGTATCAGGATAATTGTGACGGAGTGGCATAGCGGATCGTGATGGTGCCAGGGGCCTGGTCTCCCAGTGGGGCAGAACTATCAAGTCACCGTGAATACTAACTGTCACAAGTTGGTTTCTCGTCCTGATATGACCATAGATTGTTTGTTTGTTGTTGTTTTGATTCCTACCAACATCTAAGGTCACCATTTACTAAGTCGATCATGTACTTTCACACAACAGGTCATACGAATGTATGGGGCTGTCACACTACGACGTAACGACGTCAACGTAGGGAGAACGTGAAGAACGTTGAACTTCTCGGCGTAGTATGCAAATTTGGGCAGAAGTTGAACGTGGATGCAGCGTAGTGGAAGAGAGCGTAACGTTGGTAAAGCGTAGTGATACAGTCAATCCCCGAGAGAGGACAACGTCACTACGTTCACGGAACGTTATGAACGTTATTCCATCACCAGAAGAACGTTACATGACGTTAGCTATGTCGTGACACGTTGAACGTATGTTGAATGCATGTTCTCCTGACGTTCTCCTGACGTTCTCCTGACGTTCTCGTGATGTTCTCCTGACGTTCCCATTAAGCCTCGTAGGCTTTTGCACTTGGTTTAATGTGGGTCAACGTAGTGGAACGTAGTAGAACGTAGTTGAACGTAGTGAGCAGCATTGAAATAACGTCCATTTAACGTCATTGACGTTCACTGAACGTGAACAGAACGTACGGCAACGTAAACCTTAGTTCGACCTACGTCGAAAGTTTTGAACTGTCCAAAACCTTGACGCAACTCGACTAACACGACGTAATGTGCGTAGCTCGACGTCATTCTAACGTCATTCTGACATCATCATGACGTAACCCAACGTCATGACGAAAAATGCCCACGTTAGGCTCACGTTGGCTCGTTACGTCGTAGTGTGACAGGGGTATTAAGCAGGGGCCCCATATATGGTCCTTGACCACATTCATGGTGTATGGCCAAAGCCCCTACACTACACCTGCTCATGCGACCCGGTATCGACTGAGTGATTGGTTTGTTTGTTTGGTGTTTTACGTCCTGGCAACATCTAAGGTCACATCAGGTCGGGTACCGACTTGTGACAGTGCACACTCATGGTGACTTTAAAGTGCTGCCCCATTGGGAAATCAGGCCACCGGCACCATGACCCGGTTTCCCACTCAGTCACATTATCCTGACACTGAGCTAACCACTCCTTGCCCTATCCTATTAATGCCAGGTGCCAGGCTAGGAAATGACAAGTATCACTTTTAAAGTCATTGATTTGACTCGACCGGGGACCAAACTGCCGACCTTCCACACGCGAGGGCCGCACTGTACAGATTCGGCCACCACGCCCTGTCTGAGTGATTGGAATCTCCTCACTACTGTGTAACCAATTCATCAAATATACGAGCTTTCCATCCCAGCTCACCGGGAACACCCCATCCTTAAGGCCCAGTCAGACCTTACGCACTGAGTACCGGACACCACCGGACAAAGAAGTATCTAGTCCCGTCAAGGAACGTACATTAACGAATATCCACATGTCTAACGGACAGACCGGACACCAACCGGACACCAACCGGACACCAACCGGACACCAACTGGACACCAACCGGACACCTACCGGACTGTTCACAGACGCGCCAAAAACCGACAGACCGAATTCCCGCGGCACCATCAACGGACTGTTCAGGATACAAACCGGACACCTAACGGATGGGTTCCAGACATGAAACGGACAAAACGGACTAAACAGACTTAAAACGGACACCAACCATACACCTCAGTCCGGCGGTGTCCGGTTCAAGTTTTGTGCATGTTCGAATCTTGCTACCGTACACACCGGACACCACCTGACACAGAATGGACACGCTGTATGCCAACCGTATGTAAACCGTACATTGCCGTATTTCACCGACAGTGTCCAGTTTCTGTCCATTCCTCAATCCGGTGAGGTCTGACTGGGGCTTTATGCACATCACTCTGCCACCCAAGCGATTCTAAGAAGCCGGACGTGATATACTAATATCGGACCTATGGGGTTGAATACTGGCTAAATTGTGTATGCCAATAGCTCATTTATGTAAGGCTTTTCAGTTTGTGTACCACTTCTCATTTTGTGGACATCTTCTCAGTTTCGGTGCAGCTTAGTTTGTGTACAGTTTTTCAGAGTGTGTAAAGCTTCTCAGTTTGATTACAGCTTCTCAATTTGTGTAAGACTTCTCCATGTGTGTAGTTTCTCAGTTTGTGGCCAGCTTCTCAGGTTGTGTACAGTTTCTCAGTTTGTGTGCAGCTTCTCATAACTCTCTACAGTTTCTCATTTTGTGTGCAACTTCTCAATGTGTGTACAGTTTCTCACAGCTGGATAAAACTTCTCATGTTGTGTACAGCTTCTCAAGTTGTGTACAGCTTCTCAGTTTGTGTACATCTTCTCAATTTGATTACAGCTTCTCAATTTGTGTAAGAATTTTCAGTTTGCGTACAACTTCTCAATTAGTGTACAGCTTCTCAATTTGTGTACAGCCTCTCAGTTTGTGTACAGTCTCTCAGTTTGTGTACAGCTTCTCCGTTAGTGTACAGCCTCTCAGTTTGTGTACAGCTTCTTCGTTAGTGTACAGCCTCTCAGTTTGTGTACAGCTTCTCAGTTTGTGTACAGCCTCTCAGTTTGTGTACAATCTCTCAGTTTGTGTACAGCTTCTCAGTTTGTGTACTCCTTCTCAGTTTGTGCACAGCCTCTCAGTTTGTGTACAGCTTCTCAGTTCGTGTACAGCTTCTCAATGTGTGTGCAGCTTCTCAGTTTGTGTACAGCCTCTCAGTTTGTGTGCAGCTTCTCAGTTTGTGTACAGCTTCTCAGTTTGTGCACAGCCTCTCAGTTTGTGTACAGCTTCTCAGTTTGTGTACAGCTTCTAAATGTGTGTGTACAGCTTCTAACTTTCCATACAGCTGTTCAGGTTCTACACAGCTGTTCAGGAGAGGTCATCCCAGTTATTCCTCCAGACAAATCTGGTTCTATATCCTTTGCATTTATTCATATAAATATATATATATATGTATATATGTATATATACACACTGTCCAGAGGGTAGTATTGCGAGCTATTTCCCTTGGTTTTGCTACGATCAGAATCTGGAGAGGAGAGCAAATTATTTACGTTGTAGGCATTCTTCACATCATTATTTATAATATCTTAAAGGTGAATAGTCCGATGAAAACGTCAAATTGTCAATACCAAAGCAATTATCTAACTTAGATACTGGTGTACTTATTACAGATTTGTCGCTACCTAGAAGGAGACATTGGGGCAATTTAATGGAATCTGTTACTGCAGAAGCCTCTGGGTTCAGAGTTTTTGAGTGCTTGCAAAAATTGTATTTCCATGTTTGCACTTCGAATATCTCAAAAGTTAACCATTTATAGTAAATATTACTTCAAACTAAGGTCAGGTGGATAATAGCGATCAACCTAATATATTTATCTCAGAAAATGACAGAAACTCAAAACCATCGGACTATGCAACTGTAACTGACCAATCAGGGTGTAAAATAGCAATCATACATAGTTTAATGTTGGATGGTTCGATGAAACATATTTATTTCCAAATCAAAGCACATTCTTACATTCGATTATTTATTATACTTATACCCCTGTCACACTACAATGTAATGAGTGAACGTGAGCCTAACGTGGTGATATTTCGTCATTACATTGATGGACGTTGGATTACGTTATGATGACGTCATAATGATGTTAGAGTGACGTCGAGCTACGTCACATTACGTCGTGTAACGTCGATTAACGTCGAGGTTTTGGACATGTTCAAAAGTTTCGACGTAGGACGAACGTAATGGTTTACGTTCACCGTACGTTCTGTTCACGTTCAGCGAACGTCAATGACGTTAAACGGACGTTATTCCAACGCTCCTCACTACGTTCAACTACGTTCCACTACGTTGACCCCCATTAAACCGAGTGCAACTGCCCACGGGGCGTAATGGGAACGTCAGGAGAACGTCAGGAGAACGTCAGGAGAACGTCAGGAGAACGTCAGGAGAACGTCAGGAGAACGTCAGGAGAACGTATTATGACATAGCTAACGTCACGTAACGTTCTTCTCGTGATGGAATAACGTTCATAACGTTCCGTGAGCGTCATTACGTTGACCTCTCTCGTTGAATGACGGTATCACTACGCTTTACCGACGTTACGCTCTCGTCCACTACGCTGCATCCACGTTCAACTTCTGCACAAATTTGCATACTACGCCGAGAAGTTCAACGTTCTTCACGTTCTCCCTACGGCGACGTCGTTACGTCGTAGTGTGACAGGGCCATTAGATACTGGTGCATTAGCATGGACAGAATAATCAGTGAATGTATGACCTGATCCCTGTGGACACCTACTTTGAGGCAGCCATTAAGGAGGGACATCATTAACCAATTAGGTCAATATCCTGGCCTCATTAGCCTTGCCCTCATTCCAAACAGGCTATTTTTGAATTAGGTCATTTCACATCACTTTGTCATCACAAAATGTCAATAGCGAGAGGAGATTTGGAAAGCTTGCCTCTATTGTCTTGGGTTCTTTCAGCTCAAAGTGCTCCGAAATTAGCAAGTGTTCATCAAAATTATTCTAGACTAATGATTAATAGGGTATGCTGATCAATTTGATATATTTATCTATTTAAAAAAGGGCAAAGATTCCAACGCCATTAGACTATGCAACTTTAAGAAGAATGCCAAATCCATTCCTTGGAGGGTACCAACCTGTTGTGCTACAGCTGTAGAAGCATCAACCCCGCCTGCTGGCAACCCGAGACCCACCCTACTTGCCAAATCCTGACAGAAACCGAACGCCTGGCATCTCCAAGCGCAATGGAAGAAGGAATTGGATCTGACTGGGGAATCCACTATGCGCATGTTTGATGGGATGTTGCACAACCGAAAGAGGATATGAAATCATGGTTGTTTTGGATTTCTAAATTATCGGAAAGAGTAGCCTATGTGGTGGCAGCGGGTTTCTTCCAAAGAAATATGTCAAAATGACCATATGTTTGATGTCCAATAGCCAATGATACAATAAAATAATCAAGGTATTGTAGAGGTGTCGTTAAATAAAACAAGCTTTAATTTGGATTTTGAAAGCATTGCTAGCTTTAGGGGAATAATCCATAGACGTATGGGGCGCTCTAAATGGAGTCCAATACGCTCGCATTGTTATATCTATGATATTAAGGCCCCGTCACACTACGACGTAACGATGTCAACGTAGGGAGAACGTGAAGAACGTTGAACTTCTCGGCGTAGTATGCAAATTTGGGCACAAGTTGAACGTGGATGCAGCGTAGTGGATGAGAGCGTAACGTTGGTAAAGCGTAGTGATACCGTCATTCAACGAGAGAGGACAATGTCATTATGCTCACGGAATGTTATGAACGTTATTCCATCGCCAGAAGAACGTTACGTGATGTTACATACGTCATGAGACGTTGAACGTACGTTGAATGTACGTTCTCCTGACGTTCTCCTGACGTTCTCCTGACGTTCTCATGACGTTCTCATTACGCCGCGTGGGCATTTCCACTCGGTTTAATGTGGGTCAACGTAGTGGAACGTAGTTGAACGTAGTGAGCAGCATTTGCCTAACGTCCGTTTAACGTCATTGACATTCACTGAACGTGAACAGAACGTACGGCGAACGTAATACCCCTATCACACTACGACGTAACGAGCCAATGTGAGCCTGACGTGATCACTTTACGTCATTCCGTTGCCATACGTTTGGTTACGTTATGATGACGTCATAATGACATTAGACTGACGTCGAGCTACGTCACGTTACGTCGTGTTACGTCGGCGCGCGTCAAGGTTTTGAACCTGTTCAAAACTTTCGACGTGACGCGAACGTAAGGGTTTACGTTCGCCGTACGTTCTGTACACGTTCGGCGAACGTCAATGACGTTAAACGGACGTTAGTCAAACATTCCTCACTACGTTCCACTACGTTCCACTCGTTGACCCACATTAAAGCCGGTGGAAACGTCCATGCGGCGTAATGGGAACGTCAGGAGAACGTCAGGAGAACGTCAGGAGAACGTCAGGAGAACGTCAGGAGAACGTCAGGAGAATGTCAGGAGAACGTACGTTCAGTGTTTCGCCAACGTTTAATGACGTAAGGTAACGTAAAGCAACGTAGTTCTGGCGATGGAATAACGTTACTGCCGTTACTCTCTCATCCACTACGCTGCATCCACGTTCAACTTGTGCCCAAATGTGCATACCACGCCGAGAAGTTCAACGTTCTTCACGTTCTCCCTACGCCGACGTCGTTACGTCGTAGTGTGACAGGGCCATTAACCCTTACGTTCGAGCTACGTCGAAAGTTTTGAACATGTCCAAAACCTCGACGTAACTCGACGTAACACGACGTAATGTGATGTAGCTCAACATCATTCTGACGTCAGCAAAACGTCAGCAAAACTTAATCCAACGTACGTCCACCATAATGACGAAAAATCACCACGTTAGGCTCACGTTTGCTCGTTACGTCGTAGTGTGACAGGGGTATTAGGGACTATGTCTCATTTGGTTGCAAGGCATTGGCCGAGGGTGTGCTAAAATAAATAAGTAATATTGACGTAGTATGTCAAAATTTATTGATTTCTTTTATTTTGTTGTTGGTACATTAGTTCATTAAGGAGAAGAAATTTCAATCGCGGATGATTGATCTTCCTCATTCCACTGCTCCTTGCCCGATCATAATAATGCAGAGTGCCTGGCTAGGAAGTGATAAGTATAAATTTGGAAGTCATTGGTTTGTCCTGACCAGGGTTCGAACCTTTGAGTTCGAATCCCACAACCTCCCGAAATGGGTGACGGACACTCAACTCATTCGGCCTTCCCGTCTTGTTTCACGTAGTTTCTTCTAGTGTTTAGTAAACCAACTGATGCATGGGGTGTGTCCCCCCCCCCTCCCCACTCACCCACACACACACATTTCAGCATGGCCAGTACAGTAAGGCACTCCAATAGGGTAATAACGGAACCACTTGGGAAAGCTGCTCTTGATGTGATACTCTGTTTTACTCTGATTAAAGACTGGACGCGGTCGCTGAATCGGTAGAGCGCAGGCCTCGAGTGCGGAAAGTCAGGAGTTCAATTGCCGGTAGAGTCAAACCAATGGCGTACAGCATTGATACTTATCGCTTCCTCACCAGGCGCTCGCCATTATTAGGAGAGGGCAAGGATTGGTTGGCTTAGTGTCAAGTTAATGTGACGTGACAGAGTGAGATATCAGGTCATGGTACTGGTGGGCTGGTCTCCCAGTGGGGCAGAACTATAAAGTCGCCATGAGAGCACACTGGCACACTGTCCTAATATGACATTAGATGTCACCAGGACCTAAAACTCCAACAACTAACCAACCTGAAATGGAAAGCGTGAGTAATGCTGATACAACAAACACTGGGAACATATTTTTTTTGTTTTTCTTGAAGATTTATACTGCCTATCATGGATAAGTCTGAATAGACTTGTTTGTCGATAGAAAGCCCAATACTACACTTTTACCGACCCAAGGGATTTTTAACCTCCCACGGCAGATCGACATGGTATGAGAACAACTGGCCTTTGATGATGCTGTAAGTTATACACAGCGGTGGAAATCCAAGTTGGCAGAGGTGGGGGTCACAGGGAATCGAACCACTGACCTTCAGATTAGGAGTCTGACCTAGAAAAAAGTCAGACACTCTAACCACTCCATATATGAATTTGATCAAGGGATAATATGGACATGCTTGAAGATCTTTGTTGTTATTTTACGTCCTAGCAACATCTAAGGTCATATCAAGACGGCATACTTGAAGAAACACTTACTGCAAAGGGTACGTCACACCGAGTCCATAACATAGATGTCAAGGCCAAAGTATATGGTCCATGGGCCAGTGTCTCGAGCCCCCCCAAAAAGTATGTTCTAATGAATTTTAAAATATTTCTTTTAGTGATTATTTGTTTATTCTGCTCATAACGGTTAAGTGAGCGCACTTGGGTTTGCCGCTGTGCAGTAGTGGTCATAATCCATATGGATTGATTTCCTTCATCAATCATTTCTGTTAATTTGTTTGTGGTGTAAAATCGGCGATTTCTCACTTTTGTTAAAATAGTTTTTTTTGGTTTTCGACTATATTTTATAGATAGTCAAACTGTTTCTACCAACTAACAAACAATTGTTATTTAATCAATTAAAGGTAACTCAAGTACATACTATATGAACTATTTCTTGTTCAACTTGATTTTGGATCAGATGCAAGGTTGATATTTTCTATGTAACTTTGTCAAAAACAAAATGACCAAATTTGTTAAATTATTGACAAACAATGGTGACATTTCCCACAATAAGGTAATTTTGGCTTGCCCAACACAATTGTAATATAGTGAAAAGTGCACTGCTGCAAAACGCAATATGCATCGGTTAAAACAATTAAACTGCATCCAATGACAATATCCATGAGTTCCAGGGAACACATCTAAAAACTCCGTGACAAACTAAGGTGGTCCAGGGGAGGGCATGCTCCTTGGAATATTTGTAAAAAAAACTACGAATAAAATGATGCAATCTGGCACCTACTTGCACATATATTGGTCTTGAAATTCAAACTGTTCTAAGAATTTAAGAGTAACAAATAATTAAAAGGTTTTTAGTTTTTTTGTGGACAGGATTTTATTCCCGCTAATTTGAAAACTCAGTTTTCGCTTAAATCAGCGATTTCGTTCAGTAATGGGATCTCTGAATATCCAACAGCTACCCAATATTGGTCCAATTAAGAAGTGTTTGCTGGGGTCTACATGGCGGGCTGGTGTACAAATCATTCTACTAAACACCCAGTCACCAAATAGTGATCGATGTATTGCAGCTGGTTTTAAAAAAAAATGCATACAACATTAGCTGTCATACAAGGAAACGAACGAGCTGATCGGGCTGCGAAGAAGGCCATGAACTATGATCTTGAACCGTGTCTGATCCCTTACTCTGATCTGAAACCACTAATAGCCACCCACATAAAATCCAAATGGCAACATGAGTGGGATGAAAACATTAATAAACTTAAAGAAATTGAACCATCTGTGGGAAAGCCACCACAGACTCATGCGGGGGGTCGGCGGGACCAAGTGGTCCTTAGCCACTGCCGTATTGGCCACTCGTGTTTACACATGCATTTCTGCTCAAAGGGGAACCTCCGCCTGAATCTAATGGGTGTCAGTCCCCGTTGACACTCAAACACATTTTACTAAGTTGCGTTGATTTTTTGGACCTGCGCCAACAGTTCTACACTGCAGACAGTATGCATGACCTCTTTACTAAGGTAAAACAGGAAAACATTTTAGCCTTTTTGAGGGCAGCTGGACTGTACCACCTCATATAGTTTACTAAATAGATTCTATCAATTATTAATAAAACTCTTCCTTTTCTATGGGAATTTGTTTCCCTTGACCACAAATATATGATTGTGAGCTTTCTAATTTAATGAGTGTCTATTGGCACATAATTGAGTGTCTGCTTTTACATGTAAAAACGATGGTTTGAACAAAAAACAAACATTTCTCGCCGTGAATATGGCCTATGCTGCCAACATGGCGAAAAGCAACCACCAATCAATCAATCAATCAATCAATCAACATTAGCTGTCCGCTTCTCGAACACAGCTTTCCAGTTGGGTATGTGAAGCACCTAACACCAGGTGGGAGAAAATGGGTGGCACTCAGTTCCTGGTTACAAAGGAACACATTGATGTGAAGTCAGGTCCTCCTCCCTTGTTATTAGATTCTTGGAACTTTATTCATGTTGGCGAGGCTAACATGGGTAATTTGCGAACGAGGCAATGTCTATTTCTATTCCTTTCGCTATTTGGGTCACTCTCCTGAAAACTGGCCAGAAGTGTCACATGGAGAGTTAAAATCTAATATTTGATTTTTTAATATTTGTTGGTTGCAAATGAAAGGTGGAAATCTCCTCTTTACATCGATGTAAAATATGAATTGATGAGATAACAAATAAAGGTGTAGTCCATGATTAAGCTATGTCTTATGGCAGTATAACATGTGTTTCTCACATGTAACACATGGCAGGTTTAGGACATCGCACAGTCTGCTTAATAAAAATCTAAGCAGAATTAAATAATTTCATGCTTAGAAGCATATTAATCATGGCATAATATACAGAAATATGCAGTGCTTATATTGATAAAAATAAATTTCCCAGCCATGCTTTATTCACTGAATAATTAGTGTACAATATTTGTGTGGCATCCAGACACCACTGGTTACACATGTGATGGAAATTTTAATATTATTTCTGAAGACATCAAATTATTTTTCTTCAAATTTAAGCATGCATACGTGTTAATAAATACTTCCTTTTTGATTTGGGAACTGTTTTGTTTGATATATCAATGCAATACAAGATGTTAATAAGGATTCAACCACGTCCCATATGCCAAGTTACAAATGGCTGACTGTAAAATGGTTTTTTTTTGTACAAAAACACTTCATAACTAAAAGGACCAAAGGTGCACACAGTTTATTTTATTTCCCTTATTTCTTTCATCAAATCTGAACATGAATATGAAAAGTATAGGAACAAAATAAGTAGAAGTTTTTCTATTGATGTTTTAAAATCTCATCCCATACTGACCAATTTTCAGGAGAGTGACCCATTTCTGTCTTCCTCGCTCCCCTCTGCACAGCTCATACTCACTTTGTCTCAGCACACGCTCCAATTCACCTCGCTTCCCCACCCACCCTCTTACTGGGGGGGGATGAGCGCTGACCTCTCTGACTTCCAAACCTGCCTACAACTTGAACCTCACTGGACTCTGTGGTCTCTTCAACAATGCATTCGCTCATTACAAGTACTCCGCAGAATATTCGGGTCCCAGGCACCCAATTTGATCTACCTAAGCTCAGCCTACCTGTAGGTTACGATTACTTTTAAATAAATATACTTTAAACTATATTCTGTTCTTCCTCCTGCTCTTCTTCATGTTTCGAGTGAAGTGAATTAAGTGTGAGATGACAAGTTAAAAAGTCCGATAAAAGCATCAAATTTTCAAAAGCAAAACATTTATCTCGATTTGGGACCAGACGGGATGGCCACATGATTTAGAGCATCCGTCTCCCATGCTGGTAAATTGTGGGTTTGTGTGTTCGAACCCTGGTCGAGTCAAACCAATAACTTGAAAATTTATACTTGTTGCTTCCTAGCCTGGCGCTCGGCATTATTAGGATAGGGCAGGGACTGGTTGGCTCAATGTCAGGATAATGTGACCGAGTGGGATATCGGGTCATGGTGCCGGTGGTCTGGTTTCCCAGTGGGACAACACTATAAAGTCACCAGGAGGGTGCACTGTCACAAGTCGGTAACCGTCCTCATATGACCTTAGATGTTGCTAGGATGTAAAACAACAAACAAACTTTATCTCGATTTGAACCTGTATATCGAACTTAGATACTGGTGCACTAATTAAGCATTTGTTGCCACATAGAAGGATATAGTAAATTTAATGGAACATGTTATTGCTATAATGCCTATGAGTTAAATTTGTATGTTTGCATTTCAAATATCTATTTATAAAAATAGTAATTTTAAAGTAAAGTGACTTCAAGATATATTGTCGTGATCAACCAACAATATTTATCGCAGTAAAGCCCATTTCACGCATCATCGGATTGAGCAACTGACAGAATTGTCTAGTCCGGGCGTCATAAGTATCAAAATGTATTAAAATGTGTCAAAATGTTGCGATATCAGGTCAAAGGCCACTGGACGAATGGACATGAAACGGACATGAAACGGACATGAAACGGACATGAACAGATAGCCAATGGATGGTATACGGACTAAACAGACTCAAACCGAACAAGAAACTTAGACGTCAATCCGGAGGCATCTGTTCCAAGTTTTATGCATGTGCAAAACTTGTATGGACACAAACCAGACATCAGAAGACTTCTTGTTTGGTTTCTGTCCATTTCCCCCATACCGTCACCCCTACCCTGGAACGATCTCAGGTGATGCTGGGACCTCAAGTCACATTTATACACCCATCGCTAATGGCTGTATAGGAATGTATGTTAATTGGCCAGCCAGCTGATATGGTGATCATGTGACCAATAGCTGAGATAAGGACGGATTAAAGTTCCATAGTCCGATGAAAACATCACATTTTTAAATTCAAAACAATTATCTAGATTAGATTTGATGTATCCAAGCTAGACACTTGTGCACTTTTTAAACATTTGTTGCTGCATAGAACGGTGAAATGTGCCAATTTAATAGAAGCTGTTATTACTGAAGCCTATGGTGCCAGAGTTTTGGCATCCTTGCCAACATTAATTTGGCATGTTTTTGCATCAAATATCTCCAAAGTTTGCCATTTAAATTAAAAGTTACTTCAAACTAAAGTAAAGTAGACTATACTGTTTAATCTAATGTATTTATCGCAGAAAATGACAAAAACTTAAAACCATCGGACAATGCAACTTTAATAAGTAAAGCGGCTGTCACACCTTGCCGGATTGAGCAACGGACAGAATTGTCTAGTCCAGTGGTGTTCGGGCATGATAAGTATCAAAATGTATTAAAATGTGTCAAAATGTTGCAATATCGGGTCAAAGGCTGGACGAACGGACATGAAACGGACATGAAACGGATATGAAACGGACATGAAACGGACATGGAACGGACATGAAACGGACATGAAACGGACATGAAACGGACATGAACGGATAGCCAACGGATGGTAAGCAGACTAAATGGACTCAAACCAGACAAGAAAAGTAGACATCAATCCAGCGGCATTCGTTCCAAGTTTTGTGCATGTTCAAAACTTCTAACGGATCAGGGTGGATGTCAACGGATATCAACGGATATGCAATGGATATGCAACGGATATGCAATGGATATGCAACGGACACAAACCGGACTTTGCCGCATATCAATGGACTTTGTTTGGTTTCTTTCCGTTTCCTCAATCCTGCGAGGTGTGACAGAGGCTTAATAAAGGCAGTTGCTGTACAGAACTTGAGGTGTCCACATGTATAATACAATGGCTAGAAACAGTATGTGCGGGTTGGAATCAGGCCTCAGTTGGAACAAGAAGGACATCTGGAACAGGAACCTAGTATGCTAATCCGATGTTGGTTTGGTTTTTGGAGTTTTATGTCCTGGCAACATCTATGGTCATATCAGGACTTGTGACAGTGCGCACTGATAGTGACTTTATAGTGCTGCCCCACTGGGAGAGCAGACTGCTAGCACCATGACCCAATATCCCACTCAGTCACATTATCCTGACACCAATCCAGGCAGTCCTTGCCCTATCCTATTAATGCAGAGCGCCAGGCTAGGTATTTGATATGTCATTGGTCTGACTCGATCGGAGACTCCCGATATCCTGCAAGTGAGGCCAGCGCTCTGCCAATTCAGCCACCACGTCCGGCACAAGCCGAGGTTCCTCCTGCTGTTGTGAATTGCTGCCGGTAGGTGGGAGGCCGGTAGGTGGGGGGTGGCCCGCCGTGGGTAATCTCCGCGCAGCTCATGCATATTAATGAGGTCTCGGATGTAGCCACCATTGGCTCTCTCGACTATATCACGGAAGTCAATAACCGAGAAGACCCCCCCCCCCCACCACCTCCCCCCTTCCTCTCCCCCGCCTCACCCCTTCCTCTCCCCCGCCTCCCCCCTCCCGCCCCCCCCCCCACCAGACAGGCTGAAAGGCACATGGTTTGGAGTTACTTGACCGCTCAGAAGCTGTACTAATTTCTTCTTTTTTTTTTATTGAGGCTGTATTTATACTGTCCATAGCATATAAGCCTGGGTATTCAGGTTTGTTTTCAATGCTGGCCAGCTGTAGTGTTGGTGTTATCTTATCATACAGTAGCTGCTGATAAGGTATTTGATTGGCTGCTGATAAGGTATGTGATTGCCTGCATTTCAGCAGCAGATAGATAGTTGGTTCGTCTGGTTAGTAATCTATGTTAATTTTTTTGGATTTTCTTGGCTTATATGTGTTTTATTTTGTCTACTCTTACTACTAGACTAGCCTACTCCTATTTACATATCATAGGCTTGTATGTAGCTGTGTGGTGTGCTATCTGTGCTATCTGGCTACTTTTGTCATGGTTACCTTCCATTGGGTGTTCCGCTGGTGGGCGTGACACCCAATGGAAGGTGCCCCTTTGCAGTGCAGCTTAGTGGGGGTTTCCTAGCCTTATTTTGCATGGATATTTGTTGTATGTTTTTAGGTCAGGAATTTGTCATTCCTTTACTGTTGGGGCATTCCACACCTTGGCAGCCATTTCCAGCGTGCTTCTCTCGTGAGCTTTTATTTGGCTTCTGGTCTGCTTTAGTAGTGGCGCATTATTTGCTCTAGTAGCCCTTTGTGGTTTTGTTAGGAGTTTATTGTCTTGACTATAGCTGTATGCTAATGTTTTCAGATGAATTATTCTCCTATTTTCTAACAGTTTTACTTTGGTTCTTTTGTGTATGTCATAGGTGGGGTGCAGCTTGTCTATTCTGAGGCAGATTTTCAGGGCTCTGTTCTGAAATGTTTGTAGTATTTTTAGAAGTTCTTTTTTCGCACCCATGTAGTTTACATCTCCATAGTCAAAATAGGGGAGCACCATGCCCTTGAAGATTGTTATTGACATTTCTTGTGTCATGTAGTCTCTTAGCTTTGTAAATAGCCACAGTTTGTGGTTTACCTTTTGGACAATTTTGTTTATACATAGGATGTAGTTTAGTTGGCTGTCCAACTCAAGGCCTAGGTATTTGTAATGGTCTACATTTTCTAGTGTTTGGTTTCCTAGCTTACAGTGTAATACTAACCGTGACCCCGTTCTGATGTGGTGGCACCACCTATTGGGAACTCGCAGTGATATGACCGCTACCCACTCCATGATGGTTGGTTGATTGTTGGAGTTTTAGGTCCTGGCAACAAGTAAGGTCATATCAGGATGGGCCCAGAGTGGTGACAGTGTGCACTCATGGTGCCTTTATAGTGCTGTTTATAGACAAAGCTGTCGGCGCCATTACTCGATATCCCACTCAGTCACATTATCCTGACACTGAGCCAACCAGTCCATGCCCTATCCTATTAATGCCGAGCGCCAGGCTAGGAAGCAACATGTAATATCTTGGGACTCGGCGGTCAGAGCCCCGGATACGACTACTCTCCCCAGGTGTGTTCTGACAACTGTCTGTCAGTTCCCACCTGGTGTCCCTCTCAACAAACTCATAAGGAAGAGAATGGAAGACAAGTCACGCAAGATTGACAGTGAAGAAGTTGTGCTTTATTGGCATCAACTCCTGTTCACCTACTGGTGACCTATCACCCTCACTCCTTACCAACTGCTCACACAGATCCTCATGTCTCTTGCTGGTGTATAAGAATCCATGCCTACAGCCCATTGAACCTGAGTCCCATGGTTGTTGCACACAGTGTTGTGCCTTTTGAATTGTTGCTCTAGTTTGTGTATAGAAAGTGGAGTCTCAGACATAGTGTCTGGAGTCCTGGACAAGAGAAGAGTGCCTCCTTCTAGAGTGCCTAGCCAATAGTCCTAGAGTGGGGTCTGTGTGTCAGGTATAAGGAATGTAGGTGACTGGGCTCCCACAGCCAGCCAATCAGACACCCTCTACAGCCTGGCGGTGGGCGGCGGGTGGCGGGCAGCGGGCAGCGGGCGGCGGGCGGCGGACGGCGCGCAGTGGGCGGCGGGCGGCAGGCGGGGGGCGGCGAGCGGCGGGTGGCGAAGATAGGAGACGCGTGTGAATCATTGCTGCTGTGAACTAGTGAGATTAGAGTCCCGGGAACCGGTAGGGGGCGCATCTCTCACCGTCTGTGGCTGCCAGGTGCAGGCTATCAACACCTCACCAGCAAACACCAGGCCACTCCACATCCCTACCCCCCCTTACCCTCCCCCTCCCCCTTACCCTCCCCCCCCCCTCCGTGAAGGGACCAGCTTCACAACCCATTATCTTTGTTAACCCATCCACGCTTCCACCTGTATTGAAGTTGCCTAGTCCGATGAGAACATCAAATTTTCAAAACCAAAACAATTACCTAGATTTGATTTTACATATTTATCTAACTTAGATACTGGTGCATTTATTAAATAGTTGTCGCAACATAGAACAGAATAAATACTGAGGCAATTTAATATAACTTGTTACTGCAGAAGTCTATGGTGTCAGAGTTTTGGTGTACTTGCCAAAATTAATGTTTCATGTTTGCACTTCAAATATCTCAAAAGTTAAGCCAGTTACTTCAAACTAAAGTACAGTAGATTATAATGATCAACCTAATATATTTATCTTAGCAAATGACAGAAACTCAAAACCAACGGACTACGCAACTTTAATGTTATATCCCCCAGCAGGACGGCATCTATATCACAGCCACACTCCCTGTATCTGCAGAACTGAGCCATAGTCCTACATGTTGCTTGGTTGTTGGAGTCTTATGTCCTGGCAACATGTAATGTCATATCAGGTTTGACCCTGACTTGTGAGAGTGCACACTCATGATGACTTTATAGTGTTACCCCAGTGCAAGCCCAGGGCACTACACCATGACCTGATATCCCACTCAGTCATCTTATCCTGACACTGAGCCAACCAGTCCTTGCCCTATCTTAATAATGCCGAGTGCCAGGCTACGAAGTGACAAGTGTCAATGTTTACATCATTGATTTCACTCGATCAGGGTTCGAATTCCACGATCAACCAGTACGGGAGAGGCATGCTCAACTCATTCGGCCATCCAATCTGATTAGTCCTACAGGGAACCTAGGAACTTGCGAATGTAGCAGTTTTATTGTTAATAACAAGTTTGGAAATAAAAGTAGCTCAGACAGGTATGTTATGATGTCAACACAAGTTATGACTCCAATGTTCACAGGCAAAATGCTGACTGACGATTTATATTTCCTTAATACAACACAAGCAAGTAACTATATATGCCTGGGACTGGTTAGCTCAGTGTGAGGATAATGTGGCTGGGTGTGATATTAGGTCACGGTGCTGGCAGCCTGATTTCCCAGTGGGCCAGCACTATTAAGTGTCCATGAGTGTGCACTGGCACAAGTCGGTATACATTCTGATATGACTTTAGATGTTGCCTGGATGTAAAACTCCAACAACCAACCTATATGTACGCCTCTCGAAATCTATAAACTTAACTGCATGACTAGAGTTTAAAGCCTTGCTAGCAACTCATGAAATTAACAATTATGACAGAAATGTTTAAACAAAATCATAAGTAAATGAATTAATATAAAAGTAGGTCAAAGCCGGATTTTGACTGTTTGCAATCTACATCCATCAATAAGAAACAACAAGAAAACCTAAATTATTACTGAAAATAAAATTCAAAAGAATTGAATAAAATTGGACTAGTGCTGCCCAGCAATGAAAATGAGGGTTAACACTTATCCATTAGGGGCAGAGTAAATACATTCATCGCCCAACAAAAGAAAACGATACGAGGCACTAAACACATGCCTTAATAATGAGTTATTAATAGCTCTTTCTATGAAATCACATGAAAGCACTACATAATGTCATGACATCATTTAGAAAACTGAATCGGCCACACTAATGCGGTGCGTAAATCACAGATGGCGCTGTGAATGGGTTATAGCAAAGACAATGTACGATAAGACGCACCACTCAGCGCTTTCCTATGAAAAACAGATGCAGTGGCGCCATCCAACGTCAAGCAAAGTGTGCATTGAATGGCATTTAAAATGTTATATTTATGCGCTGCATATATATCCTGTTATAAGTGTTGGTATAATTGAATTATAAGTATATAATATTATATAATTGAATAATAATTTACTATGTTTGACCATAATTGATGTAATTGACATAATTGACTATAACTGTCAGACATTATCTTTGATGGTACAGCAGTCAGGGAACCTTACCCAGTGTTTCAATGGTACAGCAGTCAGGCTGGGTTAGGGGACCTGTCCAATTGCCTTGTTTGCCATTGGGTGGCAGCAATGCACAATTATTTAGGAAATTCCTATATGAAAGCAGTGAGTGGCACATCTTGTCATACGTACATTGTCTTTGGTTAGAGCTTGTCTTGGTATTGCCCAGACCACTCAAGAGGTGACAGCAAGTTCCTTTGGCCTGAAGATGTGAAATGCCCAGCCATGCTATAACTCTTCGTTTCTTCTCAGAAATGCAGCCATGAATATTTGACTGCTTATGCCTCGGTCACAAATGCATTACGGCGTGCTTGTGGCGTCCACAAGTCGCCGCTTCGGCCAGACCATACGCCGACCATATGGTGGGTTATTGTCACCGTACGGTCACTGTACAGTTTTTTTGCTTGCTGCAAGCAGTTGCGGTTATTTTAAGTTGAAGTTATCTTAACTTCACAAAATCGCAACCCCACGAGCCCCATGGACACCACAACACCGAACAGTCACCTTTTCTGACATCAATGAATATCAATATGGTACAATATTCATGTTTGCGTGATCAATATTAAGAAAGTTACATTTTTATATATTAAATAAATGCATAAAGTTAAAGACAAACCCCAAGGTGCCCTGTGATGACCATATGATTTATGCATAGATAAACCGCACACCGCAACGCCGTAGCATTTGACTAAACTGCAATGCAAACCACAGACCGCAGCACCATACGGCGACCTCAGCATTTGTGACCTAGGCATTACAGAAGAAAGCAGGTGCCCTTCTGACTAATGGCGGGAGTGTCTATAGCCCTTCTGGTGGAGTTTTCATCAGCGGCCATGACGTCACGTTCAGTGATTAACACCCTCAACAGTCAACCCTCACATTAGACTCAAACTATAAGCTATGCATGTCATGGGTAGCCTGTGATTCCATCCACATGACTTAGAGTTGCATAATCCAATGGTTTTGAGTTTCGGATACTTTCGGAGATAAATAGATTATATTAATCGTTGTAATCTAAATTACATAATTTCAAGTCATTTTTATTTTAAATGACTAATAAAGACTTATTTAATGCCTCTTTCGAACAAGGTAAATTTGTCGAAGCCTGGAAGATGGCCACTATCACCTGCATCGATAAAGGTGGACATAAACAAAGCATGGGCAACTACAGACCCATATCAATCCTACAGGCCCCAGGCAAATTGATTGAAAAAAATACTACACAGGCACATAAATGAACACCTGAACAAGAATAATATACTAAACTTGAGGCAAGGGGGCTTCAGAAAACTCCACTCCACATCAAAAACCATAGCCCTACTTACCAGTGACTTACTGGCCTCAATGAACAAAAATAAAATATCAGGGGCAGCATTCATAGACTTCAGCAAGGCTTTTGACACAGTAGATCAAGAGATACTGCTTCAAAAGTTCAACCAAATAGGTATAAAATCAGCCACAACAAATTAGATTGAATGCTACCTGAGAAATAGGGAACAACAAACCAAAGTAGAAAATAGCATATCAGAATGCAAACCAATTACATGTGGAGTCCCACAAGGGTCAGTCCTAGGACTACTCCTCTTCATAATATACATAAATGACCTAGAGAAGTGGCTAGACACTGAATGCCTCCAGCTATATTCAGATGATACTGTCATATATGCTGAGGGCAACACTGAGGAAGAGGTAACAAATAAACTAAATAAACTACTACAGAAACTGGATGACTGGTGCGAATCTAATAAAATAACCATAAATGCCAGCAAATCCAAAAGAGTCCTCTTCTCAAATAGACCACTCTCGGAAGTAACGCCCAGTGAAAATTAGGAAACCAGGTGCTGGAAAAAGTAAAGCACTACAGATACTTAGGCCTAGAGCTGAACAGCCAACTAAACTACAACCTATGCATCACAAAAATCATACAAAAAGTAAATCACAAACTCTGGTTATTTGCCAAATTAAGAAAATTCATGACACAAGAAATGTCAATAAAGGTATTCAAAGGAATGGTACTCGCATACTTTCACTATGGAGACAGAATATACATGGGAGCAAGCAAGACTGCTAAAAAATCTGCAAATCCTACAAAATAAAGCATTAAAAATATGTCTCAGGGTGGACAGAATGCACCCCACCTATGACCTGCGGATGCAAACCAAAGGAAAATTGCTTTACAAAAAAATAGAAGACTAGTACACCTCTAAGCACTTACATTTGGGTACAGTTGCGATAGGAAATGCCAAAAGCAACCAACCAGAGATACACAAATAAACAATGCACCACTAATAAAACAAACAAGGAGCTGCATAAAGGCCCATGAAAGAAGCGAATTAGAAATGCCTGCTAAGGCTTGGAACGTCCAATCAGTAAAAGAAAGGCAGATCCCTGATCTAAAGACATACAACAAATATCTATGTAAAAAAAGGGAGGACGCTGATGACACCCTATGGTCAGAACCATGTGATAGGTCATGGCCCACAAACGGGGCGGCCCCAAGGGAGAAAGCTGGACCCCCCTCAGTAGATAACAAGCAACCACAAACCATCAAAAACAGAGACTCCCGAACTGAAAACATACAACAATGTATATGTAAACAAAGGGAGACCCTGAAAACACCCTGGGGCAAAACCCCAGAATGGCATGTGATAGGTCACGGCCCACAAACTGGGCCCTCCCCAAGGGGGTAATCTGGACCATCCTCAGTAGATAACAAACAACTACAAACTATGTACAAGCCTATAAATGTAGAGTAGGCTATTTCATAAGTAGTAGTAAAACAAAAAACAAAAAAAACTAATATACTATTTGCACCCACAACAAGGGTGATCAGAAAATAAAACCAATAACACCTACACTTAGAACTAAAACCATTAGCTATCGAACAGTCCTTCCCTATTTCGGATCGACCTTGGATAGCCAAACCCAACAAAAAACAAGCTGAAACATCTACGAGCCAAGAATACACTTAACTGCCCTGCCTAACAGCTACCTAGCAGTCCTTCCCTATTTCAGATCGACTTTGGATAGCCAGATACTACAGATACTACATAATCACCATGTACCTGCTACTGTGTGAGAAACAAAAACATCTTATCACTTCCTACTGTGTGATCAGATTAAACCACTGGCCAGCATCGAAAACAAGCCTGGGCACTCGAGCTTACATTTTATGGACAGTATAAACACAGCATCAACAACAACAAAAAACTATTTTAAAAAACTGTTGAGATAATTGAAGTGAAAACAGGCCAACTTAATTTTGGCGAGCCCCTCAAAATTCTGACACCATAGGCTTCAGTAGAAACAGGTTATATTAAGTTAACTTACTACACCCTTCTATGCAGCAACCGGTGCTTAATAATAAGTGTATAAGTAGCTAGGTTAAATAATATAGAATTAAATGTAGATGAGTGTTTTGGTTTTGAGAATTTGATATTTTCATTGGACAATGCAACTTAAAGTTAATACTTAAGGACATGTTCTATGTGTGCGGAGCTGGAGATAACTCAGGCGGTAGAGTGTCCACCTGTCAAGGTGTGGGGTCATCCCATTGAATCCTGCTCAGTGCAGCCATTTGCAGTCTGGGCTATCTTCCGTTCCAATCAGTGCTCCACAACTGGTTCCTCAAAGGCTGTGGTATGTGCTGTCCTGTCTGTGGGAAAGTGCATATCAAATATTCCTTGCTGCTTATCGGAAAGAGCGGTGGCAGCGAGTTTCCTCCACAAAGAAATATGTCAGAATGACCATATCGTTGATGTCCAATAGCCGATGATAAAAATCAATGTGCTCTAGACGCATCGTTAAATGAAATAAACTTTCTGTTTTGTTCCCTATGTGTTATTGATGCAGTCATATAATGCCCATGTTATAACAGGTTTTTTTTTCCAGAATCCTCATTCTCATTACTGATCCTTCCCTCCCAGTCTAGTCTATAATATACCCATCCCATCAGACGTAGGACGACCTATTTATTTATTTTATTAAATATACTTTTAAATACCAGTTTTTTTGGTTTTTTTTGGTCCATTAGTTGTTTAAGCAGGGGAAATTTCAGTCATAGATGACTGGTCTTCCTCATTCCACTGCTGGTCGATAGAAAGCCCCAGCCTACACGTTTACCGACCCAAGGGATTTTTAACCTCCCATACCACATAGACATGGTATGAGAGCAACCGGCCTTTGATGACGCTGTAAGTTATACACAGCGGTGGAAATCCAAATTGGCAGAGCTGGGGGCACGGGGAATCAAACCGCCGACCCTCAGATTAGGAGTCTGACCTGGAAAAAAGTCAGACACTCTAACCACTCCACCACAGGGAACGCCACTCACAGTTGATGTGTGAGAATTGCTTCCATTATGTTAGTCAAACAAAGAGAATATGTTTATGCAAGCGGACTTAATAATAAATGGAATATTTGTTAAGAGTGCTTCTACCCCCCGTAAAATGGCGGGAAAACCAAGAAAATGGCTTTATTCGCTGAATAAAAATGATCATTTACCCCCAAAAAAGGAGAAAAAAAATACTTGCAGGCTAGATATCCTATTCCAACATGGTGTAATATAAACCTTTCCTCGCGTGCCTACAACGCAATGTCGATATACACTACAGTAAAATGATGTCATGACTACTACCACAACACAATTTCCTGCATTCTATTTTCTTGAAAATTGATAGTGCATATCATAGAAAAGTCTGAATAGACTTGTTTTCACCATTAGACAGTTTTTCGGTAGAAAGCCCAAGCCTACACTTTTACTGACCCAAGGGATTTTTAACCTCCCACACCACATAGAGATGGTATGATAGGAACTGGTCTTTGATGACGCAGTAAGTTATACACAGCGGTGGAAATCCAAATTGGCAGAGGTGGGGGCATGGGGAATCGAACCACCGATCTTCAGATTAGGAGTCCAACCTAGAAAAATAGTCACAGACTCTCTAACTACTCCACCACAGAGAAGACAACAACTGACATCAATATAACACATGGCATGCTAGGCGTGCGATTCTTAAATTGAATAGTTCGAAAACATTTGCAGTGTGTTTTCAGATCTAACCATTGTATCGAGGTTTCTTTTGTTAGAGCTTTTTACAATTTTCTTTTTAAGATTTGCTTTTCAAACTGGTTTCAAAGCCTCTTTCATGTCTAGTCTAGTAACCAGTGCTTTTCCGAACCGAGGAGTCCCCCCCCCCCCCCTCCATCCGCTCTGCCCCTCCCCCCCCCCCTCCCCACTGCATGGAGAGAAGATTGCCCTCCGACACACAGACTACAGATGGCGCTGAAACACGAGTGTGTCTTTGTACGCGACCATTTAAACGCTTAAAGTTGCATAGTCTGATCGTTTTGAGTTTCTGTAATTTTCTGAGATAAATGCATTCAATCAATCAATAGTTCCGTCCTCTAGTCGAGGGTTGGATGCAATGGTTCTCCACTTGTCCCGATGGTGTGCTGTTCTGATAGACTATGAATAATTCAAGCCTGTCCACTGTGAAATATTTGTAAACCATGATGTTCTTGGTCTCCCTCTCCCTCTGCTGCCATTCACCTTCCCTTCCAACAATGTACGGTATATTGAACTCTGACGAATGATGTGGCCAAAATAAATAAGTTTCTTTGTCTGTATAGTGGCAAACAAGAGTTTCTTATTTTCAATTTTTCTGAGAACTTCTAAATGCATCAGGTTGATCGTTATAATCAATAATACTTTAATTTAAACCTTTGCTTTAAAATAGCGAATGTAGAATATATTTGAAGTGTAAACATGTCAAATTAATTGTGGGGTGCATGTCCAAACTGTGTGCCTAGTTTCACCGGTAAAGTTGCATGGTCCGATGGTTTTGAGTTTCGAGCAATTTCTGAGATAAATATATTATGTTTAATCGTTATAATCTACCTTACTTTAATCGGAAGTAACTTTGCTTTCAAATGATAAACTTAGGAGATATGTGAAATGAAAACACGCCAAAATATTGTTGGGATGCTTGCCAAAACTCTAACCCCATAGGCTTCAGTAGTAACAGATTCTATTCTATAGACGAGATCCCCGTTCCGACTGTGCATGCGCTAAAAATGGCGTTGCAGCAAAGCAAACGAGTCTGGCCATTGAGTTTGCCAATACGCATAGGGAAAAACTTCCATTTTATTCAAAATGAATAGAAATATATAACAATTTGGCATAAACATGTATGCACACATGCAATATAATGATCTGCTGAATATAGCTAAGACAAAACTAGCCATAGTTAAACATTTTGAGCTAAGAAACATACAATTTCACACAAAACAATCAGTCACTTTAAGGCTGATATCCACATCACCATTATTAATTCTTGTTCTAAATTGTAAAATGTCAAATTTGTCAACATACACTTGTTTCAGAGAAAAATATAACTAATATCTGATTAACCCTACTCAGTTTCTAGTTCTACATATGTCATTAACCATAGGATATAAATAAAAACATTAATAAAATAAGTAAAACTGACTGGCTATGGCTCTAACACTAGTCTGCGTGCCCAGATTTGTCTAAATCTAAATGCACATGGCATAAAATGGTCAGATTATATTGATGTAAATGCAATGCTGGATAAAAGATTAATATCTTAATTTATTATATATATATATATATTTTTAGGTGGTATTCTATGTTTCAAACAAGAGCTGAGATGAGCTGAAACTAGCACATTTCATAGCTGCACCCAGTGTATTAGCATGTGCCATGTGCTTCTCGCGGGTTTGTTTTTCTTCTATGCATCCCACAATGCACCGGGCGGCTGGAATGATGATGTAGTCTATTGTCTTAGTACGCCCTTCTATGTAGCATCAAATGCTTAATAACTGCACCAGTATCTAAGTTGGCTATGTAGGTTTAAATCTACATAAGGGTTTTACTTTTGAAAATTTGACACTTTCATCGGACTATGCCACTTAAAGTCACCCACGACCTAACTGAAATTGAAAATGGGCTCAACCCTGCTGCTATGCTAAGTGGTTTACTTGTATTTTCTGCCTAGTTTCACCGTTAAAGTCGCCAACAACATAACTTGAAACTGAAATTGGGGATCAGTCCTAGCGCCACAGGGCGGCGCATCCAAACATCAACCAGTTATATTAGCTCCGAAATGAACACCGCATTGGAACCTGCTGTGTGACAGAACTTTCCCGGCTGCTGCCAGCCTAGTCCCGCTGTGAATTTTGTTTTGTTGTTGTTGTTTTACGTCCTAGCAACATCTAAGGTCACATCAGGATGGGTACTTGTGACCGTCTGCACTTATGGCAACTTTATAGTGCTGCCCCACTGGGAGACCAGGCCACCATCACCATGACCTGATATCCCACTCAGTCACATTATCCTGACAGTGAGCCAACCAGTCCTTGCCCTATCCTAATAATGCAGAGCGCCTGGCTAGGAAGCGACAAGTATAAATTTTGAAGTCATTGCTTTGACTCGACCAGGGTTCGAACCGACGATCCCACAGTAGACCAACACGGGAGACGGACGCTTTAACTCATTTGGCCATCCCGTCTGGTCCCCGCTGTGAATGCTTCAGAGTGCCTGCCGAGTGGATCCATGTGTAAAAATATACGGATTTTCGGTTCGGAATTATATATTGGCAAAAAGCATTATTATCCTCGGGCGACGGAGTAGGGACCAAGGTTATGTAATATAAAGGCGATGGGTGCCCCACTCGCTGTGTGACATATTAGGCTATGTGAAATATATGTTAATACATAGTGCCCAAGATTATGACGAGATGTTCCTATATAAGAGACAGTTAATGTTTGGTGAGATGTTCCCTCTATGCACCTGTAAGGGTGCAAGTGGAGAAGGACATTTTTAATATATATATTTATTGTAACTCTCTGCAACTACCTGTTACCACAGGGCCGATGGGCAAGCACACCAGCCATTCTGCATACATTATGTACACCACCTGCAGCTGGGGTCGGTGACCGCTGCCCATAGGGGGGGGGGGGCGTCGCCTCCCAGGCTGTGGAGGGTGCCTGATTGGCTGGATGTGGGAGGCCCAGTCAGCTGCACCCCTTTGCCCCACTTGACCACACTAGCCTCATGTTGATATTGATTATTCTAGAGACTGCTCCAGACACACTGGACAGGACACTCTACTCCTGACTCTTGAGTGAGATACTCTCTCTTGGGCAGGAACCCAGACACTCTGTTTGATGCTCCACCTTTTCATATATACAAACTGAGCTGTGTGCAACAACCATGGGACTCCGGTTCAATGGGCTGTAGGCACTGATTCATAGACACCTAAAGAGGTAATGATACTCTGTGTGGACAGAAGGTAAGGGATCAGGGTGATAGGTCACTAGTAGGTGAACAGGAGTTGATGCCAATAAAGCACAACTTCTTCACTGTCAATCTTGCGTGACTTGTCTTCCCTTTCTTCCTTATGAGTTTGTTTGAGAGGGGCATCAGGTGTGAACTGACAGACAGTTGTCAGAACGCAACTGGGAAGAGTTTGTGGTATTATCTGGTGCTCTGACGGCCTGGCATCCAGAAATATTATACATGTGCGGGGTCTGTCCACTCACCATTAACCACATCAGGCACTGCCACCTTATATTAATTACGTCTTTCTGCTCGGTCCAGTGAACAGAATCCGGTTGCAGACTTATATCTTCATCTAATTATTACGAGAGCTTGTGCGGTGGCCGAATCGGTACAGCGCATGCAGGTTTCCCTTGCGGAAGATTGGGAGATCGAATCCCAGCCGAGTGCCAAGTGTCGATTTGATAAGTAATTGGTTTGACTCGCCTGGGATTCGCTCCCGACCTTCCGCATAGGAGGCCCGCGCTCTACCGATTCGGCCACCTCGCCCGGTCCCTGTGTATGGATGAATGTGGAGATAGAGATATTAATTTCTGGCACTTTAGTTCCGATACTCAAATTGAAAAATCAACTCAGATCTTGAACCGGTAGAAAGGATGGTCTTTATTATATAGATGTATATTGACATAGAGATATAGGACATTCATTTCTGCCTACATGCTGATTAGATCTGGCATTAGATATTCCTTAGCTTGTTCGCGTTGTGTATACCACGGTATTAGCCTGTCGCTGCTCAGTGCACCCATTTGCAGTCTGGGCTATTTTCCGTTCCAACTAGTGGTCCACAACTGGTATATCAAAGGCTGTGGTATGTGCTGTCCTGTTTGTGGGAAAGTCCATACGAAAAATCCCTTGCTGTTTATCGGAAAGAGTAGCCTATCTGGCGGCATCACGTTTGCTCCATAAAGAAATATCTCAGAATGACCATATGGTTGACGTCCAATAGCCAGTGATAAAAATCAATGTGCTCTAGAGGCGTCGTTACGTAAAACAAAGTTTCCTTTTTTTAGCCTGTCGCTTATGGCAGTGGACACAAACCATTTATGTTGTTACATAATGGAGACAGCTAGTGATGGCAATGTGCATTAGCAGCACACACCACTCAGTCTACGGCTACTCTGCAGCCACATACATTATCCATTCACCCGTCACCGGGGACGGTGGCTGAATAGGTAGAGCGCAGGCCTCCTGTGCGGGAGATCGGGAGTCCAATTCCCGATCGAGTCAAACCAATGACTTACAGAATTGACACTTGTCGCTTCCTAGCTTGGCGCTCGGCTTATTATTATTACAGGGTAAGGACTGGTTGGTTCAGTACCAGGATTATCTGACTGAGTGAGATATCAGGTCATGGTGCTGGCGGCCTTATTTCCCAGTGACGCAGCACTGTAAAATCGCTATGAGTGCGTACTGTCACAAGTCAGTACCCGTCCTGATATGACCTTAGATGTTGCAAGGACGTAAAACTCCAACAATCAACCAACCGACGACTCACCCATCTGAGCCCCCGAAGGCAGCATCTTCAAAAACAGCAACCTCTAGCACTGAACCAACAATAAAAACATCCACTGAGAGAAATAGGAACAGATGCGAAAATATGCAAGAGTTTGTCTTTGACCTAGATAGCTGCCGCGAGTAGCACACTTCACACACACACACAAATAGCCACTCTAGGAGTTCCTCGAGGCAGCTAGCATGTACAGAGTCGTGTCATCCTCAGATACTTCTTACCCAGAATGCACCAGGCGTGTTGTGCGAATCGGTAGAGCTCAGGTCTCCAGTGTGGGAGATCGGGAGTTCAATTCCCGATCGAGTCAAACCAATGACTTACACAATTGTCACTTCCTAGGCAGGTGCTCGGCATTCGTACGATAGGGCAAGGACTGGTTGGCTTGGTGCCAGGATAATGTGACTAAGTGGGATATTGGGTCATGGTGCTGGTGGCCTGATTCCCACCAAAACTATAACCTGACAGTCATACATGTTAAAGGCACACTCATGTATTTTGCAGACGCACTCTCCAGAACCCATACCAAACAAACATCACCAAGTAAATTATTCGACAAAGAAATCACAGTTGCTGCAGTCGGCATGTCAGAAGACAGTGTAAAACGAGTTGTACAAGAAATGGCAAAAGATGAGACACTACAAGTCATATCCTTAACAAAAAGTGGTTGGCCCGAAAACAGTAAGAAATTAAAACCTGAAGTCAAACTATATTTTACATACAGACATGATATCACACTTCAAGACAACGTATTGTTAAAACATTACAAAAACAAATGCTAGAAAAAATACATGAGTCACATCTAGCAAGGGATCATATGTTTTGGCCCGGCATTAGTAGTCATATAGAGGATACAATATCACAATGTCAGATTTGCCAATAATCGAGTAATAAACAGCAGTCAGAACCGCTAATGAAACACCAGATACCCAGCATCCCATATTACAAAGTAGGAATTAACCTATTTTATGTTGAACATATTACATTTCTGATAATAATAGATTACTACACAAAATTTCCAGAAATAATAGAACTGAACACTACCACAAGCCAGGCAATAATAAAAGCCCTGAAACAAATGTTCCGCAGATACGGGATTCTAAAGATTGTAGTGTCAGACAATGGACCTCAGTTTAGCAGTCATGAGTGTTTACAATTTGCAGATGAATATGACTTAATACCCCTGTCACACTACGACGTAACGAGCAAACATAAGCCTGACGTGATCACGTTTGGTCATTACGTTGACGTACGTTGGGTTATGTTATGATGACGTCAGAATGACGTTAGCCTGACGTCGAGCTACATCACGTTACATTGTGTTACGTCAGCGCGCATCAAAGTTTTGAACCTGTTCAAAACTTTCGATGTAAATCGAACGTAAGGGTTTACGTTTTCCTACATTCCGTACACGTTCGGCGAACATCAATGACGTTAAACGGACGTTAGTCAAACGCTGCTCACTACATTCAACTACATTGACCCACATTAAACCCGGTGGAAACGTCCACGCGGCGTAATGGGAACGTCAGTAGAACATGAGGAGAACGTCAGAAGAATGTCAGGAGAATGTATGTTCAACGTTTCGCCACCGTGTCATGACGTATGTAACGTCATTTAACGTAGTTCTGGCGATGGAATAACGTTCATAACGTTCCGTGAGCATAATGACGTTGTCCTCTCTCGTTGAATGACGGTATCACTACGCTTTACCGACGTTACGCTCTCGTCAACTACGCTGCATCCACATTCAACTTCTGCCCAAATCTGCATACTATGCCAAGAAGTTCAACGTTCTTCACGTTCTCCCTATGCTGACGTCGTTACGTCGTAGTGTGACAGGGCCTTAAGAACAGTGTTTTCAAACGCGATGTTTCCACAGAGTAATGGACAGGTAGAGAGATAGGAACAGACAGTAAAACTGATGATAAAGAAATCTATATTAAACAAGAAAGATACAAATATTGCGTTATGAAATTACCGCAATATGACAATACAAGCACTAGGAGCCTCACTGGCACAATTGTTGATGTCCCGTAAACTAAGATAAAAAATACCAACATTAACAAACCAATTAAAATCAAAAAGAAGAGAAATACAGAAAATACAACAGAACCAAAAGAAATACTTTGATAAACATGTTGGACACGCCCACAAAAAGTTGAACACAGGCGATGATATAAGGTACTTGGACCACAAAGGGGCGTGGGCCACAGGAAAAATAATCAGATCACAGGTACCAGGTCCACGACATTACATTATAATGAACTCGCAAAATAACATGATTAAAAGAAATAGAAAACACATTTTCACATCTGATAAAAAATACCACACAAACAGTAGTACCATGGATACCGGTGTGGCGTTTTCAGCGCCCGGTCATGCTCAGCGGCCTGTCGTGGCTTCTGCGCATGCGCGGATTTTAAGACATATGCAAAACACCCATGGCCTCGCCGGCTACAAGCTCAGCTGGTGCCCGCCAGTGTTAGGGTCTGATCAGGCCGAAATCTATTGAATGCGATCATATTTACCAGAATTACATACTCAAATAATGAAATTTCATTAAATTAACCTTAAATTCCAAGCGATATTAACGTAGCAGCTAACAACGTAGCAGTAAACAAAACAAATAGCAGTGCTCGCCGCAACGTGCGAAAATCCGCGCATGCGCAGAAGCCACAACAGGCCGCTGAGCATGACCGGGCGCTGAAAACGCCACACCGGCAGCAAATTATAACAAACAGTCCACAATAATCCCAAACATGACTTGCACAACACGATACGGCAGAATTATTCGCCCAGTAAAAATACTAGGTTTTCCATCAAAACAATAGAGAAGCACAAAACACAGAAGCAGAACAACCCAATCTATAAAGACATAACACGATCTACTATAAAAACAACAAATCATAATAAGATAAGATCATATATGTAGTTACGCTGTTAATTGTTATTTATTGTCATTTATTGATGCTTATAAGGAATTGTCATATCTACACATGTATTAAATACAGTGAACAAATGTAAAAAACAGACGTTCCAACCATATTACACATTTGCATATAGTGTATCACCACAGTTAAAGTTGCATGGTCCGATGAAATATAATTATGTCAAAATTAAAACAACTACTTACATTTGATCCTATATATCCTACTTCGATACTGGTGTATTAGCTAATGATTTGGGACAGCATATACAGAATAACTAGTCAATAACTAGTCAATTTATAAGCTCACCCCTTTAGACACTCACTTTGAAGCACCCATTATGCAAGGAGGCCATTAACCAACTAGGCCAATCTCGTGACCTCATTAGCCTCCCCCCAACCAAGTAGGCCTACTGTGCAGGGTCATCTCACATCACGTGGTCACCGCGAGATGACCATTTGGGTCATAGCCACAGGACTTTTGACAAGCTTGTCGAAGTTATTTTTGGTTCTTTCAGCTCAAATTACTTCAAAACTAATCATCTTTAATCAAAATCACTCCGGCTAATGATTAGTAGCTTGTAACGATCAATTTGATATATTTATCTAAAAAATAAGACAAAAATTCAAATGCCATCGGACCATGCAACTTTAACAAAATTAACATGTGTGTTAATACAAATAAGGCATGCTAAAGTTCCAAATAAACATAGTGATTGCATCATAATGTTAGCCACCTTAAGAAATGTGTTTGATGTAGGTAAGTGAATTTAGCAACACCAACCAATAATAATTAATTAATTAAAGAATTAAAAGAAAATAAAAGAAGGGGGTGTGGAGTAGATAGTTTTTGTATTCATTGTATTTATTGTATTTATTGTATTTATTGTATTTATTGTATTTGTTGTATTTATATTATATATTGTATTTGTGGTAGTTATTGTATTTATTGTATTTATTTATTTATTATATGAATTGCATTTACTGTATTGATTTGATGTATTGTATTTACTGTATTTAGTAGAACTAATGAAAGGGAGATGTAATGTATGTGAACCACCCGGTGACATGAGGGTAACAAGATAACCGGGGAACGTCGCATGGCAATGGGACTAGTAAATAAAGCCAGTCATGAACTAGAACTCGGTGTGTCGACTCGTATCTTACAGGCCGCAGCTGTCTGCCTGCCGGGGGGTCAGGTCGCCCGCATTACCCACAGCATCTAATGGCTAAGTGGGATACGCTGTGCACAATTCCAGGGCGCTTTGCCGCACAGATGGTTTGCCCACCACAAACATTTCGTCGCCACACAAATGTCCTCGGTCCTTCACAAGTGGTCGCAGATTTAAGCGGGGACCATTTTCCTGGGAGCCATGAGATTAAATCCTGAACAATGTACAAGCGATGCAAACAAACGTAGACTGTAGAGAAGGTTTTGTTTGTTTGGTTGTTGGAGTTTTACATCCTGGCAATATCTAAGGTCATATCCGAATGAGTACCTACTTGTAACAGTGCACACTCAGTGACTATATAGTGCTGCCCCATTGGGAAATCATGTCGCCAGCACCATGACCCGATGTCCCGCTCAGTCACATTATCCTGACACTGAGCTAACCAGTCTGTGCCTTATCCTATTAATGCCGAGCGCCAGGCTAGGAAGCGACAAGTATCAATTTTTAAGTCATTGGTTTGACTCAACCGAGAACTGAACTCCCGACCTTCCACATGCGGGGCCCGTGCTCTACTGATTAGGCCACCGTGCCCAGTTTATAAATGAAACAATTAGAGAGGGTAACTGTCCTACAGGGGTCAAATACTCCGTCCCTGTTGTGCTTGCAGACGCCTATTATTGGACTGTGGGGTCGAGTGGCTGTTGTCGGGTGAGGTGCAACACCATCTGTGGCACCAGCGCACTCTGAGCTTCTTGGTAATTGCCCTGCCAGGGACAAGTGGTGCTTCTTTGGGTTTTACGTCCTGGCAACATCTAATGTCATATCAGGACAGGTAGCTTACCGAGTGGTGACAGTGCGCACTCATGGGGACTTCATAGTTCTGCTCCACTGGGAAATCAGGCGGCCAGCACCATGACCTGATACCCCACTCAGTCAGTCACATTATCCTGACACTGAGCTCACCAGTCCTTGCCCTATCCTGATAATGCTGAATGCCTGGCTAGCTAGCAACAACAATATATTATGTGTTGTTGGTTTGACTCGGCTGGAATTCGAATTCCCAACCTTCTGCAATGATTAGATAACGGTATAAGTCCGCAACCGGATTCTGTTCACTGGACCGAGCAGAAAGACGTAATTAATTGACTGGATGTTGTTCGAACCCATGTCTTCGAATTCGACGATCTACCAAAACCGGAGACGGACGCTCAACTCACTCGGCCATCCCGTCTAGCCGGGGACAGTTGGGTGAAGCCGGCCAATAAGTCACACCGCACTCGGCACTGCGGGACTGATGTATCTGATGTGAGCGTGTTGACCCCTGCAGTGTGTGGGGCTGTCAATCTGCTGGCAGCCAACACTAATACTATTAATATGCAGATGTGAGAATGGCTGATGGACGGGTCATTGCCATCATAGGTTCCCTTATTGGTTGTCCACCGGCGTTATTCAAATTGATTTTTTGGTAAATCAATTTTATCCATATAGATCTGTTGTCAGTGCCGTAGCACTGGTCTTCCGACCGTAAGTGTTACGTCTATACAGGGATTTACACAACTGTTCTTATATGGTTTATACAGTAAATTGAAATGTGTAAATTCTTAAATCAAAGTGTGAAACTGAAGAAGCGATATTCAAGACTGGACCTGCAACACAACTTTTTCGGCTTTAGGGTGGATGACCTGTGGACTTACTTGCCAGAGAGTGTCATAGCAGAAGAGACGGTGAACTTGTTTCAAGTCCCGACTGGATACATACTGGTCAGGCATTATGTACATCGCATAGTCCACCACATCTGAAGAACTGTCTCGATTTCTATTAATTAAGAGCCGCTAATAGGTCCAAGGCCTATTATAGCTCTATCCTATTGATTGATTGATTGATTGAATAAGTAATGAGTATGAGGTACATTGAATTATCTTATATTTACATGCACAGTTTTAGTTGTTGGCTTAGGATTTCCAATTCAATAGATACTAATACCTTTAGTTACTAAATCTTAGTTCAATGTGATCAGATACTCTTTTATTCATTGTGTTGTTTTGTACGCAGTAGGGGTCGAGTCAAACCGATGACTTTAAAATTGATACTTGTAGGTTCCTAGCCAAGCGCTCTGCATTATTAGGATAGGGCAAGGACTGGTGTGCTCAGTGTCAGGATAATGTGACTGAGTGGGATATCAGGTCATGGTGCCGGCGGCCTGGTTTCCCAGTGGGACAGCAGTATAAAGTTGCAATGAGTGCGCACTGTCACAAGTCAGTACCCATCCTGATATGACCTTAGATGTTGCTATGGCGTAAAACAACAACAAACAAACAAAAAAAACGTACGCAGTAGGATTTGGGTGTGAGTCGGGGTATGTTTGCGTCAGTAAGTTAGCATCAGTGTTAGCCGTCAGTTTTGTCTGGCTGTATGCATCCATTACAAAATGCGTGATTCTCACCTTGTTTTATTCCAATATATTGCATTGCTGTACATTATGTAAGGAGTATGTCATACCCCAAAATAAAAGATACATCGTTACAAGATGCGGAATGGTATTGGCACCACTTCAATTCTTAAGTCAGACTGATGTTGAACGTGCTTTGGTTAGCCCTGAATGTACATTCCATGTTCGGGACTTACCACAGATTATAGGCAAGAGGTGAGGGGGGGTGTTCCCTGAGTTCTATTTATAAAGATTCAACACATTTTGTAGCAGATCCTGCTGAACCCACCTTTACCCATCCCTTCCTCCTGAACCCTTGCTGCTGTTACTGGATATGAGTGCTCTGCTTCCGCCGGACCAGAGAGATTTGGGCCCACCTTGGTCCGTATAGACTCGTATCAGGTGATGAGCGGCTTTGGGTCGTCCAACCCCATCTCCTTCACCTTATCCTCGCAGGCATGCCTCTTTAATGCGGTGTTCTTGTAGTCGCTACATCCTTTTACATAAATGTAGTCATTTAATCGCAACCACTCCAACATCTCCATGTGCTGCTCACTTGTCAGAGCTAGAGCGTCCAGCTTCTTGCACTTCACTGCCGTCTTCCCCTGTGACAACTGGACTGGTGGAGGCGGCGTCACAGTATGGGGAGGTGGAGAGATATCCCAGGCAGATTCCTCATCTGATGACAACCCCGAAGTTGAGGGTGACGGTGGTGGTCTTCTCCGTGTTTTGGTGGCCACCTTGTGTGTGGTGGGCTCCTTCTGCACAACCCTCTTCGATGCTACTCTCTTCCCAGTTGGTTTGGTCATGATGTGATGTGTCCTCGGCACTGCTACATTTGGAAATGAGCCCTCTAGCGCGGCGCCGTCTTTTATACTCCTGGCTAGCCGGGAGTAGTCCAGGAGTGGTCCAGGCAGTCCGGGGGTGAACTGCGGGTGAACCGCGGATCGTCCCGGCTATCCGGAGATGGTCCTGGGCTCATCCGGGGTGGTCTGGGGATCCGGCCCAGTCCGGGGATAATCTGTGGATACACTGCAGAGTATGTGGGTGGTCCAGGGTCGATCCAGGGTTGTCCGGGGTTGTCTGGGACTGATCCCTGACTACTCCATGGATACACCAGGTAGTCCGGGGTGGTCTGGCTCAGTCCGGTGCGATCCAGCCTCTGGTCCGTGCCTAGACCGTGGCTCGTCTGGGTAGGTGTGACAGCGAGCCCAAAACAACCAAAATAGCCATTTCCGGGACAGTCCGGGGTAGTGGTCCTGGGGTGGTCTGGCTAAAAATCTGGGGCTCATCCAGGTAGGTGTGACTTGGGCTTTAGCTTTAAATAACTTTTATTTTAAATGGCTAAATTATGAGATATTTGAAGTTCAAACCTGCAAAATTAATTTGGCAAGCACGCCAAAACTCTGTCATCATAGGCTTCTGCAGTAACAGGTTTTTTTCAAATGAATTGCATCAGTATTCCCTTCTATGTGGCAAAACATCTTTATGAACTGCATCAGTATCTAATTTAGATATGTACAATCAAATCTAGATAATTGTTTTAGTTTTGGAAATATAAGAATTTAATCAGACTATGCAGCTTTTTAACTTCGATGATTGAATGAAAACCGGTGTTTGTTCCGTGATAGTGATCGTGTTATTGAACGCCTCCCTGCCACCACCCCACCCCCCCTCCGCATCCCCTTTTAATGTTGCACACCAGTAAAACAAAGTGATGTGTTCACACAAAACAGCTAAGTGTTTCGTGGAAAGCCCTGGCGCCCCCTGGCGGAGTCTCGTGACAACAGGCAGACAGTTGACCTTCGCCACCATCAACGCTGAGTGTCAGTCACGTGATCCATGTGGGCATGATCTCGCTTGAACTTGCCATTTTGCCACAGGCGAAGGACATGGTGTGGGTGTGGGTATGTGTGTGGGTGTGGGTGTGGGTGTGGGTGTGGGTATGTGTGTGGGTGTGGGTGTGGATGTGGGGGTGGGGGTGGGGTGGGGGTGGGTGGGGGGGTGTGGGTGTGGGTGTGGGTGTGGGTGTGGGTGTGGGTATGTGTGTGGGTTTGGGTGTGGTTGTGGGGTGGTTGTGGGGGTGGGTATGTGTGCGGGTTGGGTGTGGGTGTGGGTGTAGGTCTGGGTGTGGGTGTGGGTGTGGGTGTGGGCGGGGGGGTGGGGGTATGGGGTGTGGGTGTGTGTAGGTGTGGGGGTGGGGGTGGGGGGTGGGGTGGTTATAGGTGTGGGTGTGGATGTGGGTATGTGTGTGGGTATGGGTGTGGGGGTGGGGGTGGGTATAGGTGTGGGGGTGGGTATGCGTGTGGGGGTGGGGGTGGATGTGGATGTGGGTGTGGGAGTGGGTGTGGGTGTGGGTGGGATGGGGGTGGGGGTGGGGTGGGGGTAGGGGTGGGTGTGGGGATGTGGGTGTGGGTCTGGGGATGTGTGTGGGTGTGGGTATGTGTGTGGGGGTGGGGGTGGGTGTGGGTATAGGTGTGAGTGTGGATGTGGGTGTGGGCGTGGGTGTGGGCGTGGGTGTGGGTGTGGGTGGGGTGTGGGTGGGGATGGGGGTTGGGTTGGGGTGTGGGTGTGGGTGGGGCTGGGGGTGGGGCGGCGGGGCTGGGGTGGAGGTGAAGGTGGGCGTCGGGGTGTGGGTGTGGGTGTGGGTGGGGGTTTGGGTGGGGGTTTGGGTGTGGGTGTGGGTGGGGTGTGGGTGGGCGTGGGGGTGTGGGGGTGGGTGCGAGGAGGTCTGCCGTTAGTGGTCAGGGTATCAATGATGAATCAGTACCATATCGTCCCACCAACACCCTTCCTAGGGAAAGAAATTCGTCCAGTGTTTGTTGGGGTTTTATATCCTAGTAGTAGTACCATCTACAGTCATATCAGGACTTGTCAGAGTGCACATTTGTGACGACGTTTTAGTGCTGCCGCACTGGGAGGCCAGGACACCTGCACCATGACCCGATTCCCCACTCAGTTACATAATATTGACATTGAGCTAACCAGTCCTTGCCCTATCCTATTAATGCCGAGCACCAGGCTAGGAAGTGACAAGTATCAAGACTGTAAGTCATTGCTTTGACTGGGACGGGATTCCAAGTCCCGAGCTTCCGCGCGGGAAGCCTGCGCTCCATTGATTTAGCCACTGCGTCCAGTTTGTCAAATTGTATCACTTAGCCGAGTGTGAGTTAAGACCTGCCGCCCACACCATTACCACTCAGTTTGCAAAGCTAATGACCACTAATATGACAAGGTGAAGGCAGTCAGGGAAGATTACTATAGACAATCAAAGAACTAACAAATTGTAGAACTCACACAGGGTAGGGAAATGTGGGAGAATTCTTAAGTGCCTGTCACACCTTACCGGATAGAGCACCGAACACAACCAGACAAAGAATTTTCTAGTCCGGCGGTGTTCGGTATCAAAATGTACCAAAATGTGTCGAAATGTTGCGCTTTTGGGTCAAAGGCGCCAGACGAAACGGACGCTAAATGGACAAGGAACGTACATTAATGAATAGCCACCAGATGATAACCGGACAATAACCAGATGACACCGGATAACAACGGACAAGCAATGGTCAACCAACGGGAGAAAACCAAATGTCAAATGGACGGAGCGAACATCAACCGGTCACGTACCAGACTGATCATGGATGCACCAAAATCAGACGGACCGAATTCCCGCAACACCATCAATGGACTCTTCAGGAAACAAACCGGAGAGCTAATGGATGGGTATCGGACATGAACCAGACAAAACGGACTAAACAGACTTAAAACAGACACCAACCATACACGTCCGTCCAGCGGTGTCTGGTACAAGTTTTGTGCATGTTCAAAATTTGCCACCATACACACTGGACACCAACGGAAAGAGAACGGAAACACCGGATGCCTACCGTATATAAACCGGGCATTGACACCATCACCCAAAAAAAATCCAAAAGAAAATCACGTCCTGCAATATATGAGAACAGAAAATTGGAAATCGGGATCCGATAGCTTTTCCTGCTTATTTCTTCAGGTGGGGCTCGAATAACAGGTTGCGGAAGCATTATTTCCATAACTGATTACAAATGATAGTCAATAATAAGTATGATGCCCGCACTTAAAGATTACGAAATTTGTCCTTTTCTCTACGTCACAACTATAAGTTCATCGTTTAGAATGTTCGCATTTGTGCTGGGGGGTCGTTAAACAAACAAACTAATAAACAAGCTAACAAACTAACAAACAAACTAACAAACAAACTAGGTCACAAATGCTGCGGGAACCGTACGGTGCTGCGGAGTGCGGTGTGTCTTTTGGTTTATGCATATGTTGCGGCATTGGGGCCTGCAGTTTATATCTTCACAAATCCTACGGTTTGTATTGAATTTATACTTGTATTTAATATAGAAAAAAAGTCATAACTTTCTTAATATTGATCCCACAAACATGAATTTGATATCATATTGATATTCATTTTACAACCTTTTCATTGATATCAACAAAGTGATTGTACAGTGTTGTGGAATCTGGATTGTCAGGATTGCGGCCTGCGGCATTGCGATTTTTCGAAGTTATGATAACTACAACTTAAAACAACCGCAACCCTTGCGACGAGTAAAAAAACTGCAGGGTGACCGCATGCTGACCATAACCCACCCGCATGCGGTCACCGCACGGTATGGCCGATGCAGTGACTTATGGTCGGCGCAAGCACACCGTAATGCATTTGTGACCGAGGCATTACTAAATGTGATAAGTTTGTTTGTTTGTTTGTTGTTGTTTTACGTCCTAGCAACATCTAAGGTCATATCAGGACGGGTACCGACTTGTGACAGTGCGCACTCATGGCGACTTTATAGTGCTGTCCCACTGGGAAACCAGGCCGCCGGCACCATGACCTGGTATCCCACTCAGTCACATTATCCTGACACTGAGCACACCAGTCCTTGCCCTATCCTAATAATGCCGAGCGCCTGGCTAGGAAGCGACAAGTATCAATTTTAAAGTCATTGGTTTGACTCGACCGGGACTCGAACCCATGACCCCACGATCTACCAGCACGGGAGACGGACGCTCTAACTCATTCGGCCATCCCGTCTGGTCAATGTGATAAGTAGTATGCTGAAAGGGGAATTCATGCTTGGCAGCCAGTAATACATGATTATAGATGCGAAGCTTTCTTTATGGGAATGGCAGCGACATAGAGTGAGTGAGTGAGTGAGTGAGTAAGTGACTTGGAGGTTTTACGCCATGTCAGCAGCTCTGGCCGTATTCATGGCAAGATGTTGTTCTTTATTTTTTTTATTTTATTTTTTAATATTTTAGTCTTGATTATCACTCACTAAGATGTTGTTCCGTATTTTCCATATTTTATTTGATTTATTGTAGTCTTGGCTATCACTCGCTAAGATGTTGTTTTATATTTTTCATATTTTATTTTATTTATGTTAATCTTGAGGATCACTCGAAGAAGTAAAAGACAATGGGTTAAAAATATATAAGGGTTTGAATGGTTTTTAATGATTTGTTTATATAAGAGTAAACGGTGAATGGTTTTAAATTATTTATTTATATAAGAGTAAAAAGTGTATAAGTACAAAACCTCAGGCACCAATCACAGGAGTCTATATACAATCCAGCTGTTTTCAAAAATGAAATAATTACTTCACCTTTCACATGTTTTAAAAGGTCTTGCAGGTTATGCATTTCATGAAAGTGTTTACGTAATGTAAAATCGCTACAATTCCAATCAGATGTGCTTCATTGTCAATAAACACCGACAGCCAAACAATTGCGCTAGCTCCTCACATTTTAAGATGAAAGAGTGAGTCATCCTAGAATGGGCAATACGGCATCTTGTTGATTAAACAACTTGCCAGCTACATAGATGAGCCTGTCTCAAAAGGTGATAACTCTTTCTTTTTTTTGTCCATTGTAACGATTGACACAAAACAGCACAGAAACGGTTACACTGAAAACACTAAGGACATTTGCTTCAAATCAATATGTTTTCTATTGGAATTATGAAACACTATGTAAAAAACAAATCAGTTTATCCTGAGCAAATGCATAAGCAGATAGTATGTTGATCGTTACAATGAACAAAGTTTTGTCCCATATTGCTTAGCACCTTTTGAGACAGTCTCAGATATAGACTATTCTATTGAAATAAATAAAATAAAAACACTGGAGTTTGAGCATGAATTTGTGATAACATGCGATGGGTAGAGCGACCAGAAGATGCGTGCAATCCAAGAATACAACAACATATGACATGTGGATAACACAGTGCTGTAACAGTCTCAGATAGCGTACATATATATTATATATAATATATACATATAGACAGATTCTGATGTTATATGTATGAAAGGAAAGGGGAATAGTTGCTTTGTGCTTCAGAGTTTGGTGTTTCTTTGTTTGTTGGAGTTTTATGTCCTGGCAACATCTAAGGTTATATCAGGGCAGGTCCCAACATGTGACAGTGCACACTCATGGTGACTTTATAGTGCTGACCCACTGGGAAATCAGGCCACCAGCAGCATGGCCTGATATTCCACTCAGTCACATTATCCTGACACTGAGCCAACCAGTCCTTGCCCTATCCTATAAATGGCGAGTCCCAGGCTAGGAAGTGACATGTATCAAATATAAAGTCATTGGTTTGACTCGACCGGGAACCCAACTCCTGACCATCCGCACGCGAGGCCCGCGCTCTACCGATTAGGCCACTGTGCCCGGTGCTTAAGAGTAGAACCAGCAGATATCACCCTTTGATTAGGATATGCAGATGAATAAAGTATGGTACTTGAATTAGAGGTTTGCAGAAGTAGGATATGAAAGTGTATTTTATTATCAGGTCGTGTGTTTTAGTTGAGTGCTAATCGTAGATAACCAGTGGCATAGAAAATAAGTAGCATTTGGATGGTGTGCCAATACTTCAGCATGGCATAATCGTCATCGCATGTGTGTGCTGCGCGGTCAAAGTCAGGCTTCGTTAACGCACGGCACTGTCAGTATATATATGTATGTGTATATGGATATATGTATATATATATACATATATGTATATACATGACAATGGGAGCGCCTGTAGTTAGGGTCGGGGCCGATGGTGGCGCCACCAGTACCAGGATATAGGATAAGGATTGAATACATCGAGAATAGTGGTTGGTAGATAATGAATAGAACAATTAATAATAATAATTCCCTTCCGCGCCTTTATACTTGCATAGTGGGTATACATCATATATAAATATATATATGATGCATAACCTATTATACGAGTATAAAGATATGGAAGGGAATATTACTTATTATTATTGCTATATTCCGTAAGATGCAACACTGTACCGGTGGCGCCATCTCAGCGCTGGTACTGTGCTTTATACATATATATATAT